>BGPR01000202.1:928262-1002712 GCA_013235015.1 Araneus ventricosus
CACACTGAATGAGGTCTGGTGCTATGGTGCATTGTAATTTTATCTCTGTAACCCTTTGGGGCAGTTCATTTGCTGTATTAAAGCGGTTTTGCACTGAAATTTCTTCTTTGTATTTCATTTGCCTAATTCCCAGTTGTGTAGACTACAATAGCGCCACATTTTCCCCTATTGGCGACTTTCGAAACAATTTTTTTTTTTTTTTACAGAATCCTTTTCCCCATGTCGTCATTAGTTCCCCTACCAAATTTGGTGGCATTTCAGCTGATAGAACGAGCTACAAAAGGCTCCGAGTACTGTCAGTTTTTTAAAAAATCACTCTGTACATATTTATTTAATGCTTGTAATGAGTGATAAAAGAATCTTCTGTTAATATTTTTTCTAATATTTCTTAGTTCGATCTTTGGCGGAATATTTGGAGATTCATGGTATGACGTATTTCTTGAAACTGGTGGATGTTAGCGGCATCTTTACTCTTCTCACTCGTCAAGCTCCATACACGCTGTTTGTGCCTCCAGACGAAGCATTCGAAGGTAAGAGAAGGCACAGGGGGCAAAAAATCCGCAAAACCTTTAAAAATTTGTAAAATAAAAGAAAAAATTATATGGAAGTGGTATTTGCGCTAAAGGCATTGGTAAGACAGGGGATTTTTTTAACAGCAAAATATGTAGTTCAAAAAGATACCGATAAAGGACGTTCGCACGAAAGCCGGAATCGTTCAAATGAAGATTTTTATAAAAAAAATTTGTCTACCCAGTTGATCATTAGTTCGATTGAACGATCAGTTTGGTTTGTATAACAAATTACTGAAAGAATTTTGCCTTATGAAATTCGTAAAAGGAGAAGTGGCAACGAATACTTTGCGAAAATTCCGAGCACAGAAACATTTGGTTGGTTGGAATCGTTGGCCGATTAGATAAAACAAACACGTAAAGTCAGAAATTTTGTATTGCAACAAATTGAATCGAGCACGAGGAAGCTGCTTGTTGTTCGTCTCCATTCTGTTTTACTCTGTGCTGGAGAGCACGTAGAACACTTTTTATAGTAACACGAGCTTCAATAAACACATTGCTAGTAGTTTTCAGGATATGTTCATTTCTATTCCGATTCTCCCTTCATAAAAACGGCTTTAATAATAAAAGTAGATCTTTCATTGGTAGCATTCGTTCCGTAACATGCTACACCCCAAATAAATTGTTGCAGAGAATAAATCGTTGATATAAATACAAACTACGAATATTTTTCTAACCGTTGCATAATTATGACGAAATGATCAACTGAGAAGTAAATATTTTTCATAATAATGCTCATTTTCGAAATTCCAGAAAACGCATTCGTGCTAGCGCCTTCGATCGGTGACTATTTGAACTACATTTTTTTTTTCTGTTAGAAAAATCCCCCTTTCTAACAATACTTTTATAGTGAGAACCTCACTAAACGCACATAATTCATTCCAGAATCTTCCTGGAATGCGAAATAGATTTGCAGGGGAGAAAAAAACCCGAAATAATTAGTTAATTATTTTTGATACATATTTCTTTTTCACTAGAAAGCTGTGAACTGTTTTTGCCGGCGCTTCGAAATGTGCCGAAAATGTGACACAGATAATCATTAAATAAATTAGTAGTGCGGCCTAGCCACTGCCTGATTATGTAACAGAGGGGGTGATCGCTTGGAAGCGCATAGCCTCGAAAGACTTGAATTTCCCAATTCTAACTGAAATAGGATGGGTTAGTGGCATAATACATTAATTTGCACCTATTTGAAAAATTTATAGAACAGTTATTTAATTAAGGGGAACCTATTCAATGATACTGGCGAGACTTCTTTTTTAAATTTTATAACTTTTTTTCAATGAAGTTGCTTCAACAAGGAGGTCAAACTGCTGATGTGTCAGTCATGTCTAGATGGAAGGGAGGAAACTAAAAGGAGTTTATCGAAGGGCTTCGGCTAAGATAATGAATTTTTCCCATATGTTATCGGTGGCCTGCAGTTCTCTAAGGGTTTCGGGGATGTTTTTTATACCATGAAATATTTTACTTACTTCGGCCGCGAGGGCCATAACATCATGCAATCCTCCCTGACTGACGGGTAGAGTGGAGAGGGTCGCTGTCCAGTTGTTTCCGAACTGAGAGGAGGGAATTCCATGTTTTTCACCTAACTGGGGTGGGTGGGGCGCGCTGAACGGGTTTGTTTTACTGTTTATCATTTTTCCTCACTGCAGCGAACGATTTCCCTGGCTGGATTCTATTTCTTTGTGCATTCTTTGGGTACCTAGGGCGCCCACGATAACTATCAGTTTGCGGACCATTGCAGTTGACACATTTTATTTCTATTTCAGCTTTACCTTGATTAGGGCATTCCTTAGAGGGGTGATTGCCAGCATTTGGGATTTAACTTGCATCCTTTGGAACCGTGATTCCACATCTGGCAATTAAAATACTGGTGGTGGTGTTTGCTTTCGTATTTTTCAACCCTAATTAGGGTGTAGGCAGTGGCGGACTGGGTCTGAAAATAGTGGTTGGCACGAGACAATGGGGGCCCTATATCTACACCTACAATACTATCTTAACTAAATTTTTAATTTCATTTAATACAAATAAAATAAATTAAAATCAATAAGTTAATATAATTTATTCCTAGTCAGTATACATGCATTATACATATTATTAGAAGTTAGAAATACCAAATATGAATTAAATTTTATGATGGAATATTAAATAATTTTGGCAGTTGTATAGCATAATGCAATTTTGGAACTATATTGCTATTTGGAGAATTTTTTTTTTAACCAAACTGAAAATAAAGTGTACACTATTTAAGAATTTCAATTTTTAAAGAATACTTCTGCCAAAGATTAACAACTCAAAAGTACAGAAGTGTATGCAGCCCATTTCATTTAAGGCAAGTCAAAAAATGTTTGAGTTCACTAAATGACTTTGCAAATCTGTCAATAATTACTCTGCATACAAATCATCTAAAAATTCCCTTTCGATAAATGGCAATATATAGGATTTCAAGTTCTCAGACAATGAATTTCTTAATAACGTCTTTAGCTTCGAAATTTCATTAATATCATTACATCATTCATCACTCAAAAATGAATTTCAAACTCCTTAAAGAAAAAGTTCTTTTAAAATACACTACATACACTACTATCTCTTCTGCTTAGAAAAAGTGCAGGAAATTTGCTAGAAAAAGAGTTCTTCTCTTTCTCTCTTACACACACACCTCCTGGCGCCCTCATATTGACTTAAGTGTAAAGGGGCCCACTTGCCATCAGGCAAGCTGGCCAGTCCGCCAATGGCGGCATCGCACCATTTGCGTAACGTGGAGCGGCCGAGAATGACTGGCATAAGGTATTCTCCCTTATTTGCATATGCTTGTTTGTACCAGTTTTTCTGGTTTTCCAGTGTCTCTTCTTACTGTTGCAAGTCTATACTACAAGCAAACCTAATTTTTTAGAATTGCGTGTTAAGATTTTTTTGCAGTCAGGCAGGAGAGAATATATTTCAAGAGTAGTTACTACGTGTGGTTACTTCAATTCGTGGAATTATTGAGTATTCTGCTTATTGTTGATAATTACAATAAAATATTTCATTTACAGCCCTTTCAAATGAAACACTCTCGGATATACTGAGCCAACCTTCACTTGCCAGAACAGTTGCAAGTTTTCACGTGGTATCTGGACGACAACTTACCTCTAATACTATAGATGGACAACAATTAACTCCTCTCCAAAGTCAAGACCAAACACTGAGATTAAGGATCCATAAAAAGGTTGGTGCAGAACTCATTAAATGATATCTAAACTCACCTGTTATGTACTACAAAGGTAAATTATTTGGCCTACCTTGTATTGATATTATTGTTGTAATGCACATTTAGAATTCGCCCACTTCAAGGAAAAGGTTTTGAATATCAATTCTTTTTCATAAAAACTGATGATGAACAATTAATATTATTCGTTAAAATGACGCATATTTGTTACTAAACTTTCAAAGAATTATTTTTCCCTCCTCAGGGGCTCACCTTCTTTAGGTGAATACGGGTATTCCAATCCCGAGGTACCCAGGTATCTTTTCTCTCTTCCAAGTTTATCCTCCTCTACGCCTTCTGCTGATCCCTTCCATTCCTCGACGGCAAGCGAGGGAGCTCTCCATGAGAAGCTGTCCACCGGTCTGTTTGCTTCTTGCTCTTCATGGACAGCCGAAAACCCTACATGTTGGCCGTGCGTGGCCACCCATTAGATGGGTGGTGCACTGTGATCCCCGGCGTGTCAATTGGCTGGTACCTAGCTACCTAAGTGGTTAGACTGCCAGGGATCAAGCGAAAGGGTCACTTTCTTGGACTTGGCGTCAAGAGTAGTCACTGTCCCTGGAGGTGACTCTCAGCGTATAGGTTTCGGCTAGCACATGGTCAGCGCGAAGGCTGGGAATGCTCAGAGCCGGTGCCTGCCATCCTTTGTTGGGGTCCATGGTGGGTGGTAGCGTCGAGCCCGAAACATTTAAAATGTCATATGTCTCTTAAACGTTTATATATTTATTTTTTAATAATTTCACTTTAATGTTCTCTCGATTACAGCTAACTACGTATTATTTAAATGTCCTCTTTATTTTTCCAGTAACAAATCAATTTTTTAGATAAAGGTAATTGCTTTCCAGTGAGAAAAATAAAACATATTTTGGAGAACCTTTTTAAACCAACTCTTCGGCATTAACTGGAAAGGCGATTAAACAAACACTAAATCCTGCTTATGCAGAAAAATTAAAAATTTGTCACTGAATGAAAAGAATTTGTTAATAGAAGTTTAAAAGACAATTTTTTGAATATCTTTTGCAGCATTGCTCAGTAGCTATTCCCACTCGTATTTAGTGGGATTTATAAATGCCCTGAATGTGATAATAATTAAATATTATATAACAGTTCCATATGTTTTTCAATAATTTATCTGAATGCTATAGTGTTTGCCATTTGGAAACTATCTCCATACACATGACGATCTATTGCATGCGATTTATTACTCCTTGCTTCGTCTTTTCGAACTTGCATCTTAATTTTATTTTACTAGTGAATAGCGGTAAGACTACCCGTAACTGCTGCAATTTTGCATTCGGCGATTAACACAACAGGATTATATAGCTGGCCGGTGCAAAATAGGGAAATTTGCATTTTACAAAAAGATGGATTTTCTTTTGGCATCTGATCTTTTTGCCCGATCCGGGAAATGCTACGGCCAGTAGCGTAGTAAGGGTAAATGATGCCCCAGCCAAAGCATTTTTGCACTATCTCTCGTTTTATTAAGTGTTAAAATATTAGTGCTTGCAGTTCACTTTTTATCTCCTCGCACTGGCGCCCGGGCCTCATTCATCGATATGTCACTTTCTCTATAGAAAATCTGCAATTTATGACCGTCTTTTTACGCATATTGAGGTCGTCTTTCGTTGAACCTATTGCATTCAAAGCTGAGGTTTCAATTATTTAAAATGTGTATCATAAGGCAGGTATATTCGAAAACTCTTTCTGGATATTGTGCTTTTTCTTAATAGCACTATACAGGGAGTCCAATAGCTAATTTCTAAACCATTCGAAATAGGCATATACTTACAATTGGAAAAATGCTCTAAATGATGTAAAGAATTATATTGCATATTGTTCGAGTTAATAAATGTGTATTGTTTGCGTAATGAGGCGTTATGTAACTAGGTAGCTTTTTAACACGTATGACATTTATTGACGCACACACAACAACCATCGGTTACAAGCATTAGATTCTCAACATAAACAAACCGCACTACAGTTACAGCTAAGCGCGCGATTCGCAGGCTTTGCTTATAGCACATTTCCCTTCCTTTGTAAATTAAAGGTCAAGTTTCTCAGGAGGTCGGACAGCCCCCACTTCTGGTGACATACCGATCAGGAGATGCTTCTGTAGATAAGCTAGCTCTTTCAGAGGCGGACATCCTGGATCGGCAGGAGTGTTGGTATCCTGCGACATCAAACTCGTCCTCTGGTTCATGTTCTGGATGAAAATCAGGTGCTTTCGGTTCCTTCTGTAGACATGTTTGCCGGACTGAACTAGGTATGATATTGGGTAAGGCGTCTTTTGCAGAACTTTCCTAGTTACTCTTCTGTCAGTAATCCAAACGTTCTGACCTGGATCTATTCATCAAGATTTCTAACACCATGATGTTTATCATAGTTCATTTTCTGGCCTTCTATTCGTCTCCCCTCTTCAGCCTCGAGAACTTTCTTGTTCACCGAGTATGGCCGTAGTTGAGTCTTAGCAACAGGAAGGGCAGTGTCGATTCTCCTACCCATAAGCAATTCCGAAGGGCTAAAACTATTCTCTAAAGGAGTTGCGTGATAGGCCATTAATGCAAGATATAGATCTCTAGATTTCTTTATGCGAGCTTTGACTATTTTCACTGCTGTTTCTATTAGCCCGTTGCTTTGAGAAAATTTGGGTGTACTTGATATGTATGTAAAGCCATAATTTTTTGCAAAATCCTTGAATTCTACAGTCTTCACTGGATCAAATTGTGAGCAGTTGTCTGAATGGACAACATCTGGGATCCCATGATGGGATAAGATTGACTTCTGTTGAAGTTATAAATCATTACAAATCAGTCTGTCAAGACTGGCAATTTCAGGGTATCTAGAGTAATAATCTGAAATCAGAAGGTACCATGAATTCTTGTATTTAAAAAGATCAAGACCTAAAACTTCCCAAGGTCTCTCTGGGAATGAAGTTGGAATTAAGGGTTGATGGCGATTACTTGACTCTTGTATACATGCAGTGCAACTCTTTATTTTCTCTTCAATTGCTTTGCTTATTCCCGGCCAGTACACAAAGCATCTGGCTCGAGCTCTACATTTGGTAATGTCCAGGTGACCTTCATGAATTTGATTCGGCACTTCAGCTTGATGTGACTTTGGAATGATGATTCTGCAGCCTCTCATCAACAGTCCATCTTGAACAGATATTTCATAACGGTTTTGCCAATATGCTGCACATAGTGTATCAACTTCTTTCTTTGATGGCCATCCTTTCAGTACATAATCAGTAAGCTTCTGGCAAGTCTCATCTTTCAGCTGTGCAATTCTTAGTTCATCTAATGTCCGAGATGATGCTGGAAGAGAACTTGTAATCATTTAAATGAACGCATCAATTTCGGCTTCCAATTCTTCTCTTTTGTAGGGAACTTTCTGAGGGTTTCTTGACAATGCATCTGCGGCGAACAATTCCTTTCCTGGAATATGTACAATGGTATAGGAAAACTTCATCATTCGCAACTTTATCCGTTGTAATCGTGGAGACAAGTCATCTAAGTTTTTCTTGGAAAATATTGGAATGAGAGGTTTGTGGTCTGTCTCTATTTTAAAATGCATTCCTGTCAGATAATCTCTAAATTTTTCGCATCCCCACGTGACAGCAAGGGCTTCCATTTCAATTTGTGCATAACGACTTTCCGTTGGGGTCAAAGTCCTAGATGCACAGCCTATTACTGATCTTCTTCTATCAGCTTGCTTTTGGCAAACTGTAGCTCCTAAGCCATACGATGAAGCATTTGGGGTAACTGTAGTTTCTTTCCCTAGATCAAAGATCATTAGCACAGTATCTGATGACAGTATTTATTTCATTTTCTGAAAAACTGCTTCTTGTGGCGCTTCCCACACAAAAGTCACTTTATTGCTTAGCATAAAAGTCAGAGGAAAAAGTATATCCGAATAGTTAGGAACGAATCTTGCTAAATAGTTAGCCATGCCCAATAGTTGCTTCAGATCCTTTTTATTCGTTGGCGGCTGATAAATTTCTATCGCAGCAATTTTATCAGGATCCGGGTGAATTCCTTGTCCATCTATTATATGACCTAAAAATTTAATAGATGTTTGAGAGAAAATACATTTCTTTGCATTTAATGTCATACCAAAGTTCTTTAATCTCTTGCACACTTCTGCGAGTCGTTGGTCATGTTCTTCTTGAGTAGATCCCCATATTAAAATATCATCCATGTGACAAATTGTTCCAGGTATACCTTCTAACATTTGAGACATCCTTCTTTGGAAGTGCTCTGGAGCAGAGGAGATACCGAAAGGCAATCTTTGGAATCTAAACCTACCAAATGTTGTGATAAATGTGATGAGATAGGATGACTTTTTATCCAGAGGAATTTGCCAGAAACCAGAATTAGCATCCAGTTTCGAAAACATTTTGGCTCCAGTCAAGAGATTTAAAGAGTATTCTGCCTTGGATAATGGGTGCAGCTCCCGCATAACATTTTCGTTGAGTTCTATCAGGTCTACACAGATCCTTACATTACCATCACTTTTTGGTAAGATTACTATCGGTGCACCCCATTCTGTCGGTTTTAAGACAGGTGTGATAACCTTTTCCTCCACCATTCTTTCTAATTCAGCTTTAGGGGTCTATTCTGGTACCCCCGGTTGGGTTGGGAGACGTCACTTTTCCCGTTGTGAACGTGCGGAAAAAGTGACGTAAGATGTTTTAAGAAGTAAAACATCAGAACACGCAATATGATGAAATATTACACTATAATAATTAATAACTTAATTATAATTCAGTATGTAAAAATAAGAAAAAGAATATTAAATTATTATTAAATCATTCACATTAAAAGTTAACAAACAAGTTTAACACATCATCAGGGGCATCAGAAAATACAAAATTAAACATTAAAACATATTTACCACCTGAACATAACTGAGATGCAACATTCACCCAACAGAAGCCTGAGAAGAATTATATTTAATAGCCTATTGATAAAAGTTAGTTAAAAAAATAAATAAAAATAAGGACAGATAATTTCTTTTGCTTCGTGCAATTATGTAAAGTGCTCTTGATACACTTAGTGCTTTTGTGTAAAGTAAGCTCTTTATAAATTATAATAATGTATCATATACTGAATTGTTTTATTTATTTTTATACCCTTTTGCAAAAGTAACAGTACAATGACTTTGCACCTTATAAAGTGAGAGTGGTCGAGAAATTGTACAGTTACAATGACAGATTCATTTAGCATTACTGTTATTTAAAACCCTTTGAAACATTTCCTTAAGTGTTAAAGAAGTGGTTTTCTTTCGTTTTTTTTATTTGTGTGGCTTTTGTTGGCAACAGATCTCCATTAACACACTTCACCCCTTGTTTTGGAGGGCTCCTATCTTTGACAAATTTTTCTTCAATAAAGGATGTGTTTGTATCCTCCGCAAGTTTATTTTCAGTACAGGCTAAAGTTTTTGCACAGTCTTCATTAGGATCTCTCTGTTTAATTACTGGCATAGTTGTCAGGACTACATTATCTCTAGAATGCCTATGTAAATCATCGGTTTTATTTTTGTGGTGTCTAAGACTTGTGCGACACAAGTTAACTGTAATTGAACCCGAATGGTGTTCCGAGACTCGCCGAGTTTTGTGGTTGAACGTGTCCGGACTGGTAGAACGTTATGCATGCCTGTATTTAAAGATATAAGAATGATCTGAGTAATTATCTAAATGTACTGTGCCATGTAAGTGTAGTGAACCTCTATTAAATATGTGTGAATGAAATGAAGCTCATTATTAAACGAACCCACCAATATAACACAACAATTTTTTATTTTGAGATTTTTTATGTCTTATTCTCTGCTTTTTTGCACACAGCTTTTTAGCTACCTCTTTTGACAGGAGTTTTTTTTTTTTTGATGTAGTTTATTTGTTCCATTTTCTTCTTATTTCTTCATCTTGGTACGCCCTACAAGATGACCTTAAGTTTTTAACTCATTTTTTTTCAACATATTCATGCAAAAAAATCTTTTTTTTTTTTTTTTGCAAAATATGCCACAGAGGTTTTGTTTTCTGCAAAAAGGTGGTAATTAATACCTTGAATGGCACAGAATATGTTGGAATGTTCATTAGGATGGATCGAAAAGTATAGGCAAAAATTTTTTTTTTTGAAATTATTTTTGGCAGGGGGCGGGAAAGTCGCGTCTTAAGTATATTAGTTTATATAATTTTTTTTTATTGAAATTCATTTATATCTTCCGGTACCCCAAGCGCCTCAAAAATAGTTGTAAATTTTCATAAAAAAATTCAATTTTTAATTTTTTTGGTTTTGTTTTGAAATTATTTTTGGCATGGGGTGGGAAAGTTGTGTCTTAAGTATATTAGTTTACTAATATTTTTTTATTGAAATCCATTCACATCTTCCAGTGCACCAAAAATAGTTAAAAATGACATTTTTTTTTGGAAATTTATAAAAAAAATTTTCAGAATTTTCTTTAGCACCGGGTAAGAGTTTTGTTTTTGGTATATATTAATTTACAATTTTTTTTATTATTATTAAAATTCATTCATATCTTCTATAGGCCCTAAAGCCCCCCCCCCAAAAAAAAGTTAAAAATTGACATTTTTACTATCTTTAAAAATTGTGAATTAATGAAAAATATTTGAAAAATCTGCAGATAATTCAAGTATTAAAGTATAAACAATTATAATTTTATAATAATACCTGAAGTATAAATTTAATAGTCAAAGCAATAAATCACAAAACTTATAAAAAGTGAACTTATTTCATAGATTTTTTTAATTCTATTACTTTGAAGATTTACATATTTCTAAAGGATGTAATCCTTTTTGGTATTATAATGCTTCATAAGACTTCTTGATTGTATCCTATTCAATATGAAGCAGTGTGTCTTCTCCATATACACTTTCCGACGCTTCAGACACTAAGCGAAAACATCTTTCTACAGCTTAGGTATGGCTTGGATATTTTGACCATTCCTCAGTCTAACTTTTACCATGGCCTCAATTTCTTTAAATGGCTCATTCATCAAAAGAGGTGGTACAAAAGGTCCAGCTCGTTGCCAGTTATTAAGTGCAAAATAATCCTTTGTCTATTTTTGGTACTTGAAAAATTTTTATTCTGATGATCCTCTGTTTTCATTTCTAGCACAAATTAGTTTTCGTAGTGCTAAAGACCTTATATTCTCTCTATTATCTGTGAGCATTGACAATAGCAAATTTTCAGTATGACAAAAGAAGTTATTTCATTGAATAAAAGTGTGTACTATATTTCTTAAATTGGGTTCCAAATATCTAGAAAATAAGATAAGTCTCCAAATATGCAGCGCTCCTTCTGTTATGGAGGGTTTTGTTTTGAAATGGAACCATACAGGTTGCATATACCTTCTTAATATATGTTGCAAGAATAAGATGGTCAGATGGCTTTTCTGTGTCCACATACAACCTTAAAATTCTAATTGCAATTGTTAGCCCCCTTCAGTGAGCAACTGCACCAGGCTTTCTTAATGCCAGGTCAGAATAACATTCAACACGTGATATCGCTAGGCAAATATCATATCGATATTGCTGAGAACCATTCTATCTATATTATGTGGCATATTCTCCATACTTATTGAAGAAAAAGGAGCTACAGGTAGCTCCTCGCAGGTTTTGATTGCTTTACCAATTGGTCTTTAGGACCAGTTGTTGCACCATCCAAAGAATTTAGTAAATGACGGAAAGGTAACTCATTTGTTTGAAGCAAACAAATTCACCATTGTAATGGTCTATTGAGGTCAGTTCCATCAAGCTAATAATACCTCCCTTGTGCCTAGTATTAACATTTGTTCCGTCGCATCCAATTAATGTTAGCCCATTTAACTGCATATTATTTGATACAAAAAAAAAAATCGAGTATTGCTTCTTTTATGGCGTTACTGCTGCAACAGAAGGAGTAAAATGTCCGATATACGCAGGATTAGGTTCGTTTACAAGAGTATAATGGTCCTCCTTTGTGGTCTTTGGGTAGTACTTTATGTCCGAAAACGGAAGATAGAAAGGTTTTTTTCTTTGTGTAAAAATGGAATTTTCGGAAGAAAAAGAAAAATTTTGCGGTGGGGAGGAAAAAAAACCGGAATTTTGAAAGGAAAAAAAAGCGAAATTTCTCCAAAATAACAAAAAAAAGTGGAAATCCGCAAAACAGTGGAAGAATCTCATCCCTGTTATAGCACAAAATGTACTGCTAAAAAATTGCGAAATCAAAATTTTCCGGTCCTATTAAGTAAAATATTCTTGGCACACAGGCATTTCAAAAAAGTTTCCCACTCTTGCGACTAAATCTGACAGAGATATGAAGCTTTGATTATCACTATTTCAGAGGTTAACTAAGCTTCCCGGAGGATATTTGTTTGGAATGATTACTGCTACTTTCTATCATTTTACAATAGCTGTAAATCGCAGCAAGAATGGTGACTAACGTCACAGGAAATACCAATAAAATTGAGATGGGGAGGGGACCAAACCGTGACCGCATATAGAAATATCTTCTTTCTAAGCACCAAAATGGACTTCCATGGGGCCATCTGTTGACAGAAGATAGAACTAAAAACTAAAACTTAGGAAAAGTATATTAAAAAGGAATGAATTTTTAAAAAAATTTTTTAATGCTTTATGCACATTTATTTTACGAATGATTGAATTACACCTGTTTGACAGTAGTTTTCATCACTGGTATTTGTGAGTTTTTGATATTGCGTAGCAAATAACAGTTCATCAAATATTCGTCATCTCTATTTTAGACCATTTCAATGGTCACCTCGAAGAAGATTCCTCAATCAAACCGCAGCACCTGTTCAAGGCGGGCACTGATTGGCTTAAAATAATGAAATTCAAAGCTTCATTTCTCAGTTTCAGATGTAGAAAAGTGGAACTTTTTTTTGTTTAAAACGTTAGTGTCTAGTATATCTATCTATATGTAAAAAACACTTATGTGGATGCCAACTCGGGCCGAATTTGTTAATCACTGTTTGGCAACAGCTCGCAAGTTTGGATTGCTTACATGTTTGAATCGTCAGAAAGTCTCGGACAACGATTTTTTTTTTTTTTTTTTTTTTTTAGTTCGATAGTTTGAACAAAATGAGCAAGTGCAGTAGAAATCGAAAAGTCAGGGCAAATCATTCACAAGAAGATCCAGTTGGAATGTACAAAATTGTTGTTAAGCGTTTTTGTGTACAGAGCTAAGTTTCCAAACTACAGGAGCAGAGTTGTGGGACAATGACGGGACTCCGTTCTTTTTTGGGCATGTTTCTGGGAAAAAGTAAACTCAAGTGGAAATGTATGAAATGTTGCCACAATAAAAAATTCTTTTGGAAAATCTGTTGAATCCATCGGAAATATGGAAGGATTTGGTAACCCGCGATTCACAACTCTGATTCCCTATTACTAGCAGAAACACATAACTGAGTGACGAGTGAAAGAATTGCAACGTGGTTCTTGGCGAACAGGGGGTGTAACCCCCTAGTTTTACTAAATATGACCAACAGGGCCTGGGGGACTGTACAAAAATTTGGTAATTTTTTAAGCAGTACATTTGTTGACTGAAACAAAATATGTAATTCTTTATGCCATTTAGAGCATTTTTCCCAACTGAAAATATAAGACTATCCATAATGATTTAGAAATTTGCTATACTAGGTGTCCACTCTAATCGTGTCCCAATAGCTATGAGATAAATATTTGATAAAATACTGTGAAATTGACAAAATAGTTACCTAAAATAATTTTTAATACTATTTTCTTCGTAAGATCATACTGATTTTCTTTCAAAATACCATTTCAGAGAGTAACGGTGGAAACAGCTTTAGTAATAGAACCTGATTTGCAGCTTCGCAATGGAATTATTCATATTATTGACAAAGTACTGATACCTCCTACTGCTAGCATTCTGGATCGACTGCAAGAAGGAAATTTCAGGTAAAGGAAATGTATCCATGAAATAAATTGTACAAATACTTTAAATGTGCAAGTCACAATAGTATAAATTGTACATTAGAGCTTCAGGATTTTGAAAATAGGTTATTGCAAAAAGTACACGATCTCCATTGTTTATCATTTTACATTAACAAGATACTTAATATTTTTATTCCTATGCATGTCTAATTTTATGCAAATTTTGATTTTTTTTCAGTATTTTCATTGGGTTATTAAACCAAACAAGCCCTAACCTACTAAAACTTCTTGGAGATTCAACAAAAACATTTACAGTGTTTGCACCAAGTGATGAAGCACTGAATAGCACTATGCCACCAGGAATGTTACAACGTTTAGTATTAGATCCTGAAATGCTTTACAAGGTAATTCTTTTGGCCTTTCTCTTGATTCGATTATTTTTTTAATGAATGTTTCACATCGATATACACTTTATTGAGCAAGAAAAACGAATTATTTCCTACAGCAGTGTGGTGTCTAATACTTGTGCGACACAAGTTAACTGTAACTGAACCCGAATGGTGTTCGAGACTTTGCAAGACTCGCCGAGAGTTTGTTGTGGAACGCGTCCGGACTGGTAGAACGTTATGCATGCCTGTATTTACGATATAAGAATGATCTGTGTAATTATCTAAATGTACTGTGCCGTGTAAGTGTAGTGAACGTCCATTAAATATGTGTGAATCAAATGAAGCTTATTATTCAACGAACCCACAAATATAACACAACAAGCAGTAGTAATTACTAGTTTTACGAAGCTTTATAATGAGCCTCACAAAAATGATGTGGTTTCAAGTTTGACCAAGATTCCTTATAACCACGGTCACAGTGCACTCTTTTCCTTATGCAGAATACAGCAATTTTCTTTCCAGTTGATGTTATAATAAATATAGGTGTGTATAATTAAATTTCAACTATTATAAGCAATCCACAACAAAATACGACAATCTTAATGTTGTAGAAGTTGACGAGACTCAATGCAAAACCGAAGGACTGAAACATTGAAAAAGGCTATAAAGATAAAACACAGATCAAGGGCTTTTCCTTGTTTTTTCACTGGTTTGCTTCATCAAAATGAACATTTTAAATCTACATAATCAGACCAACAGCATTCAAGCAGACTTTTTAATCAAATACACTGTTATTGCTGAAACTTTATTATCTTGCTTTCTTACCTATATACAAAATGTACTAGATTTTTTTTTTATTCAGTAGAGTCAATTTAGGTTCATGTGATAAATGCAAGCTAATTTAATTACGAAATCCAATGTACATCTTGCAGAAGAAAAAAGAATTTGAAGTTACAACATAGCATTTGCATTTAAATATTAGATGGGATGTGCAGTAATTAATTTTATTTGAAATCATATTTTTTTTCTGCTAAATATACGTATATATTTCACACAAAAGTTCATAGTTTAACAATCTGCGTCAATTCTGTATTAAAAAGTGAGTGCAACATTTAAAATTCTATTCTTAACAGTCAAATAACTTTTGTAAAAGTAGGAAGCGTATGACATATGCACTATATGATCAAAAGTATCTGGACACTTTTGAATTTATCCAGAAAGCCTAGAGGAACTGCTCTTGAACTTTGTTCATGTAAAGAAAAGGCTTGAACTCGCATTTTACAGTGATGATTTGGTTACTAGGGCATTTAGGGGACTGACCAGAAATTGATAAAACAGAATTATTTGGAGTCGCCCTGTTTCACAGAAAGCTGTTAATGAATGATTTGTAATTTTCATCTGTGGTCTTGTTTGCTATGCGCAATATTTATATGCAATTTTGTACGAATAGCATGGAAGTTCGGAAAGATATAAGTAAAGTTTGGATGCTTTTTATCACAGTGTACATCAAATTACATAATGTTATAATTCTAATGTTTATGTAAATAATATGATTCACATAATATTTATTTATAATTTACTACAATTTAAATTATGTACTTTATTTACAAGTTTGCATGGGTATTCAGTATATTCAATATAACAATTCGAAGATTCAAGTTCAAAAAATATCAGTTTGTAGAAAAACGCGTTTATCTTCTCTTAAAAGGCAACTGAAATTCTGCTCACTACAATGCATATTTCTTTCTGAACCTGAATGGTATTAAACTGGATATTTTACACTCATGTCCATAAATTAAGGATAATTCAGAATCACACAGAAATTGAACTCTAAAATAAAAATTTCACCTGTAGAATTATCACACGCATCTTGAAGAAGAATATGCAAATTACAGGAAACCACCAGATGGCGCGGATAGTACGTCACAATGACGAGAGTGTAAGAGAGGGGTATATAAGAAATGGTGGCAAAGAAGTAAAATTGTTCACAAGCGCTTTAAAAGCCTTTCAGTGCAATAACCGCATAGTTATGGCACAAAGGAAGCATTTGGATGATTTTTTACATGGTAGAATTATCAGACGACTGGAATGTGGACGTACCCAGCTGGAAGTATCCGAGGAACTTGGAATCGCCCAGAGTGTCATTTCCAGGCTTTGACAACGATTCCAAGATGATGGTAATGTGAGTAGATGTTACAGCACAGGTCGTCCCCGAGTTACAACGCCGAATGAGGACCGGTATTTGGCAGTTACTGCCAAATGAAACAGACGGAGCACAGCATCAGACCTGTCTCGTCAGCTCTCTTCAGCTACCGGTACGACAGTTTCAAGGCAGACCGTGTACAGACGCTTAGGGCACATTGGTCTATATGCTCGTAGGCCTATCAGATTTGTTCCACTTACCGCAACTCACTGTCGCCTGCGATTAGCCTGGAGTAGAGAGCATGCATTGTGGACACCGCAACAGTGGTCTTGTGTGATGTTTCCCGACGAGTCCAGGTTTAGTTTGCAGTCTGATTTTCGCCAGACTTTCATATGGAGAGCGCCAGGTACCCGTTACCACCAAGAGAACACCATTGAACGACACTGTTACGGTGGTGCAGGATGGCTCGTTTGCTCCAGGGAGTAAAAATTGCAATTTTTATTAATTATGTCAAACATATAGCATCTGTTTTGCTCTTTACCTTTTGTTTAATAAATAGACTTTACAAATAAGTCAAATTTGTTTTGCTTCTGTCTCTTTCTTTGTCTGAACTTCATTATCCTTAATTTATGGACATGAGTGTATATAAGCTGTCTTATATATCTCATTCTGAAATTATGAAAGAACAATTATGCTATGTTTTGCACTTGTGCAGTCAAAAATTATTCATATACGTGCTATTTTTACCAAAATGCACGTAAGTATTGTGCACAGTGAACAAAATCATTGATGAAAGTTGCAAATCATTATCAGCTTTCTGTGAAACAGGGGAGAGTCCAAATAATTTTCACTATCAATTTCTGGTTAGTCCCCTATATGCCTTCATGACTGAATCTTCAATGTAAAACATGAGTTTAAGCCTATGTAGGCTGTCTGGAGAACTTCGAAAAAATGTGTCAATCTGAAAATGTCAGGATACTTTTGATCATGTAAGTGTATCAGTAGGCTTAGATACAAGGATCTAATTTAGTTGATTTTTTTCTTTTATTTTTGAACGCTTATTATTTTAATAAAAAGTAACAATCTTCGTGTGATCCATAAATATTTTGCTTAATATTTCAGGTAGCAGCTCGTCACATTTTACCTGCATTTGTTGTCAGCAGCACTTTGGAGCTTCATCTTACCTACTCATACAAAGCTGTCAGTGAGGAATTAATTACCATCACAAAGGAAAACAGTGATGCTTTAACAGTTGCTCGTCTTGCTGAAGTTTTATCAGGTGATGTTCTGGCAACCAATGGAGTCCTGCATGAAATTTCAAGAATGATCCAATTCTGAACATGTAAATGTACTCAGCTATGCCAACAAAAAGACTACAGCAAAATGAAATGTCACAGCTACAAAAACATTTTTCCCCCTCTAGAGAACTATTAGAAAGCAAAAATTGTCAGGTTTACAAATGTTTTTAATTGGAAATAAAACTTCCTTCTTTTGAGCTAAATACTGTCTAAAAAGGAAAGTGTGCTTGAATTTAAAAAAGACATTTTTAGAAGAGAACGAAATCCTCTTCTTCAAGGGGGAAAAAGGTGAAACTACACTGAACTCTCATAAAATAAATAGATCAATCTGCTATTTCAGAAATACCGAGTTGTACTTACTGAATAGTTACTGTTAATACTGAATAGTACTGATGTTGAGGACTTAAAAATTGCTACTATCCTAGAAGTATTTTTTTATAATGAAAGGCAGTTAACAAAACGTAAAGTATTTTAAAATTGAAAAAGTTTTCTCGAACACTCTCAATATGATTTCAAAGAGGTTCAGAATTTTCTAATTAAGAAAGAAATCACACAGAAACAACACGTCAATAATTTAACTTTACCCTTAACTCAAGCAGAAAATCTCAAATGAACATTTAAAAAGATGCATAAAAGAAAAGTAAAATAACTTTTAGTTAGCTTTTATTCAATGATGCTATTTACATTATTAGTTCAGGGTATATGTATATATGCATGATTTACACATCAGAAAAATAATTATGAAGGACATTTATTTACATTTAAGTTACACTAAGACCAAAACAATGGCACAGTAAACTAAATGTATCGCCTAAAAACAATAACTCCTCTTTGACATTTTAAGAAACATACAGATTTTAAGACCTCTAAGTTTCATCATCTTGAACCCTGAAGTAAGTGGGCAAATCTATTGGTTAGTACTAAAGAAGCGTCAATAAATCTTTCAACACAGTTTACAAGACATGCTTGGGTTCGACCATCTATTTTTGGACCAGGTTTGTCAATGCATTTATCCCAACAGACATCAGTTATATGATGAACCTAAAACACAATGAATAATATTAAAATAGATGCTAATTTCACATTTTAAATTTAAATGAAAATATATAAAAAGAACAGATTTTTACAAACAAAATGTCTTAAAAGTTAAAAATGCAATAATAGTTTAAAAATTTGGAGTTTGAATTATATCACTCAACCACTTTCCATTCAAACAAATCAAATGGTTTCAGAAAGAAAATATCAAGTATCAGAAACAATCACAGTAAACTTGTTAAATCAAAACATAATTTTGAAGTTGAAAAATGAGTTTGGAAAAGTATAATATACTATCTTAGCAAAAAAGTGCAGCATGCATGTAAATTTTGAATGATAAAATCGTCTCTTTAATTCTTCCAACAACAGACTGGAAAAATTAAAATATGCAATACAGCCATGTCTTACCATTGAATAAATATTAGATGCACAGTTTAAAGAATTCAAGCTGTGGTATCTTCAGCCTGGATGAATTAATACTATCTGAATGAGGCTTGAATTTTTTCATTGTATGCATATTTTAATTCAAATTTTTACACACTCATTGAAGAATGATGTAATTTCAAAGAGAAAATGCTTAGGGTCTGGTGGGGTAAAATGGGTAGAAAATACCCTACTTTTAGCTTTTCACTGAAAAAGTATTGTCAAAATATTACTTTTTAAAACCTTTTTTTCTATGCATTACACATCTTAGCTTTTAACCAAACATACATATCAAATTACTATCACCCAGCATATGTTTTGTATACCCATTTTACCCCACCCAGGTGAAAATGGGTATACAAATCTGATACAGTAGCAAATGTTACAAAAATAAATTATTTGTTGCAGTACAGCAATATAGTAACAGCAAAAGTCAGATTTATATATATATTATTAATTTATTTAAAAAGGCTCAAATTATACAATAAATTTGGCAAAGAATAAAATAGGGCTTTTCCCCCCAACATACGATTCTGTATATGTTATTGCTAAAAAATGAATGACCTCTGTTATTAAATTGTGATCATTCAAAATTTTTATTATTTGATCATCTTTGATATAATCTGTGTCATCTACAGCCAGAAAAATGAAAGTTGCCCATCTTAAATTTTGCAAATATTTCATTTTACAGGTATCTCCTTCAGCCATAATTTTGCCAATGAATTTTGGCTTGCTTTTACCCAGGCACCTACTGTTAGACTTTGCCTCACAACTGTATTTTCTCTTTCAATTTTCAGCCTTTCTATTAGATCTTTACTTGTTAAAATTTCACCAGCCCTTGTCTGCACACATTTATATTTTTGCTTTGAATTATTCGTGTATGCAGTTGTGAAATTTGAAGCTTTTGGCGATATTACTGACAATTTTGCACATTTCAAATCTTTTAATGTTGAAGAAATTGTGCTTTGTACAACTCTTGAGGTGGAGACAAAGACAGGTTCTAAGAACTTGAAGGCATATCAGAGAAAACAGAAACAACTGGTTGCAAACATTTGGCATCTGCCAAAGAAAGTATTATTTTTGTGTGGAATTGCTTTTAGGTTTTTAACTAGATCCCTTCGATAGCTATATCTTGCCATAAATTTTAAGGATTAAACAATTACGTGCTCCTCTTCTTGAGAGAAAACTGGTAATTTTCCTGATCTTTACACGCAAGATTTTTTTAACTAGTTATGATATGGAATATTTATGTTTCATTAATTTTCAATTTATCATAAATTAATTATTTATTGAAAGAGAAAGATGCTGTATCTATCCTACACAAGATGCAGAATGTTAAGCATAACCATATACCCATTTTCTAAATACATTAAAAAACGACCTCCCTCCCCCCTGGCTGCAAGTTTAGGCAGCAGCAGAAATATTTTTTTAAAAAAGATTGCGCCACTATAATAAAAATTCCTCAATAATCTGGCCCTGACAGTGAAAGTTAGAACACATAGCATACAGCATAAACTTGTCCACTTCGGTTTAATGTGTTATCGCTCACTTATAAAGAAACTGTGAAAAAAATATCAGTTCAGGAATGGAAGTCAGAACAGCTAACTATAATATCCAACTCAAAAAACTAAAAATATAATTAAAAATTTGTTGTTTTATAAGCCATATATTTTGACTACCCATTTTACCCCACTTGACCCTATATGAAGAAATCTATGAGATCATAAATCATGAAACAAAGTTCTTAGAACTGGCAAATGATACTATTTTTGCCAGTTCTAAGAACCACAAAAAGAAGGAAAAATCAACATCAAGGAAATTTTTTAGACTGAATCTAGTGATGATGCAACTCATAAAATTGCAAACGATGTGCCATGAGTATGTACTTAAATGAGAATGTATTTGAACAAATATTAAATTATAAGATTTGAACTTCCTTTCTGGAAGTTGTATTTGAAATTAATTTTTTTAATGCAAGAATACACATTTTCAAATAAAAAGATATTAAGGTTTGAGGAAAATAATACATTAAAAATCTACTTGCAACTTTCAAACAAAAAATCAACTATGTTTTATCAGAATTGTACCATTGATAACTTTTTTTTGAACAAATCTTTTACACAGGAAATAACTACATAAACTTTTTAGATGATTTTACACTCAAAATATCCTGATAACTTAAACACCAGATAAATAAAACATACATATAAGCATAACATGAAGTTATTTCATTGATAAACTGATGCATGCTTTAATATAGTTTGATACCATACATACTGAAAACCCGAGGACAAAATAAATTCATCTTTTTATATATTGCAAAATATTGACTGATGTGTATAGCACAATATTTTGTTTTATGCATCTAATTTGTTTTGTCACTATCCAGTTATATTATGAAATAGCAATATTGTCATTTTAAAATTTAATAGAAGTTATTTGTTTTTAATTTGACATTTCATTTCACATTTCTAAAACAAAAATAAATTATACAGTAGAGCCTTCTGGGGGCATTATTGGAAATTTAATGACCCAGACTTTGAAGGTGAGGGGCCTGATTGGAAACAATGTTGGTCAATATTTTTTAAGAATCTAAGGATTTACCTAAGAAAAAAAAAAAAAGGGAGAAAAAACCTCAACACTAGAGGGAGTGTCTCCCCTCAACTTTCTTGCATACTAACACAATATGGTGCATTTTGTGCTACGCAGTATAATGGAAAAAAAATATATATATTTTTTTGTGATCTTCCTTTCTTGGATTGGAACCAAAGTTCTATACAGATCTATAATTTTAATGGCAAGACCACATAGCTTGCAGGGTCATTCCATGTAGAATCAACAAATTCAATTTGTTTAAGTCCTATAGCCTGTTAAATTTTTTCAGGATTTTTATCGATTAGGCTTAGCAAAAGCAGTTGGTTCTTTCATAGAAAGTAAGTTATCTTCCTTATCTACCAACTAATTTTGATGAAAATATTTATGAGTATACTTTAATATGTAAAGAACCCAGAAAAAAAATAAACCAAGTATATGGCCAGGAAAAATTCTGAAATATTATTTTGAAAATGAAATATGGAGTTTCATGCGAACAGGACTATCATCAAAAGGGAAAAGGATAATCAAAATTTTTTTTATTAATTATTCTAAAAGATATGCTCTATCACATGAAAAAATAAAAATGGTGTTTTCAGTCCTTCATTATTTTTTACCTCATAGAAAAAAAATAATTTGAAAATTCATGCATTTGTTTTTAATGTATAAAATTCAAATTTCCATTTATTTAAATACAGTCATTTTGCTTTAGAAAGAATGAAAAGTAACCACTATTGTGTACTGCAGTTAAAACTAAACAGGATTTAAAACATATTTCTAAAAAAATAAAAATTTCAATTACAAAGTTAGATAGGGCCTTCGAGATGAGAAGGCGTACTTGCTTAACCGCTTTTAACTAAATGAGTCATCACCAGTGGGCGACTGCAGAAGAGAGCCGGTTACTCAGTCTGCATGTTAACAAGGTGAGCGAATGACAGTGCGAACCCTGAAGTTTTGATTTTTTATGCTGAATTAATACTTTCACCCGGCAAAGTTCTAAACCAAGATGCAGAATTAAAAGGAGGAGATAGTCTGATTCATTGATGGTAAGTTTAATTCGTTTATTATCCGTAATTCAAACTTAAAGAATGAATTTCGGTTGATGTTAAGCCTGTCTGTTATTCTTACTACAGATAGAAGAAAACAATCAATTATGCATAATTTCTGAGTGTACTCTCCAATTTCTTAATTTTAAATTCACTTAAATGAAACTATATAATCTACTCTTTATTATTTATTTTTTCATTTAATGGTAACAATTATAAGTTGTGTAAAATGTTGTATGAGTTAAGATTCATTTTTTCATATTCTATTTAAGCTTTAACTACAAATTACGATTGTGAATTGAATTATTATTTCAATGATTAAACTCTTATCCCAATGACTAATAAACTGAACTCTATTTTGTTTGAATTGTATATTGTTATTTTAATCTCTGTTTGTTAATCACTCTTATCAGAATTCTTACTTATTCTATTATTATTCACTTATTCATAATTTTCGCATAAAAATCTTTTTAAATATGCAGTTTGTAGAATTTTTTCATTAACTAATCTCAAGCCTTTAATTATGATAATTATTTAGTTAAATAAAAATTATATTTAATTAAATTATCATCATTCATGTCAATGAATTTTGATTTTACTGTAACAATGCAAAATGATATCTCTAAGATTATCAATAAGAGAGCATTTTATGTTAATTTATTTCAACTTTTGATAGAATTAATTCAGCTGTAATCGACTGTAGCTTTAAAACTGTCGTTGATAAGTGAAATTGTTTCTTTTTTATTGTTTGAATCACCTGAAAATTAAAGGTGTGATGATATTTGAATGTAATATTTGCAGGTTTTGTTTTTCATTAATTCATTTACTCCTTGTAAGTTAAAATTTGTTAAATACTATTTGTTATGACAGTGATTTGAATCAAGTTATGGTTCAAGATTCTTTTCATATTCTATTCAAGCTTTAACTACAAATTATGATTGTGAATTGAATTTTTAAATATTTCAATGATTAAACTCTTATCCCAATGACTACTAAACTGAATTCTATTTTGTTTGAATCGTATATTGTTATTTTGATCTCTGTTTGTTAATCACTCTTATCAGAATTCTTACTGTTTCTATTATTATTCACTTATTCATAATTTTTGCATAAAAATCTTTTTAAATATGCAGTTTGTAGAATTTTTTCATTAACTTATCTCAAGTCTTTCATTTGATAGTTATTTAGTTAAATAAAAATTTCATCATTCATGTCAATGAATTTTATTTTCAATGTAACAATGCAAAATGATATCTCTAAGATTAACAATAATATAGCATCTTATGTTGTTTGGTTTCAACTTTTGATATAATTAAATCAGCTGTCATTGATAAGTGAAATTTTTTCTTTTTGCGACTATAGATTCAAAGTGGCAGTGTTTACTGTTTCAATCATCCAAAAATTAAAGGTGTGATATTTAAATGTAATTTTTGCAGTTTTTGTTGTGGCTAGGGAAATTAATTCATTTACCTATTGTAAGTCAAAATTTGTTAAATGATCTTCGTTAAAACAGTGATTTGAATCAAGTTATGGTTTATTCCATTTTCATAAGAAGCTGAAATGGAGCACTTGCACAATTTTATGAGAATTTATGCATTTCAGAAAGCAAAAAGGACAGTTTAATAATCATATTATTGTTAATTGTTGCTCTTCTAAATAGCACTTGCTTTTTTTTTTTTTTAACAAACACCTATTTTGTCACAGATTATTACTTAGGATATTTGACTTATGCTTTCTATACTATTCATTTGAATGTTTACTTATAAATACTGTTATATTGTAAATGATTCTTCAGTCATAAAATAATTTCTAGAAAAATCAGGCCTGTGCAAACATTCATTTAATTATGACCATTTGGTCCCACTCTAAGCAAATGGTTTAGATACCTTTTTTCATTTTAAGAATGTTTGTAATTGTGTGTCGATATTTACGTACATAAATTCTATCTTATTTTTAGATGCCACACAAATGCTCAATTCCAGTTCCTGCCTGAATTCTGTAAGTGATGAGGGGGAAGCTAGGGAAAAACAAAATTCTACACTGAATTGAATTAGTCTGTCAAAATATAATGTATTGTGGGGTCCTCAGAGACCGCCAATTCCCACGAGACCAGACCCCCCAGCGAGCTAGCCAAAAGCGAAAGGAAGCCGATGTCGTAAAAACGATCCCGAATTACATAACCCGGAGGATTTTGCAGGGACCGTGCCGACTGACCACTGAAAGATCACCCAAGTTAACCGACAAAAGAAACTGATTGAGTTGTGGCTCTTCCCAATGATGAAGCGGGAAGGGGAGCGCATGTTTGTGGTTCGTGAAATTGTTCGTCACCCAGACAAACCATGGACACTTAACCTTTCAGCCATGCCTCAGAGGGCAGGGTCAAAGGTGTTCTTAAGCTGGAATTTGGATTCGAGAGAAAGAGTCGGAGGGAGAGTCGATTCGAGTTTAGGATTCGATTCTCGTGATCGAATTTTGAAGTCAGGTCTCAGCCGAGACTCTGTACTTGTTCGGGCGCCTAGTCCCGTGAAACCGATAAGCCAAACCTTGGCTGAATAAGCTCTTAGAGAGCTGGAAAGCAACTGAGGAATTCTTCGGAATTTGTCTCGCAAAGAGAACGTGCAATACTTCACTACCAATTACCTCCTCGGTAACCGATATAACTTTTTGGAAGTTATAACAAACTATTTGAGCGGTCTAATCCCTCAATTCACTATTTCCGGCCATCGGACATTGAACTCGCCTTGAGTAGAACTTACTGAACTTTTCAGTTTCCTTACGAGTGGGTTCACAGCTAATCTGCGATTGATTCCAGATTGAACTTTGACTTGATTTACGCTATCTCATCCTGAGTTAGGCAGAATTTATGATTGATATTAATTTGTATATTTCTTGTAAATAATTCAGTAACCAAGAAGCTTTAATTAAAATTAATATCCTGTTATTGCTGTGTCTTGTGATATCTTATCATAACTCAGTATCACTGGGCTAAGACCCTACAGTATGTTTAATCTTAAAAGGCTAGTGAAATTGTTAGCTGAATAGCTTAAAAAATACCAGGACCCAGTCTTTCTGGTTTTAAAATGTGAAAAAAAAAAATTGTAATGATATTTGTATTTTGGATAGGTTTATATTTTGTGTATACATATTCTGAATAACTGTATTATGTTTGTTGTTGTTATTTACTTCATAGAAATAAATAAAATTGTTTATAAAACATTTTGGATCTTTATTTCAGTTTGTATCTTATTAATTTATAACTCATTCATATTTATTAACTTAAAAGTTAAATTTGTTAGTCCTTTACACAATTTTTAGTTCACAAATTTGCTATTTTTAAAAAATTCTGATAAGAATACGTCAAAGGTAGTTTAACATTTCAGTGATACTCATGTTGCACAAATAATGTTGAAAGTTTGAATTAATATCTTATTTGATTGCAAATTTAGTTTTTATCCTTGTTTAGAGTAAGTTTTGATTTTCTAATTGCATTTTGATAATATTCTAACAATTAACTTTTCTTAAAAAACAAATTTGAGAAGTAAAAGTTTTCATTTAAAACAAAGATAAATTTTTAAAATCAGTCGGGGTAATATTGTAAGAAATTGTAGTATTAATCTTTATTTCAATTTGTATCTTATTAATTTCTAACTCATATTTATTAACTTAATTTAACATTTCATCGATACTCATATTCCAAAAATAATGTCGAAAGTTTGAATTAATATCCTTATAACAAATATAGTTTTTATCCTTGTTTATAGTGAGTTTTGATTTTCTATTTGCATTTTGATAATATTCTACAAATTAACTTTTCTTATAGAATAACAAATTCGACAGAAGTAAAAGTTTTCATTTAAAAAGACAATAAATTTTAAAAATCAGTAAGACTAAATATTGTAAGAAAAAAATGCCTGGTACTGTAGAAGTTACAAAGGAAAAAAAGAGAAATGGGAAGCAAGTGGAAAAAAAAAACCAATTATATTTTAACCAATTGAAATACATAAACAAGTAATAAATAATTTTTAAATCAATGTTGTTATATGGACATTCAATATTTCTGAGAAATACTCAACGAAAATTTTCAAGAAAGCGGTATGTTAAACATCGGCAACCCTCCGCCCACTGGGGATGAGTCATTCCACCAGCCAACAGGCCTTCTCATCTCGAAGGTCACGGTCAGGTGGGGTAAAGTGGTTATACATCAAATAAAATGCTATAACTTTGTAATGAATATTGGTATGAATGTAATTTTTTTTATTTTAGCTTTGAATAGTTCAGAACTAAGTTTACCATACAAAATTATACTAATTGCAACACTTCAGAAAGAGAAAACACCCATTTTGTTTGTTTATGTAACAGTTTGAATACTTAACTTCTCTCCTACATTTTGTTTCATGAAATTTTCATTAGATTGACTCTGCAGAAAGCTTCATATAGATCTTAAAAATACTTCCTCATTAACAGATAAGCTGAATTGATTACAGATATTATTTTATAGTAATTTAAGTAAGATGGGATAAAGTAGTCATAGTCTTAACATGCATCAGTTTTAAAATTCCTTAAACTTAAATTAATACCTGTCTAATAAATTAAGATATATTACAGATTATAATTAAAGATTTGAAACTGGATAACCCCAATTTTTGTGCCAAAAATATCGCATAACGCATATAAGAAATCAGCCAATTGCAAAAAAGGATGTACTTTTTAATGCATCAGCAAATGATTTCATGCTACCTTTTATTTTTTACAAGAGCTCATTTATATGAGCAATAAACTCAAGCTAGTGCTAAAATAGAATAAAGGTATGGCTTGGAAGACTTGGCTTTATTCAATTTTCTTTAGATTTGAAAAAACCTGTTCTTTTAATTTATGATGGGCACGGAAGTTACATGACTTATGGAACAGTAAAAAAGGCCATGTGTAATTGCACTCTAAAAGATGGTCAATCAAAGAGCTTATTGGACAGGTTTTTGATAAAACAGGAGATTTTCTGTCAATAAAATATCTAAAACTTCAGACTATTACACCTTTCCTGAAAATCATAATACTGTTGGAATTGAAGAGTCAGATATCCTTGAAATTCTTGATAAGCCAACTTTTGATCCTAGGTTATTAAAAATATATAATTTGAACAAATAAACTGATTTTCTTCTAAAGTTGAAACTATATTGAGTTTTGTTAAATGTTTTTAAAAAACTTTACTTACTTATAATACGTTTTTATGCTTATTTTTTAATTATGACCACTTTACCCCACCCCATGGGGTAAAGTGATCATAAAAACATGACAAATAGAAAGTGTCATAAAATCGTTAAAATCAATTATCTTTCCCCAAATTTTAATGCAATGTGTCCTTCAATAATGCAATGCAAAATCACTAAAAAATGTTAAGTATTTTAACAAATTCTTATATTTATAATCCACCAAAATTAAAAAAATATGGATTTTATGATCACTTTACCCCACCTGACCTTACATATTTATGTTTGTTAGAATGGAAAATGTCTAGTTACAAAACTCGCCATGAAAAATATATCAAATTTTAAGTCTATTGTCCTTTAAAAATTGTCCTTTTTTTTCTCAAATGTTTTCAAAACTTGACTGAACAAACTGAACTCACACATTCTTCAGAGAATTGGTAAGTTCTTCCAATCATTGTTTTTGGGGGTTCCACGATTGCAATGACATGAGGGATGGACACATCTTCCCTGTTGGGCCAGAAAAGTGATTGCGATGGTCCATAAGGATGTAAAGCCTTTACAGTGACTTCTTCTGCATTCACCATACCAAAATATCATAAGTTGCCATAAATACAACCGATGAAACATCCAGGATATAAATCTTTCATTTTCGCTAATAAAGTTTTTGTTGCTTTTTGAGTAAGTTGGAAATGAAAGCTGTTTTCCCATCAGTGCTGATTCTTCTAGTCTCAATCATTTCCAAGTCATCTATTGGTTGAAAGTTGTGGAACAATCTTGTTCCAGGTAGAGTTTGAGCATTTTTGATGCGACTTTCCAGAGGCAGGCGAGTAGAATCAACCACTTCTTTAGAGATATGTTGGAAGGTAACATTTTCGGTTTTTTTGCAAAACTCAAAGAGTTCATTTGTTATTGTAATTTGTCTATCCAGATGTTGTTGAAGACTTCGCTTCCTAGCCAAATGTTTGACAGTACCTCCTATACCATCACATTCCATTACTGGTAGCAAAAAATGACCACTGGGCTTTCTGTTTAAAGTCCTTCTCATGCAGGCACAAATTCATGAAGTTGTATTTATTTTTATACTGCCCAGCTGCACATCCATCACTGAAATAGTGAATGTTTGTAATGTGTGGGTAGTTCTCTCTTATAAAGGTAGTCACAGTTTTTTAGATCTCGTACATCATACTTGCATCATGTTTCAAGTCATCCGATATGATACAAAGAGGTAAAATCAATTTTTTATGGTTTGTATTCTTGCAGTGAACCATGACAAGATGAATAGTGCATGAATCTAAGGTCCAGTGGTAACCTTGTACCTCATCTTGTATAATGAATGCATAGTTTTCACTAAATTCCATTGACATAACAGCTGTATTTGAGGAAGCCATTCCCTTTAAATTCTAAAAAAATGAAGCTTGTTATTTGGCAAAGTATGAGTGTGGTATTAACTTGTTCAGTTTTTCTACTAATTTATCAATGAATTCACTAACTGAAATCGAAACCCACTGACTGTAGGTACTCAATAACGTCTTCCTCATCATAGTCCTCAAATTTTGACTGCAAAAACTGGACAAGATTATCTTTTGATGGGCACTTGTCGCAATGCCTCAGCATACATTCTCTTCCTGCTCCTTCACAAACAATATATGGCATAAGTTCTTTGTAATCCTCTTCAATACCTGCACCATGAATCAATAAGATAACATTTTGAAGTATTGAGCATGCACACAATAAGTATGTGCCACTGGCACTAGCCAAAATACATCACTTAGGTCTCAGAGAAAAAAATTTTGAAAGACATTATTTTCAAGTCAGGGTATTCCAATTTAAAACTTGAGTATAGCTCACTAAAATTAGATAAAATCAAACATTTTCTCTTGTATACTTTTTTCCTATACTCACCACATCCTTGGCAAAATTCTAGACTTTTCATCAAGCTGATAAAACTTGTATTAAGTGCCTGGTCAGTAGACAGATCACCACATGGTGTTGTTACAGCTTGAATGCTTTGATTGCCTATAATAAGATTCCCTGAAATAGCAGTTTACTAGCGAGTTGGCTAGAGTTCTTTTGTTTTTCACTAAGATACAAATTTCTAACAGATTCAAATTTCAACAATTTCTACTTTTTAAATGTATTAATTTTCTGTATTGGATTTAAAATATTTAATCCACATTTATTTTAATTCTAAATGTTAAATGTTCTAAATCTTAATAATTTTCCAAGTTTAATTTAAAAACTTCCATTACATATGTAACTATATCAAAAACTTTGTTTTTGATGTTTTGCCAACCACTATTCTGACAGCGAAAAACAAATTCCCAGCTGCTATATTCCTCCCCTGTTCGTGCACGTGTTCAAACCCAACTATTGAATTCTCAGTTTGAACACAATCCTACTCCCTGCGGAAAGTGACCAAAAGAACCCAAAGTCTCTGTTTGCCATTCCGGAGCGGAAGTGGGTGCATTCTTTGCTGACCCCTGACCTGTTTCTTGAGGTTCAAAGCTCCTTAGGACTGCAGTTTTACTTTGTCAGGCAGAAACGCTGGTCCAGCATTTTTTTACCACTTGGCTCGACACACCCCCATTTCCGTTCCGCGATGACAGCTACAGGCAATAACTTCTTAAAAGTTTTGCCTTTTTCCCAAAGGGAAATTCTTGGAATGGCTGGAGATAACAATAGCCTCACTCCAGTTGATCAAATTGTCAACGGTAAAGTCAGGCTGTGGCCACTAAAAATAAAACCCGTGTGGTTTGGTGAATTTTGCTCCACTTGGTGCATAATAATTAATTCTCCATGTGCTTTTCACCATATTCAAATTTGGCAATGGTTGGTGTGAGCTGGGCGATTCAAAATGGCAGTGTTTGCGAAGAAAGGAGACATTCTTTGGGTGGAAACAAAAAAAGGAGATTTTACAATTTTGCTGGAAGGATTTTTTGTTCTGGTGGAGAAGAAAAGAAAGGATTATGTAAGAAGAGGACAATAGTCCTTTCTCGGGAGGAAAAGGAAAAATTTTCAAGATAATCTTTTTGGAAGCATGACTCCAGCTCTCACACTACCTGCTCGACTGTACCGGCATTAATTTGGATGTCCCGCCAAAAGTTCGAGGTAGGGCGCTAACACCTTGGAACACGAATGCAAGTCTGTTCTTTCTGATGATGTGGACAACCAGCTAAAGATGAGAGATTTTGTGCAGTTAATCTGAGCAGTGAGGACTCTAAAGAAATAGCAAGTATGACACCGACCATGCCTGTCGTTAAACTTACAGGCTAAATTAAGCCTAGCAATACTATTGCGGTCCTCCTGCCCAAGCCGAGAACCCGTTGGACAAGAATATCTGAATGCAGGCCAGGAGTGACAACCACATCTATCAGGTTTTCTACACCTGCAGGAATTATCTTCCAACACAGATGAAACCAGAGAAGAAATGTGTCACCTTGAACGCCAAAGATCAATTGTGGTGGACTGAGTCAAAGGGACAGTGCCATAACCTATCCAAATAATAAAGAACTGCTGCCCTGCTAAGGGACAGTGCCATAGTCTATCCAAATAATAAAGAACTACTGATCTGCTGCTATGCAAATGCCACCCAGAAAATGATAACCATACCCCCAGGAGCAGAATTATATCCAGCATTCTGCAACATGACCTCAAACAGTTGGAAATGTTCTGCAGGCAGTTTGCCTAATTTTGGCGGACCACGATAAAGTGCAAAATAGATATAATAATAATAATTAACCAGTAGAATCTTTATTAATCATTAATGACAAAACATTAAATTAAAATTAATTATTTAAAACCAAGGCATACATTCAGAATTTGCAATTATGTCAATGACTTTTGAAGTCAGATACTGCGACATTAATGGGGAAGTACTGTTCATCTATTCATATTCCAGGAACTCTGTAGTTCCAGTATATTCTTGTATATGCAGCTTTCATCGTGCCTGTTTCTGATCTTCATCCCCAGTGATGTCAGCCCTGATGAAGGAGAGTTATTTTTGCCATTGGTCCAATCTCTGGAGGCTGTGTTGCAAGAAACATGAAGAGAGAAGGCATGGTATAAAGAGCGCCATGCTTTGATTGTTCTGTAGAACATATTGTATTGTTTTTTTTTGGTGTGTGCTCATTTTTTTTTTTTTTTTTAAGGATGAAATGCTCTGCAAAGACCGCGTTTGTTCTGCTCCCGGGGCCATACACACGTATCGTCCGAGTGATGTCACCATGCCAAAAAGATAAGTAATTATTTAATCACAACCATTTTAAAGGGAAAATAGACAGCAGCTGAGATTTGTTTCCGCATAATAATAAAAATTGATTTTTTCTTGTTTTGAGGGATATGAAATAATTGTTTAAAATAAGTTCATGATATTAAGAAGTAAAACAATTTGATATGATTTTAATTTATCTGTGAGAATGATCTTATAATTGAGTAATGCTGAACTATATGAATAATTGAGTTTTCAGGTCTAATTGCGAATATATAAGAATTTTGATTAAGATCATTTATTTGCCCATTTATTCATACACACATTAATTTATCACAAATGATCAGCTATTAAGATTAGTGTTTATGTGAATTTCAGTTCTATTGCAAATGTTAATATACCAGATTACTACACTTATTAATTGACACAAATCAAGGTGTTTATTTATATAAATGTTATTTTGTATTCTTATCTGCTTACTTTTTTGTGAGAAATTTAGTTACACATAACTTTGACACAGAGCAAATTTTAAATTGATGTTAAATGGTGCAAGTATTTAGATGACATGAAATTGGGTAGACAAAATGAGTGTAATTCTGTGTAATTCAGTCATGAAGGCATTTCATTGTGCATGTGAATTTTGTAGTGGAAGGACCCTCTCCGAATTTGATTGCTAGATTTTGTTTTGTGTGTTTGAAGTGATATACATTTTTAGCCAAGACAAAATATAACTAGATCTTGAATAAATTGTTTTATCGTACTAAGTATGCCTCTGTCATCATTTATCTCATGGCATACTAATTTTAGGAGAATTATCCTAATCTGACTTTTTTTCCCCTTAAAATTTATATTTTAGAACCTGGATGTTTCAATTAAAACTGACACAATACAATTCTTCTCTTTTGGCCATTGGCTTAAAACCAGGGATGAGATTGGCAAAAAAGCAAAAAGACTGAAATCATATGCGAGCAAAACATTTGTACCATAATTTATACGCGAAAGATGTTTTAAGAAGTAAAACATCAGAACACGCAATATGATGAAAATATTACACTATAATAATTAATAACTTAATTATTTATAATTCAGTATGTATAAATAAGAAAAAGAATATTAAATTATTATTAAATCATTCACATTAAAAGTTAACAAACAAGTTTAACACATCATCAGGTGCATCAGAAAATACAAAATTAGACATTAAAACATTTACCACCTGTACTTCACTGTGATTCAACATACACCCAACAGAAGTCTGAGAAGAATTATCAACTTATAGAATTATCAATTTATAGAAAATATCAACTGAATCTCTTGTGCATAATTTTATATTCATAGCTTCTTTAACAATGTAGTTACAAATTTAAAATTACTATAGACATTTAACCAGCGTTCTTTTTGTAGTCTTGCACTTGTTCTGTTCCTTGTCTACATTAACATAAAATACGCATTTGATTTCAACATTAAATTGGTGCAGCACATTTTACATCTAGCAGCATGCTAATTGGCTTAAAATACGCTGATAAAAAGAATTACAATATGGCAACGATAATCTTTCAGTTTACTGGATTATTTCATTATAACTCTCTATCTTGAGGTTTTCCTTTACAGATTTCACAGAAAAATTGATCAAATAAAAGGTGCAAGTAAAATCCAAAGGATATTTTCTTATCTTTCAACAATGGAAGAGAAACATGCAATTAAATATTTATTTAAACAATGAAAACGGTTTGAAATGCATTACAACAATGAAAAGTATTGTTGTAAATTATGCCAAAAAATATTTTTAAAAATTTATTAAAATTAAGAGAAAAATTCATGCAACAACTTAATTGATATCACTGAAAAGGTAATTTTTTGCAATTTCAGGTGGTGTAAAAATATTTTTTGTGCTTTGATATGTTCGGAAGTTATTAAGGAAAAACGACGAAATTCGCTTAATTTTTAATTAATTAAAGGGCTCCGAGGTGCACATTTCCACAATCCAAAGTATGTCTGTGCCAAATTTTGTAGCTCTATGTCTAACGATCAGCCCTGTAGAGCGCCAATTTACAGACACATTCTCCTTTATTATTAGTAGAGACATAAGTTATTGATTTATATATTTTACGATTCACATTTTCATTTTTTTAACAAGATAGCTTTTTACAAGAAAGGAACCATGACAACAATTTTAATGATTTGCTTTTAGAGCTTAATCCTTTCTAAGGCTGTGGGATGTATACTTCCCACTAAATTCCTCAATTTTCAAATGCAATTTTTAAAGTCGACTTAAATTCTAGCCAAATTTTTTGATGAAACAAAAACCTAAATGTTCCAATTTCATTTCTGAAACCACAACAAAAGTGTCTTCATTTGGTAATTAATTATTAATTAATACAATAAATGAACAAAAAACTAATGTCATCCAATAAGCTAAATGACTTTATTTTCATAAATTAATCTCAGTCCCAAAATTATTTTATTATATCATTACTAGAAAAAAATAGTTCTTTAAACAGTTAAACTAGATTTTTTTTTTTTTTTTTTTTTTTAAAAAATTATCTTAATTCACCTCAAAGGGCTGTTTTGAAAAAAAAATTCGTGAGGATAATTTTATTATTTATTTCGCCCTTCCTCTTACCTGTATTATTGTTAGATTATACCATTCTGTCCTTTAGGACAAAGGAGTTGACACTGTTCATTCAGGCTCGAAATATAGAAGAAACTTAAAATGGTTCTCTGTTTCTCAAACAATTTCTTCACCGTCGAATGATGAGGAAGAGGTGGATGTTCCAGCAGAATCCAACATTACTGCGGCTCAGGCTAAAAATGCTGTTCACATACTCCAACGCTTCATGGAATGTTCAGAAAACATGGAAAAAGAGGACTTTGCAGCTATTTTTCGGTTTGAAAACTTGGTAGAAAAGCAATTTGAAAAGTGGTGTTGCCAGGTGACTATGACTATGCTGCACTTTTTTTAAGAAATTTTAAGTAGTGGTAAGTTATCACAGGGTTCATACACATTTCCTTAAAAGAAAATCAAGGACTTTTATAAGGACTAAAAAAAACCAAAAAATAAGGACCTCTAAATTGAATAAATTTAACGTACTGTTGCACGCATTTTGAAGTAAAATGTCTCATTTTTGCAAATTCAACCTATTAGATGATAAAGTATAATATAAAACATAGAAGAAACCAGGGTTGCAGTGATTTAAATCAGTTGATTAAAATCACTGATTTAAATCGCGATTTAAATCAACTGATTTTTTTTAAAAAAATCACTGATTTAAATCACTTTATTTTAAATATCAGGTTAAACTGCTTTAATGAAATAAAATTGTTCATGTATCTTTAAATAGTGATTTTAAAGTATTTTTAAATGTATATTTAAAGAAAGAATATATAAAACAAAAAAAAATATTTTATTGAATTGATGTAACTAGAGTACTTTCCATATCTTTATTTTTGAGAACACCAGCGCAAAGCAATAATTTTTTTGTAAATATGATGAGAAAACATCATGAAACATCATTTATTGTCTAGACATAGAATCTACAAAAAAAGTTTTTTAAAAAACTTACTTCATTCCGAGGGGGGGTCGTCCCCCTTTCGAGTCACCCCCCTCATGAGAACCCCCTTAGATACAGCCACCTTCATACACTCAAAAATTATTGTTGAATCTTACAGAAAATTATAAATTAAAACTTCAAGAATATTGAAGCAAAATTTTCGAGTTACTTTGCTAAAATTGTTAAACGTCCAGAACTGAAAAATTTCTTATCTTCGAGTCAAGGAATTTTCCTATTCCTAATAATTCCTATTCCGAAACAAAATTTCATAAGACTGCTATATACATTCTAAAAGGAATACTATTAGCCCTATCCTAAACTTATTATTTTCCATTTATAGTTGAATTTAACGGTTGAGAAGTGAGTGAAATTAGGTGTGTCATTAACTGGCTCACTTCGCAGCAAAGGGTTAAATAAATCTCTAATGAGCAACACAATAAAATGCAAAGTATGAGATGCTTCTTTTTTTATAAAATAAAATAAATATTGTGAAAGGATCATGTTCACAAAGAAAGAACATAGTAAAATGCAGTGAGTTTCACTTTAATACTGGAGAAAACTAAATAGTGTTTATAATTGCAATAATGTTCAAATGTAAGATAATTAAGTAATGCATATAAATGTTCCAAAAGAAATACAAACATCTACATAGCGCAATTTAAACTATGATCTATACTTATAAAAGGCAATGCTTGTGAGTGTGTGCGCAATGTCCAAACGAATCTAAGACACTTACAGTCATGAAATTTGGCACACAGGTATTTCTGATGGCAACTCAATGCACCTCGAAGCCTGAATTTAAAACTTTTATCTAAAAAATTTTTATTTGATGTTTTGGGTAAAACAAATTAGAATTAGAGAAAGCTTCAAAACTTGTGTTTGCAGTGAAACAAATGAACAGCTGAGTGTAAAATTCTCCAATATTCTAACATACAATAATATATCTATAGTCAAGAAATGACAATTTTTATATTTTTCCTTAATAAGATTGTCTTATATTTCAAAAGTATATTATTTTTATATTTTAGTTCACAAATATTTTTTAAATAGTCATTACATTTTTGAATTAATTTTTTTTAATTTGTTTTTTTAAAAGAAAGTACAGCTTAATGACTGGTATGTTGTTATATATATATAATTCTATGACTGTAGGGCTCATTGTCTAATATATAAATGCTAAATTTATATATGCAATTTTAAAAAAATCATTAAAATCAAAAAAATCTTGATTTAAATCAAAAAAATCCGATTTAAATCAAATAAATCGATTTTTTTGAAAAAAATCAAAAAAATCAACAACCCTGGAAGAAACATTACAAATGTAACACAACAAAATCTCCTAAAAATATGAGTTAATAAAATTGATGAAAAAAAAAAAACCCCTGAAACTGGTAACCAAATTAAAAATCTTTTAATTCCAAACTTCTTTCATTCAATTTTACATCCAAGGTATTTATTTTAATTTCTTTTTCAGTAATTGTTTTTCTTAGTTCATGCGACTGAATAAATAAATTTATGTCCTTTGACTTTTCAGCCTCATTAGCTAAATCATTTGCTTCCTCATTTGTTTGGTGTATTATATCTTTTTGGAGGAACATTTTCTTTTGTTTTAAAAAATCTATTTCCTCATATAGAGCTTTTCGTTTCAGTTGTTTTGTTACAGTCTTTTCTTCGGATCTTTCACTTTCTAAATACTACATGCATTCTGCTCTAGCTGAGGTGACAGCTGTCCTCATTTCTTTTAGTAATTTTTAAGTCATAAATGGGCCATTTCCAAAATTCAGTGCCATTTGCTGTCCATCTGTAAGGTTTTTTTTTTACAAGGTATAAGAAAATTTAGATGGTTTTTCTTTTTAACATGGTTTTTATCGGACATTTTCCAGTGGAGAAACAATAAAGCTAAAAAATATTATTTAATAAAAAAGTTTTTTTTTTTTTTTTAAAGAAATGATTTGAGAGGAAACTGAAATGCATCTGTCCGAATCATAGAACATAAAATGTGTTATGCCGAATTACTTTCCAAAAAACAAAATTTCTACACTGACATACTTTAATATTGTGAAATGTGCTTTAAATTATATTATAGAAAGGTTTTTATAAGCTTTTAAGAACAATACAAGATTTTTACTAATTAAATATAGCTGTCCAGACATTGATGTCATGTCTGTTACCATACATTATTTTCAACTTTTTAAGCAACAAAATTGACAGGTTGGGAATGGTAACACCTGTTTACCAGTGGAGCAAGGTTGTAAAAGAAATACAAACACCCATCTTGAATTTTTGGTGTTTGACTGAAGAAGCAGAAGCCTTTTTGTGGTAAGTATTTTTATTGCATGTCATGTCTGTTACCTTAATTAGTTGTACAAAATATATTTATTTATTTGTTAATTCAATTGATTAATTTATGTTATTAGGTTTTTAGTCTAAATTAATGTCTATTTTCATGTTCTAATGGAATTATTTAGACTCATGAATTTTTGTTCTTTGAAATGTCATGTCTGTTACTCTAATAAGTAACAGACATGACAAACTTGGTAACAGACATGACATGTTACAAGGTTTGAAATAGGGTTCAATTTTTGAGGATCTTTAACTATTTAGTCCAAATTTTAATGTGTTTTTTTTTGGGGGGGGGAGGGTAGACTCAATTCAAGTTCATTACTTGTTTTAAAAACTTTTTGTATATTTTCTACTAATCACTTTTTTTAGTCACATATTCTATTTACTGTAATCTTTGCAATGCTATCAAATCATTTGCTTTATTTAAACATATAAATACATTACATAAATCTACACAGTTTTGGATTAAGGGTTTTGAAGATTTCTAAATTTTCGCTGATTTTATATCATTATTTTGTATACATATCATAAAGCCTCATCAGAATAGTTATGCCTTTATGCAATATTTACTTTATGAATATTAAATGCTGATAATACCAACAAATTTAATAAAATGACAATAATCCATAAAAAAAAAACTTATAACTTTTATTAATTATAGCTATTACAATTTATTACTGAAAATTGCTATAAATTATGTATAAAACCATTACATGATTATTTTTTATTTGTTTCTTTCTAAGATTATGGCATTGACACCAGCTGAAAAACAAACACTACAGAGAGCGACGTTGATGGAATGCTGAAAAGGAGGAGGAAAATAAAAGATTGTGAAAGAGAGAAAAAAAAGGGTTCCTATGAAAGAGATATCTGCTCGTGCCCAGAGAGCCCAAAGGAAATATTGGAGATCTACACAAAGAAAATTTCATCAAAATAAAGCAAGAAAAATTGTAGATTCTGCCACGCCATGCACAACACCTGATGTAAAATTTTAGACAAAGTTCCTCTAAAAAAGCATGAAGAAAACGAGTTCTGCAAAATAGATCTAAAGTCGTTAGAGAAAACATCCAATTAAGAAATGAAATCAAGAAATTAAAGTTTAAGACTGATATGTACAGAAAAAGATGGAGTAGAGATAAATTAAAGGCCTAAGAAAATGTTACTAGTAATAGTGCAAGATGAAAAACCAGGTGTTCTTTAAATGAGTGTTTTAAAGTGCAGTTAACTCCTAGTAACGCTAAAGTTGTTTGGCAGCTTACTTTGCTTAACACTTTTAGTTCTTGTTTAAAGCAGAAATATGCAAAGTCAACAAAAAAAGAAAAGAGATATATGCATAACTTAATGCTCAATTCATGTCTGAAAAAGTATAGGCTATTACGAATAGGCTAGAATAGTTATTTTGGCTGCAGGATTTATCAAAAAACACAATCAAACAAAAAAAGTATCAAAGTTAAGCGGTAATTAGTTACTAAATTCTTTTTGCAGGATATCAGTAGGGCAACAGTAGGAAAAAACGAAACCATTGCACTTAACAAAATAAAAATGCAGAAAAGATATCTTTTGGATAGTTTAAGGAATCTCCACAAAAAATTTGTAATGGAGAATAATTTTGTTAAAATTTCTTATACCACATTCACTAGATTTCAACCATTTTATGTATGTACCCCTTCTATCGATGAAAGAAATACACGCCTGTGCATCAGTCGATTAAATATTTTATTTCAGAAATAATCAGTATCCAATACAATTATTTCACTGTCAAATATTTGAAAAAAGTTTAAAATCATACTAAGTTCTATAGAGAAGATAAGTATATGATATTGAAACTGAAGACATTATAATGAAACTACCAAATCTTAATGGAAGCTCTATTCAGCATCTACAGTATTTAATGTTTGATATTGATTTGACTAAGTATGATGTTAAATAGCATTGTAACAAAAATAATACTAAAAAATGTGTATATATATATATATATATATATATATATATATATATATATATATGTATGTCTCCACATCCATACTGTACAGTTTAATTTTGCATAATTATATATATTTTTCAGTGTAAAAGGTTCTGTAGGAAAAATTTACCAAAAGAAAAATATATTTTAGTTCTAAACTTTCAAGCTTTACATAAAAGTTTGGCTGCTGAATTTTCGTCATGTCTGTTACCATTCATAATTTTTCTTTAAAAAGTTTAAATTAAAATATTATCACTACTATTAGAGTTAGATATAAATTCTCTTTGTCTAGAATGTGTGATAATGATAGACATTCAGCACTAAATGTGTTTTACATTGTTTAATGGTAAAAAAGTACTTATAAAAATTCAATCTTAGTAACAGACATGACAAACAAAAATATACAAAAAAATAAACAATTATTTTTAAATGCAAAAAACTTTACTATATCGACAAAAGGACTCTATCCTTATATAATATATCACTTTGCATTATTTTGTGCTGAACTTAAGTGCACAAATTTCAAAGAAAATGTCCGGTAACAGACATGACAATTTTCATCATGTCTGATTTTAAAAAACTCAATAAAAAATAAATAAAAGAAAGAAATGCACGAATAATACTTAAACAATATACAGAAACAATGTATGTTTTATAATATAAAAAAAAAATTACTTATTTATTGAAATTTTATTTTTGCTTCTTCAATTTCCAAATGACACCAATTTTGAAAATGACCCAAATAACCCCAGACAGCTTATTAAAATTCATGAATTACACGCTGGGAAATATATGAAGCATCTTTTAAATTTTCTATTTCCAGGGCTTTGTTCACTGAAAAATCTCCTTGTCCGAGTGACAGTATTAATACCATTTTGAAAATCTTCCAAACTTTTTCATAATGATTATTGCTAAAATAAGTTTGTGAAAAAGTATCAAGGGAATCACTCTTTGGATGAAAGAAGTAAATTCAAATGAATTTGGCTTTACAATATTTAATAGAAAATCTGCATAGAATACCAAAATTTTGTCGCAATCTTTTTCCAAAATACGTTTATTTTGCGACAACACAATCAATACCTTTTTCATTTTTTCCTGTGCTTTTTCGGGATATCCACCATTACTCGTGGATCAATGCAAATCGCATGTCTTACTAGTGCATAATTCACAGGACATTTCTGCATGAAATGTTTTATCATTGTTATGATGTTTTCCCGACTAATCCTGTCTGAGTGTGAAAACATCTTTGTCTGCTAATTCCTTATTTGTTATATTTTCTTTTATTAGTTGCTCTGCAGAAAATCCTAAATATACTTAACTTTTATCATTATACAAATTTGGGTAACTGAAGTTGAATTTGCATAAAGTCTCAGATTTCTCAATTCTTTCATTCTCTGGTTTCAAAATTTTGAATGCAATCATTAACAAGTTTTAATACATTACTGCCAAAAAAAGGAAGTAAAGGTTTATCACTTTGATACGCGAGCAGTGTTGCCCCCCCCCTCCCCCATTCGGCGAGAGACACGTCGACCGAGATTAGAGCCGCCGAGAAGGAGGAATTAGAAAACCGATAATCGGTGAAATTTTAATTTTTTTAATAATGGCAGAGTAAAAAGTAAGGACTTTCAAGGACTTTTTAAAAATGGGGCATAAAAATAAGGATTTGTAAGGACTTTTAAGGACTAAATGTAAAAGTAAGGACTTTTAAGGACGTGTGCGAACCATGTATTACAAATACATTCTGTTTTTAAAATTTTATACTTCTATGTAAATTAATATCACTGCTATAAATTAATATGCAAATTATTGCTGTATTCAGACATTAACTCTATCTGGCTCTAATATTTTACAATATATTCCTTACCTTGTAATTATGTGCAATTTTTATCTCGTTATCTCGAAAACTTGCTATCTCGAATTTTTTTCTGGGTTTCTTCGATTTCAAGAGTTTACTGTATCTAATGCAAGTCACTAAAAGATTTGCACCCGTCTAAAACAGGCTTTTAGCTTGCCAATAATATCTCAAATCTGATTGTTAAAATTTACTAACGAAAGTTGTAGTATAAAATATCGTGCACATTGGCAGAGTGCTTAAGAAATAAAAAAAAAAAAAAAAAAAACACGAAGAACAAAACTGATGAATCAATTGACACTAATTTTGGTTTTGTTACATTAAAACTTTACTTTTAAAAACTACTTTCATTTTGTCAGAAAAATATGCATTACCAAATACAAAATAAAACTAACCGTAAATCAAATATGCCACTCTTATCGAGAGAATGTTTATGGCTATGATTCACCGAAATGAAAGAAAAATGCGAAGAAAAAGATTTCATGAGGAAACGGAATTAATTAACTTTTATTGGAGCAGAATTTGGCAGTGAGCCAAGACAAAATGTAAGGAAACCGAACAGAAAAAAAAATGTGTGCCTTTTTTTTTACGTCGTACAATGGCAAAGAAACCGAATATGCAATTTCAATGCCTTTTTTTTTTTAAACCGATTTAAAGGAAAATTTGAGACAAATCTATAATTAGAGTTTCAAGATTGCATACAAAATTTTATTTATTTAAGTCATTGCATTTAAGAGTTATAGCGTTTACGAGCATATGATTATACAGACAGACAGTCAACCCTTTGATAGATTTGGTCCAAAATTTGATATGGACCTACATTCCTGACAATAAAACTGTGTTCCAAATTTTATCCATCTAGCTATTCAAGTTTTTGAGTTATCGTCTTCACATGTACACAGACAGGCTGACTTCCCACGGACGGATTTCATCCAAAATTTGATAGAAATCTACAAATTATGTGTAAAAATCACATACCAAATTTCATCCTTCTAGCTCTAATAGTTTTTGAGTTATCGTGTTCACAGAGACGGACATGATTCCAAAATTGTGTTTTCGAACTTGGGGAGGTCTAAAACATATAGATTCGTCAAAATCTCGAGTGTGAATTTTTTGACGATTACAATACTTTCTCTTTGTATACGAGAAAGTAAAAAACTGCTCCCATGTCACTGCAAGAGAACACATAAAGGACTTCCATTTACCCAAGGGTTATCAATAGTTTAAACAAGATGTAGTCATGATAAATTCTTATTTGAAATAAATGGACATTAATCACTGCAATGGGTTTCAGAAGGAAGAGGGTAATATAATATAATGGTAAATCCACGATGAAGAATAATTTGACCACTTAGTTTTCATAACTGGAATCTCAAGGAGAATCAAATCGAAATATGGTAAAATTCTTACAATGTGGAAATGCTATTAGAATTTTTGTATCTAGAGAAGCAATAAGAGAAGGTGAAGTTTTCTCTTATCCATTAAATTTCCATAAATTGTAGAGGAGCACATAATTAAGAGTCATAACACATTGCATCATGGATATTATAAGTTTTTAAACAAGGGTGGAAAATAGTCTTTGAACTGTTTGAATACTGTTTCCACAGAATAAACCAAAAAGCAAGACGAGGGCTTTGCAAGCAGCATTGCAAAACACAACAAATATCTTGGCAGCCCAGCTGATAGCAAGTAACAAATAGCTTTATTAAAATTTTTAAGGCTACTTTTCAAAGTTTTAAATTATTATTATACAGTTAAGCTAGGTGTTGAATGGCCACCAGGCTAGTGTTTAACTAATACCATAATATATGGTATTAGTCAAACACTAACCTGATTGATATATCAAACAGGAATGATTAAAATATCAGAAAAACAAGTTCATTTAGGCTACACTATTAGAAATTGTACAGTTTTTCTGTGTGAGGAAATAAATCTCCCCTCCAACAATCTATTATTTTATATCAATGACTTATTTTGGGCTTCTGTATTCAGTATATCTCTTTTGAAATGAAATGATGATATAAACAAAACAATTGCTGATGAGCAACACAATTTCAAAAACGAGGTGGGATTAGAACATTTATATAATAAAGGAGAGGATAAATTCATCTGCCTGATATTTAATACTAGGTTTATAAAGATTCCTTATATACCCATCTCTACTGACACGCATTAATTTAATGCGTGTACAAAAACACACATTTTGGTACAGCTAATGCAATCCTACTGTTTACACACTTTCTCACGTTTCTTTCCACGCTTATAATCGGGTTCAAACTGAAGGCTCAAGTACGTCAGAGATGTTATGTAAATGAATGGCATTTAATCTACAACAAATACATATAATAAGAACAATAACCCCATGATAACCACTGCAGATTTTAAATTATGAAGTATATATGGGTGAATATTAGGAAAAGTGCCAAATTGAATATGGAAAATTTCAATTTTTGAAGATTTTTAGTGAATGAAATTAATAGTGTATTTTAATTACACATTAGTAACAGATTTTTTTTTAAATTAGGGGCGAGGTCAAGAGGAACATTTACCCCCATTTTCGGGGGGTTATTTTTCTGGACTGTTACAGATCTGATGCGAATGTTACAGATCTAACAAATGTTGCAGATTCCATGTTTAACTTGTGCATAATACATTACCTGTATAATTTATTTATATAGGTAATATAATATAAATATATGTAATAATTATATATGAATTATAATTAATATTAATATATTTAAAATTATATTATAAAAAATGTCATATTGAAAATTTCAATTTAAAAAGATTTTTAGAAAATGAAATTAATTATCTCAATTATAAACTATTTATAATAGATTGAGGGGAAATAACACTTGAATAAAAAATGCTGAAATGAAACAAACACTTAAATCTTAATATTTTTTTACTGTATTAGCAAATTTAGCTCTTGTATCATAAATTAAGTACAAAATTTAAGTTAAATTATAATGTTCCAAGTTTTAATTAAACACATATTGTTCCCTTTTGTTTAAAGATGGCTGAGTTAATACATTGACAATATTGGACGAGCCAACTCCTGCAATGTCATCGTTTTCGGGGAAAGTAGATTTGTCTTTTTCACATTTTCTCATAAATTTTACAGTGTACTCATCAAATGCATCCCGAGAAATGATCACACCAACATAAAACCTCTCACTTTTCTTTCCAGCTAATTTTATGACAACATAATCATTTTGAACAATATTTTGATAGCATTAGCCGGAGGATTGTTAGAATCTGAATCAGAAAAGCTATCTGAAGAATATACATCTGAGTACTTCAATTTGCATTTCAAATTATCTTAAAATCTCTTAAGGTAAATAGCATGAACACAGAATTGGAATTGCATTATAAAAACAAAGTAAAAAATATATATAGTAGAACTTGTTCAATTTGTGCCAGGACACATGCAACTATGCAAATCACCTTCAAGAAATTTCTGGACTGATTTTCTTACTTCAGTCAAATTCTTCTGACCTTTGTATGGTCTTTTGAAATGTGTCTTCTTTGTTTCTAATGCTTTTTTGTAATTTTTGTTGGAAACTAAATTTTTAAGCTGACCTATCATTCGATACTTTTTTATAATTTTATTTGAAACCTGTGTAGCAAATAAGCTTCTTTCTTTTTCTTTTATGAAAACTTTTTTTATTTTCTTCTAGACCTGAGATAAAAGCAGAGTTAAGAAGTAAATTCTTCCTTATTTCTGGTGACATCTTTTTTCTACCAATTAGTTTGCGTACTTTTGTGGCAGGGGACAATGAACATTTTGATTTATCCTTGGATTTTAAGCGATAATTTTCTTTCCTTAAATTTTCAATTTTCCTAGCTTGTTTAAGAGATTGCAACTTATACCTCAAAGAACTATAAGTGTGTTTTGCTGCTTTTCTGCCAAACTAAATCCGTGGAGACCCTCTGCTCCCAACAAGTGTTTCTTTAGCTTGCTGCAAAGACTTTCGCTTTCTGCAATTACGTGAATCTTTCTTCCATTGTTTTCGTCTAATGCATTGTTGTCTATTGGAAAGGTTGCTTATACTTTTAATTACACCATTCTCCCTCATTTCTTTTTTATACTCTGTCTTTTTCTCTTTTCTGAGCTTTCTTCTCTTCTGACATGTTTTCTCTACATTTCCTGACACCGTCACGACAATCTTGTCGCCTTTTCTCAATTTCTTTAGGTGTAATTTTTTTTTCTGCTTTATTTCCTGAGCTTTTCTTTAATTTATCCATACTTTTGTAAAAAGTATTAACTTAAAGTAAAAATAAAATAAATACTTACACTAGCTTTTATGTTTAAAAAGAGGGAAGAATTATTATTTAGAATAAATTAATATTTGTACAGCTTGTGTAATTTTTTAAACATAAATAATAAAATTAGTAACTCATTAATTAAAGGTGAAAAATTCTATTCCATGCAGACAGATAAGTTAATAATTTTTAAAATCAAAATAAAATAAAATCATTCTCAAAACAGGTTTAAAAAACGAAACGAATTCAGGACAATCGGAATTTGGAAGGGGGGGCTTGCACAAAATCATTTAATAAATTGCCTATTTAAAAGCAAAGTTATATTTTTGGAACAGTCTTTACGAACAAAGATCCCGAGATCGATACAAAAAAAAGAAAAAAAAAACAGACATTAATTTGTTTGGAAACTCATATTTTGGGGAGAAAATAATGTTTTTGAAACAGATTTCAAGAAATTAAACTAATTTAAAAACATTGGAAAGTTTTTCGGTTACAGCGATGCATTTAAACTCATCTTGCAGTGCAAAAATCAACTCTAGAAACACATAACACGAAAAACGAACTGTGGAAAAACATCGGTAACGCAAGCATCAGTTCTGTAACAAATGGTTTCTATTTCAATATTACCGATCTGATTGTTACAGATCTGACGAATTTCCCGTATTTTGTTAGCTAAGCATCGCTAATTAAAGATTCGAAACCTAAAAGCGCATTATTATGTTCATGACAATAAATTCGTTTTTATCATACAAAAATAAATAAAAAAATTAATTAATTTTGCTTTTCAATTTGCGTTACCGACCTGATCTTTCATTTGGTAGACACAGAAAAATAAAGATTGAAAAAATCTTACCTGCAATTCTATAAAACTGAAGTCGGAACTTTCAACTAGAACTTGCACACTACACAAAGGGGTTTCATCACACACAATCAGTTGGTGCCAATTTAAATGTTTTGATAGGAATCCCGGAATTCGGCGTTACCGACCTGATACGAAAACTTGGGACAAGCATATGTTACGTTTTTTTTTCGATGTACATTTATATTTTCTAAAACATGGGCGTCAATATTTATAAATAAACATAAAATACATTGTTTCCGCCGATACTTGTTTTTGCCGCGATGTTTTATAACGCACAGGATTTTTTTTAAAGATCGCGATTCGTACCTGGGACACATTACCGATCTGATTTTGAAGCAATAAAAAAATTCCCTTGTCATAAATTAAAGTAAAACTTGAAAATTTTGTCATGGATTGAATGTAAAACGAAGTTTACTATATGAAAAAAAAAATATTTCTTGGGTTTTTAATTGGAAGTGTTTCAGAAATTTATCTGGGACACAAATTGGCACTTTTCCTAACATTCACCCATATACTGCATAATAACTGCATCAAATGATGGCCAGTTCTGCTTCACAACTTGATGTTCAGGTGCATTTTAAGCCCGAATAGGGCCAGCTTCTAAACATTTTTTTCTTTCCAAGTGATAGAAGAGATCAAATGGACTTAAAATCTTTGAAAAAAATGCATTTGTGAAAAAAATGGAGACGGCAACTTTTGCAATTACACAACATAATTGCAAGTTTGTTTCAAAAGCCTAATACAAAAGATAATTTCTATTGCATTCATGTAATTACTATACAACCAAATACGTTCATAAATGATACCGATTATATCGAAATCAACATAATCCTAAAAGCTTCACTTTATATCAAGTGGTTCTAAATTCACTGATGCAGTTGGAACAGTAAAATTAATTCACTCACTTGCTCGTGAAACTGTGTTTTCACTTTTTCTACAGTAAGAAACTTCTCTAATTCAGCATCATGTCCAGAACCCTCCTCCATTCTAAGTGTAGAAAGTTACAATCAGTGAAGTATATACAACTGCTACACAAATAATAGACTTTACTATAGTTTCAAGCAGAAAAATATTTTTTTAAAAACCCAGAAAGCCTTTTTAAGAGCCCAAAATACGAATTAATATTTCAAATGAAAAGCCTTTAAACAATGAACTGATCTGAAAATATAGTTAAAGCCGGCGAGAGAGATATCACTAAAATGAACTTATTGTAAGTATTAAAGGAAAAAATATGAATTTTTATACTAACCTGCCTTCTTCTATACAGATGATCTGTTCGCAATACTATTAATTACAGACAAAATGAAGTTTAAAAAATAATTCGATAATTAAATAACTTCAAATATTTACACATTTCATAAATTTTAGCACATCTATGTTGTTGCCATTCTCAGAAATACATTTATCCACCAAACTGTTTTCGAGTGGAAAAATTTCACTGCTGGCTTGAGACGAAATGAAAATAAAATCCTTTAAAAATGAATAATACATAATATTGTATTTAATTTTACAAAAAGGTCAATATAAATTTCAATATAAGAGTAGAAACGTATTGCAATACTATAATCCCGCGTTCCTTCAAAATAATCTCGGCCTTATTCACCAAACCGGCGGTTAAACAACCGTTCACGTAACCAATGGGAGACGGTAAACGGGTCTATTCTGGTACCCCCGGTTGGGTTCGGAGATGTCACCTTTCCCGTTGTTAACGTGCGGAAAAGTGACGTCTCCCAACCCAACAGGGGGTACCAGAATAGACCAATTTAATGACTTTTTCTCGACAGAAAGAAGGGGTCTGATTCTCATACCTCGGTCGTTTCGAACATCTCGCTTTACGCTAGGAAGTGATGTATTTCTGCTGTGCGCGCAGCAAATCAAGCGATCGGCATGCGATATTTTTGTTTATGGTTTCAGATTCAGTTCGAGTTTTGAATCGTCAAAGGAACTATGACGAAGCGTACATTTGCTTTCCAATTCGAAATTATGTTGGGTTATTTTGAAAAATATACACAAATTTTAAGTGGGAAAGTTGATCGCATCTTTTCAAAAGAACCAAGGGTAAGAGGTGGGAAGATTTAACTTCTGCTCTTATAAGATGCATTATAATGCATATTTCTTGCTTTCATAAGTCCATTATTAAGGGGGGGGGGTTAAACCATTTATCTTTTACAAAATATACATTTATAATAATTTTATACATTTATAAAACATAAATTGCAGTCTTTTTTTCAATATATTGATGTAATTTTACCAGTTTTCTAGAGAGAGGAAAAGTAATAAACTTTTTTCCATGCCAATTATTTTAACATGAATAAATCTTATAAATTAATATTACAAACCATTTGTTTATTTTTCCAATTACATAAGAAAAGAAAACATGAAAAGTTATTAAATTCAGCAAGTTTTCACAACATTAAAAAAATTACATCTTTATGAAGGAACAAGAAAAATTCTTTTATTGTCAGATTTTGCAATTACTTTGTAAATATTTGACAAATTTCTTTGAATTAAAACCCAAATAAAAAAAATTGTAATGATATATACGGAATGAAGAAAATCATTCCACACTCATTGTTAAAAAAGATGTTAAAATGCTACCCTAATTTAATTTAATACGAAAACATTAAGTAATTAAATCTTTAAATGTAATTGATCTTAGCTAATTACCAACTATCATTTTTGACTATCTTGATGGAGTAGTAAAAGATTTAACTACTTTTAAAGATTTAATTACTTTAGATTGTCGTATTAAATTATTAGATTAAATTATTTAAATTCGATAAAAGATTTAACTACTTTTAAAAAATCTAAAGTAATTGATAAATTCTTCTTCAGATTGGTCAAATGGGTTACATTTATCCCGATAAACCCTTCCAAAACACAATTAACGTCTTAGCAGCCTCTATTTTAAACGAAAATTTTATAAGTTCTGATATCAAAACAACACTTCTCGCTATCGAATAGCGTTTACGCCAGAGAGAAGGGAACCTTGCGTACAGCCGCTAAGGATTGGTCTAAGAATAGATAGAATATTTACTCGTAGTCTGAAATTTCGTGAGGTCAGGAACGAGTGGGTAATTTTTATGAATTGAGCCGAACAGCTAAGTCGCATGAGCTTAGCTAATAAGCCATCGTGCCAAATTTTATCAAAGGCTTTGGCTACATCCAGAAAAAGTGCATCTGTTGTTTCCGACTTCGTAAAGCCATCAAAAATCAGTTCAGTAACGCGCAGCAGCTGGTGGAAAGATTTTTTCTGAAACCGACTTGTTCAGAAATGATAATATGATTATTATCAAGGAACTGATTTAGGCGTTTGAGAAGCACAGATTCGTACACTTTATTCAGACTGCTGAGCAGTGAGATAGGACGATAATTTTGATGTAGGTCTAAATTTTGATCTGATTTTGGAATTGGGACAACCATGGCTGTTTTCCAGCACTGGGGGAAATAGCATCTTTCAAGCATTAAATTTAGAATAAAAGTGATGTAGAGAATGGATTTAAGGGGGAGATTTTTAAGCATGCGATTCGAGATTTGATCTAGACCAGGGGCTTTATTAGGTTTTAATTTTTTAATAAAATCAGCGACTTCATGTGTGCGAATCGGTTCCAAGTCGTTAGTGTGGGGTGTGTTGAGAAATTCCTCAACTTCCTTTTGTATGCTATGTGTGAAGGAACGATTCTCAATGTCGCTATTCAACTAGAACTGTTGCTGTAGGCTATCAGCCAACACTTCAGCTTTATCAATAGGAGCTATTGCAACACTGCCTCCTTCTCCCCTAAGGGGGGATGTGAGTGAATGATTTGCGCAGCTGGGCTGTAAAATGATGCCGGGCAATCCGCGCTTCGAAGCCGCGTCCGCTGATCAACGTCATATCCACAACATATAAGTCTTTCGGATGCCAAATCGGATATTTATAAACAAACATGGAAGGCCTAATTCTGCCTCCAGAAATTGTGGCAAACATAGAAAAACTGGTCACGTGATCTACTGTCGGTTTTTACTGTTATCGTGTTTACACGCGAACAGTAAAAACCGACAGTAAGTTGACGCATGCGCAGAATCATAAAAGTTTTGACCGGGCCATGGTAAGTCTCTGTCCGAACTTGACAGCGACATTTTATTTTTCGGTCTTTTTCTCATTCTGCGCATGCGTTTGGCGTGGAAAATGGAAATTTTTTTGGCGTTGAAACCTGAACTTTATAATCACTCCCGCCATCTCTCTATGTTCTATTGTCAACACTCGTAAAATTTTCGTTTGAGAGGTATTATGTTCTACAAATCTATCGGAGGAATAGTAGCTAGCTAATAGGAATCTTTCTCAATCCAATTTAAAACATCTTTTTGATAAGTAAATTTTTACAAAATGCATTGACGAGGTCTTTACTCCTGCAATATATGAATATTTTCGTTAGAACATTATTTGTGCTAGAAAATAATCGTCTGCAGCGCAAGTAGTGTCGCCTACTAGTGAGAACAACCAAAGTACTTTTTCGACAAAGCTTCGCCTTCCGTAAAGTTTCGGATTAATATTTTTGATGTTTTGTTTTTCGAAGACTCTGCGTTATAAGATGCAACCGCGATCTTACGGGTCTATTCTGGTACCCCCGGTTAGGTTGGGAGACGTCACTTTTTCCGCACGTTAACAACGGGAAAGGTGGCGTCTCCGAACCCAACCGGGGGTACCAGAATAAACCCCTTAGAAAGATCGAAGGAGGCATTTTCTTGAAATCTGCAGTAACTTGTGAAGTTATTTTACAACATCAGTCTTTTTTTGGTTTGTCGCATTTACAGTGTTTATTTCATCTAATCTTTTTTGTTCATCAAAACAGGTAAAAAAATCTGTTTTCCTTTTTAATTTTTCTGAACTGCCTGCTTTGCATTGAGTACGGTTTTTCACCTTACGACATTTTTTGGCATACTTATGAATCTTTACCCAGATATAGTAATTTTAGTTTGTAGCAAGCTTGCAACAAATTGGACATGACAAGAGTGCAAGTTTGAAAACAAGTTAACGCAAGCTTCGAAGTCACCATGGGACGAACTTGCCGCGTCAAACTCATCCCAAATTATAGCAAAAACAGAGTACGAACACAACCCGGATTAGAACTCGCGACCTACCGGATCAGAAGCTGACGCGCTAACCACTGGGCCAGTTAAACTCTGAGAAGAGCAGATAGATTTCGCTAATACATCGTTCGATTCGATTCGATTCGTATACGATTTATTTTAAACTGTTTTCTTGATTTCATCAATTTTTTGAGTTGAGAATAAGATTTGAAGTCAAAGAGAGAGCGATTTTCGCTAATAATTACGTTTTGCTAGTAGAATAAATTATGAAATTAGAGTTCAAAAGTAATTACTTTAAAATGGGACAAAATGTATAAGTTTATTTTTCATCAAACATTGACCGTTTTTCGGTTGAATTTTGTTTATAAACGCTAAAATTTCAACATTCAGAAAAAGGCGATATAGTTTTCTTTAAAGTGCGAGTGCTATATTTATTAAAAAGATGGAAAATGTTTCAAAAAAATTTTTATAAAAAAGTTAGTTTTTTACAAATTATCATTGATTTATTGAATTAATAAAAAGAAGGACGTTCTAGGAGATGCTATTAAAAATCGGATGTTTTTTTAAAACAGAGACAAAGATAATTATCTCTTTGTGCTATCTTTGCATCAAGCTTGTTTTGCAAACTTGCAATGCAAGAAGATGAAGCTATTTGTAACGGCGAACTTATGGCAAACGCGTTTTGCAAGCGAGGGTGGCGCTAGTTGTCACGGCGAACTTGCCACAAGTTCGCTTCAATCTGACGCGTCAAATTTGCTATGACAAGGTAATATCAAGTCAAAATCAAACTTGCTGCAAACTTACGTGCTATCGGGGTAATTCCTGTTGTCGTGTAATCCAAGATGAGTACTGCTCATACCCCCAGAATATTGAAATGGAGGATTGGGCATCCAACTCTAATAATTTATTTCGCTCAAAGCTAACCTTGCATGATCAAATTGTTTGTGCAGCCGAAAATGGTGCACAAGTTGCTTCGGGCAACCTACCACAAATATATCAAAAACAACTTAAAGATAATCTCACTGTAAAATTGAGAAACGTTCAACTTGATCATATTCAGTTTATGAGGAAGAATCGGCTATTAATCTCTACTGATCACTTAGAAACGGCGATCGAAATTACGAACATAAAGGCCATTATGGGTATCCCATCAGTCTGTTCAGTAATATCTGAGGAAATTACTAGTTGTTTTTTTTATTACGAAACGTTCCTCTTGAAATATCGCTACACAGTGGCGAATCCAGGGGAGGGGCTATTGGGCTGCAGCTCCCCCCAGAGCTAAACCAAAATTCTTGATTTAATTTAAAATCACTACGACTGTTTGTTCTTAATTTAAATTTTAAAAAAATAGTAATAAAATCGTGACAACACTGCTTTCTGACTTGACAGGATCGAAAATTTTCCTACTTTTCTTGTCATTCCACTTCCACTTATAGCGCTGGCGCGGTCGAAAACATTTTTTGGCCAGTTATTTCATTGTATTTTTATTAAATTATCGAAAGTATTGTAGTGTTCTTTATTATTCTTATTGTCAGGAGAGGAAAGCCTGTAAAGTTAAAGTGTTTTTGGTTTATATAAGCCATGAGGTTTGACATTCGTCATTACGATACATAATTTTTATGACTTCAGCACCCCCCAGACCCGAATCCTGGATTCGCCACTGTCGCTACAAGAACTTACAGACGAATTTGAAGCTGAAAATAATGTCAAAATTCATGAGGCTCGGCGTTTTTTATCTAATAAATCAAAAAACATCGCTACTGAGAATGTTTTAGTAACAATTTATGGCGCTAATCTACCGCAACACATTAAATTGTGGCTCACACGACAGGAAATCTTATTATTTTTAGCTAAACCTCGACAATGTCGCAAGTGCTTCTCTTTCTCTCATCCCACATCAAAATATAAAAACGAATCCATATGCGAAAACTGTGGAGAACACCATGATATTCAATCCTGCACCTCTCCCACACTGACATGTATTTTATGCAAAGGTCCCCATAAGGCTACCGACCTCAAATGTCCTAAAAGAGAGGAAGAGAAGAAATTTTTGAAATTTAAATGTCTAAATCGTTTCTCCTTTATCGATGCTCGACGAAAATTTCAGATCGATAAAAAATCCTATTCATCTGCTACTTCAACATCTCATAATAATCATGCTCATGATAAAACTCACTATGTGACAAAAGAAAAATTGACTGAAATTCTCAATCGACAAATGCTTGAACAAAGAAACTTGTTCATGGAAATGATAAATTCACAAGCATTATTACTCCAACAAACGATGGACAAATACAACGAACATATAATGAAAAATCTCTTGTGCAACACTTTAGCACTTAAAAATATCACTGAAGAAACTTTGAATAAAAATGTAAATGAAAATGAAATCAAAAGACCTCCAAAATCGAAAAAAACTAAGTATGAAGTTCCAAAAATTGGAACCGATAAACAATTCGAACTTAGTTCTACTGTTACAGTTTCTCCAGCGTTATCATTTGAAAATTCTACCAGCCCTTGCTCCTCAAAGACTGTTTCCTCCTTTGAGCATCAAATGCATATATAATCCCTTTTTTTCCTTTCTGTGTTCAGCATCATCTTTTCCTGTTTTTTGTTGTTTTTTTTTTTTTTGCTTTTTCCTTCATGTTCAATAACATTCGTTTTTCACTTTTTCAATGGAATGCTAGTAGCATTCGTAATAAAAGACAATGGTGCCGGACGCTTTTCCCAAAATTTGATTTTTTTTTGCCCTCCAGGAAACCTTTCTCAAACCCTCCGATAATTTTTACATCCCCAACAAAGTTATTTACCGTCAGGACAGATTTTCAAATAGTGGCAGAGGTGGTCTCTTAATTGGAGTCAACTCAAAATTCTCCAGTCAATGCATACAACTGCAGATGCCGACTTCAAATACTGAAGTTCAAGCTGTATATATAAAAATTCAACAATTTTCTTTTACGATTATTAATATTTACTCAACTACAGGTTGTTTTTCAACAGACTGGTTAAATTGTTTGATTAATCAAATTTCCTCTCCGTATATCATTGTTGGAGATTTTAACATAAACATCCGGCGATTGGTGCATCTCACGCCAGTCAAGGATATTAAGCTTTTCTCAATTGGATCCTCGAAAATAATTTGAATTTAATAAATACATGTATTCCCACACATTTAATTTCTTCTTCACCCTCCTTAGTAGACTTAAGTATAGTAAGTTCAGCTATTTATCCATATATTACATTTTCAGTTCTTTCAGAGCCATATGGCAGCGACCATTTACCAATTAAAATTTACTTTAATACAAAAAAATCCTCTTTTACTCTAAAGGAAAAATCTAACTGGGTCAAAATCATTTACAAGAGCATAAAATCTCTGAACAAGATTTCCAAAACTATAACGATTTTGAATCTTTCTGTAAAAATACCATTTTCTCATTTTCCTCAAGTTATAAAATCCATTCACAAGCAAATGCTCCATGGTGGAACTCCCAATGCAGTTTTCTTCTTGGACAAAAAAAGAAATACCTTCGCCTCGCCAGAACCTACTTATCTCAACCTTTTTGGATACAATTCAAAAAAACTTTCTGCACAACTAAATAACTTAATTTCTAAACGTCAAAGGCAGTGAAATACTGGTTATTCAGGAAAAATTTATAAAATAATCAAAGCTATTTATAACAGAAATCATCATCCAATTGAAAATGCCAACTTTATTAAAATTTCCAATACTTTGATCTCGGATCCAAACAAACAAGCCAACCTTTTTGCGAGTCACGATGAACAAAATCCCATTGAAGAATTTATTCCTTTCGATTTTTCTAGTAATGAAGAAAACGAATACAATAATCCTTTTTCTGTCGATGAATTTCATTATGTTCTCCAGAAAACTCCTAATACGTCTCCAGGACGTGATGGTATCACAGCAAACTTCATTAAAAATCTTCCCACTAGCTTCAAATCATCTTTACTTTCAATCTACATCGAAATTTGGTCAACCGGAGAAATTCCTTCTGAATGGCACATAGCAAAAATCTTACCTATACTGAAACCAGGAGAAGACAGCAAGAATATCCAATCGTACAGACCCATCTTTTTAACTTCGGTATTTTGCAAAATTTTTGAAAGATTAATTCTAAACAGATTCATCATTTCGAGAATACACAGAAAATTTCATCCTCATCATGCTGGTTTTTTACCACAAAAAGACTGTAACTACATACTTTCCCTCGTCCATCATAAAATCATCCAGGCAAAAAATGATAAAAAATATTGCATTCTAATCAAACTAGATATAGCTTCCGCTTATGGCTCTGTTTGGAGGGATGGATTGATGTATAAAATATTTCAACTTGGGATAAAAGGAAATGTTGCAAAATATCTTCATAACTTTATTCAACACAGGAAATTTTATGTTTTTTCGAGAAACTCTGCTTCTACTATGAGGTCTTCCTTTCGCGGCATTCCTCAGGGCAATATTTTAAGCGGATTTTTATTCACCACTTACATGATAGATATTTTCTAAGCAATACATCACAAAACAGAATGTTTAATCTATACTGACGATATTTTATTATACTGCAGTGATTCAAACCTCTCTTCTGCACTCAAATATATGCAATTATTGTCCAATGATTGCAATACATGGAAACTCAAAATCCAAACTGAAAAATGCGAAGCCATTAATTTTTCCAATTTTAAACACATCCTGTCTTCCCACTTAAAATTATACGAACAAAATATTCCTTAGAATTCTAATATCAAAATTCTAGGCCTAATTTTTTCTGCCAATCTTAGTTTCAAGCAACATTCTTACACCTAAAAAAGGCTACTATTAAACGACTCAACGCACTCAAAGCTATCGCAGCCAATTCATGGGGTGCCAGAACCACTCATTTATTACAAATAGTTAACGCAACTATACGTAGCAAATTAGAATATGGTTGCCACGTATTCATTTCATCTAGCAAAAGCGAAATTCTCACTATTGAAATCTTATATCGTACTGCTTTGCGTTTTGACACCGGACTACCCAAGTGGACACCCATATCCCGATCTTTTTAAAAGAAGCATGTCAAATTCCCTTATCATTATGTATACGAATGTTGGCTGAATGTTTCTTCTTAATGAATCTATCTCCAGGCGAAATTTCTCCTCTGTTTCACTACCTTCAACCTTCAACACGTCGATTACGATTAAATAATCCAGTTCCACTCTCAATCCGACTCTCGGAGCAAATTAATAAGCTGGGAATTGACATAAATCTTATAATACCTTCTTATCCCCCTCTTCAAAAACAAGAAAAAATTCGTTTTTCTTTAGATACTCTACCTTTTCAAACAAAGACCTATTCAAATCCTGTCGTGCAAAGCCTTTTCAGCGAATATAAAAATTTATACTGGAAATACAAAATTATAATCGCAACAGATGCCTCAAAATCTAACGAAAAATGCTCTGTCTATAGCGTCCAAAAATTTTACAACTAGAGTGACCAAGGCTGGATCAGTTTCCAATTACAATAGCATTTTCACTAGTGAAGCCCTTGCAATACTTATTGCTATCAATAATCTCATCAACGATAACCAACAATACGTTTTACCAGTGGCGAATCTAGACTTGACTGGGGGTTGAGGTCATAGCCTTTGCATCGTCGTGATGAATGTCAAACTTCAAGGGTAAAGCAAACCAAAACTCTTTAACTTTACGACTTTACTCACCTGACAATAAGAATCATAAAGAACAATACAATACTTTCTATAATTTAATAAAAATTACAATGAAATAACTAGACAAAAAATGTCTTCGACAGAGTCAAAGCTACAAGTAAAAGTGGAATGACCAGAAAAGTAGCACAATTTTCGAGCCTTTCAAGCCAGAAAGCAATGTTGAAACGTTTTTATTATTTTTTTAAAGAGAGAAATTAAGAAAAAAACATTTGTAATGATGTTAAATTAAATCAAGAATTCTGGCTTGGCTCTGTGGGGGGGGGGCTGTAGCCCGATAGCCCCCCCCGGATTCGCCACTGCGTTTTACTTAAGTATGAAAAGCTTTACAATGTTCGAATATTCACTCCAAAAGTATTATCAAATTCCTCGGCCATGAAATTTACAAAATTATTGGAAGCATTCAATCCATCGAGTTTGTTTGGAACCCTGGACATGCAGGCATTGCCGAAAACGAATACGTGGAATCCCTGACCCGTAAAGCACCAAGCTCCCTGATCTGTCAATGGATATCGCACGAAGATCTATTACTTTTCCTAAAAAATCATATTCAAGAAGGAGTCAAAAATGAATGGAAAAATTCAAAATACTATCATGAATTTTATTTTTTAAACGAAAACCGGCCTCAACTCCGAATATTCCCTTCCAGTCGCAAGAATTATGTCCTTATTTATTGGTTCCGTACTAAAACGTATCCAACCAGTGCTAAGCCTTTCAGATTCCAACTCGCATCTACATCATCATGCACCTTATGCAAAGTTGAAGAAACCCTGGAGCATTTGCTTTTTCAATGTCAACTAGGGATGTATAATCCACGATTTTTTGAGTAACAAATATTTTTGCTATTGCTATCTTTAAATATCTATTCCAAATAACTGTTATTTCAATCACACCTTTAATTTTCAAAAAAATCTTATTAAATATAAGTAAAGTGTTCTAAAAAATTTAAATAAAAAATTATTATTTCTTTTTAATATACGCGTTCTATATAGTTTTAATGTTTAGTTCCTTATAGTGTCAACAGATGGCGCCAGCAAAAATTCTTTTGAAGGGTGTGTTTGGAACGTCTTGGTGGGGGTCACAACTGTAATCAATCACTGCACTGAATCTGAAGACGACCTTCGACGTCACAGTTCTGGTCTTTTATCAACACTCATATTGCTACTTCACAGTTTATAACCTTCCTATTGCTATTTCACAGTTTATAACCTTCCTATTGCTACTTCACAGTTTCTGACACTTTGTAGTAAAGAGCCACAGCTAAGCAATTCGATAATACCAGGATCAAAACCGCTTCCGATGCTATGTTATGTGTTGTCGTAACTCAAAGTACTTGATTTTTGAGTTGCAGGGAAATAGTTTTTTTAAATTGATTCTTTTACAATGAATATATTTTTGTTTGTAACACATGGTATATACATACTTGGTATGGTATATACATATATATACTTTTTAAAAAAATTACTGATAGCGTAACGTGCTATGTGCTCTCTGTTTACTTTAGAATTAATTATGTAGCTTGAGAAATCAAACATTTTTTTGATTGGCGATCCTTCTTTTTTTTTCTTTTTGCCGATTTATATATTATTATTCAGATTTAAAGCGATGGAATGAACAAATAACTGTTAGTTTAAAAAACACCAAGCATTCTTTTTTTATTCAAGTGTATATATACATTAAAATTTTTGTAAACTAATAGTCTGATCAACGAAACATACTGCAATCAGTAACTTTTTTAAGTATTTAGCTATTTAGACACTCTTGGTTTGAGTTTGGTTATTTTGCGGAAAGTATATACTTTTAAAGTGATGTGCAGTTGAATTTCCATGCTTATAATACGATCATAAAGACTTGTCATTGCAATTGTAAATTTCCATGTCGTTGTTATAAAATTAGGCAATTCCCATGTTGTTGTTTAATAGTGGTAGTAGTTGATAACTGTATGTTTTGCATATGCTATTTTAATGAAAGAAACTTTAGGAGAAAGCATAGATTATTGTACATTATTATACCTATATTATATGAGTCAGTTTTGGCAGATTTATAAATTGTGTGTGTAATATTATATTGTAAGTAAGAATTGCTTCACAACTGAAGTATTTCAAATATAACTTCATTTATGTTTTTATATAACTGCAAGTAAAAATTGTATGGTTTTCCCCAAAAAACTAAACAGAACGAAGATCTTCGTTCTGAAAATATGCAACTGAACTAAATTCTCGAGTTTAGTTCAGTTGCATATTTTTTTTCTTCTCATATATATACTTGTTTTGTAAACTGCACTTGCTTGGAAGAAAAAAAATTGTTTTAGAATCTATTTGCACTGAGTAACATGCAACAGGAAGATCAGAATTGCTTTCATTATTTGAAATTAAGTTGATAATAAGGAAGAGTTGGTAATAATACTAGTATACTAAGAATGAAAAGTTTAGTTACCAGCAAACAGCATAAGTATTCCCTGTGTATAAATGTTTTGTTTGATAAATACTTTTTAAATGAAAATATTTGCATTTTTGAATAACTTATTTCTACTATAAAAATAGATGGTGTGTATTTATTTTATATTGTTCAGCTTGCTTTGGTTTAGAAACCCGGAGATTAGGTATGCAGAAAGAAGAAAACATTATTTAAATCAAGCTAACAAGATGATCTGTTCATTATTGTAAGGGCATTTTTCTAATTGCCTTACATTTGAAATAGATTTTCTTGAAATAGCTGGATGTATCTCTGCATAATTTTTTCATATTACTATATTTCAATCAGCTAATAATATTTTTTTCTGAATAATTTCTTTAAATGTTTCATAATTATTGATCTTTTCTATATGTATGCTTGCTTTATCAAATTATATTGAAGTTGCTTACCCAAGAAAATTTAAATGTAATAATTGGCTTTTTAAAAAGGATATTAAAGAAATTGAAGTTCCCTATATTAAAATATTGGCTTCATCTGGAAATTTCACAACTGTGCTTTCTATTCATTATGCTTTTATTATTTATATTTTTATCCAAAATATCTATATTTAATTCTATATATATGATAAAAATTCAGGATATTTTATTTCATCATACAAATTTATGAACCTGCTATTTTAAAGAAGCAGAATGAAATTTGGAATTCCCAGATTACTATACATTTTTTCTAACACTAAGTTTTAGGAAAAAGAAAATAAATGTAAAATGAAAATTTAAATTTTATTTTTCAAATTTAAGTTCAATCTTTTTTTCTATTTAATTACCATTAAAGTCTTTAAAAGTTCATTAAGCTATTGAAATTATTTTTTGTTTTAATGGATCTTTTTTACATAGTAGAGCAATTTTACAACTAGAAATTTCATTTGTATGCTTTGCTAAGTAATAAAATATGCTGTTTTCCATTTAACTGTGTTTTTTGTGTTTATTTTCAACATTATACCTATTTATATGCAATATTTTCAACATTATACCTATATATATGCAATAATTGTGAGTACATGCTACAAAATTCTTCATTTACAAAGCATCAACATTGCTTGAGAATCATTTCTCCAAATATCTTTTTCATGAAACCCGTGGTAAACTGCTAATCAGCTGGATATTTTAACATAACATATTAAGTATTTATTTATCTGTTTACTCAATCTGAACTTGAGTTAAGATTGTGAACATGTGTTCCTTTTACGGATTGTATTATGTACTTTTAAAAGTGATGAACAGTTAAATTTCTATGCATTGGCAAATAATATATATTGATAATTTATAAGGAGTATTTTTTAAGACATTGTGGGTATAGATTTTCAAGTCTATTTGTTAAAATATAAGATAAGGTATTTCTTGCATCTTAAAACTAAAGCAATCCAGCATTTTATAAAAATTTCCGTTTTTAAATTGACATAACAGTTTTCACAGCAAATATCCATATAGTATTTATAAAAAATAATTGACCATGAATCAGTAAAGCTAAATATCCTTACTAATGAAAATGTAAATCTACAATTAAAGATCGCATTCACGTAAAAGTATAATTCTATTTCAGTTACTCTGATTCAATTTTATATTTGTTTAGTGCAGTTGCCTCAGACAACTTTTTGAATAATATATATTAACTTTTACATAGAGAAAATGTTCAATAAATAAATATCTGTTAATATTATTTTATTAAATATATTTATTATATATAATATTTAATACTACCATCTGTTGTTCATCATGTCATGTTTTGATAATGATTTGAAATTACCTCTAAACAGTTTGCTTCTAAAAGTTCTAAAGTTCTAAGTTAACTAAATAGATTGCCAGGACAATTAGGATTGTAATATATGGTTATACTTCTTGAAATTATTTATTTCTGTATTTAAAAATGATTAAGTACTTAAATGAAGACATCTGTTTTCTCATTCTTGGGGGGGGGAGATACTTTATCTATGATGACTATTTTACAACAAATGTTTTCATATGTAGTTGGGCATATTATTTATTATAGGATTCATGCAAAATAATTGTCCTTAAATTGATCATGGATAAAGCTTAATATCCTTACTAATGAAAAGAATAATTTCCTTAAGAAATTTACCATTAAAAAATTGGCATTCATGTAAAGTGTAATTCTATTTCAGTTATTTTTATACAACTTTATATTTGTTTACTTCAGTTGCCTCAGGAAACTTTTAACTGAAAAAATGAGGAAATGTTCAATACATGAATATCTGTTTATATTATTTTATTAAATACTACCATCTGTACATCTGTTGCTCATCGTGTCATGTTTTGATTATGATTTGAAATTACTTCTAAATAGTTTGCTTCTAAAAGTAAACTAAATAGTTTGCCAGAGCAATAATGATTACTAGAGGTCGAACAGCGGTCGAAATTTGACCGCAATTCATTAAATTTTTAAGTTTGAACGTTATTGAGGTTCTTTCGTCAAAAAGTATACCTCTATAATCATTGCATATAAATTTTTTGAATTTTGTTCTATTACGAAAGAATTTTGAATTTTATTCTATTGCTGCTATACAATTTTCTTTTTACAACAGGTGTACATTGAGCAATCTATATATTGATATCTATTTGACAAAATATACAATGTTTATACACAGGGGCGGCGCTAGCGGGGGGTCAAGGGGGGCAATTGCCCCCCTGTCGGTGACCGCTTGCCCCCCCGTCGCCGAGAAATGAAGACTTTCGTCGGTAAAAATCTTTTCTGTTTCGGGAGATGGGTATCAAGGAATCTAATATTTTAAATCCCATCTTAAAGTTATTATATAGTAAACGGTCGAGATAAGATATTTGTGTCCAAATTTGACGTATGATTAACGTTTAAATCAACAGAATGACGGCATCTGTTTCACTTGTCGGCCATTTGGCCTGTAGCGAGCGCCGCATTGACAGAATAACCGACAAGGTGACAAGTGCATCAGATGTCGCATTTTGTCCACTGTTTTCGGTCGGTCGGCTAAGAGATCAACAAGACGGGTGAAAATTTGCATCTTTTGTTATTTCCATTGACTGCTTTGATCACTTGTCGGTAAATTTATTGGGGAAAACTAAAGTATCTATATTAAACAAGAGTGTGGCGATACACAGCGGTCACTCCTCTCAGCGACCATTTTTGTTCGGCACGGAATTTTTCGGCCCACAGACATAATGTTAAAATAACCTCTATTAACGGCCACTCAAACCCATCTGATCTGTCGGGTTGGTCACCCGTTCAACTTCAAATGCATTCCTTTCGTCTCTCTGACCACAGACCTTTTATTAAGAGAAAATGCAGGGAAGAAAGAACAAAAAATTCATACACTCAAAATCAACACCGGAAATCAGATCAAAATTAATTATTCCTTTCCCATTGTAAAGAGAAAAATCATTTTTCGTTCTCAATCGGGGTTAACATTCAAGAGTTCATTTTTACCTTTCTAGTGCTGATTCTCTGACAAAAAGTCTGCTATGGGTTGCGACCATCATCGAATGCAACTTTCAGCTGAACGACTTTAGAAAAAATAGATGATATTATTCCTGTTCATCAACAAATACCGACGAAACAATTAGGGATATATTTTTCCAATTAAAAAAAATGAAAAAGTGACCTCCGAAAGAGCTTAAAGATCCAAGCAGACAGACACAAAGTCTTTTTTTCAGAAGAATCTATACTTATAAAAGGAAATGTTTGCGTGCGTGCGCGCGATGTCCAGACGAATCTATTGCACTCACAGTCATGAAATTTGGCACACGTGACTAATGCCCTCGAAGCAGGAATTTTAAAATTCATTCTAGAAAATTTTTTATTTAATGTTTTGGGTCATTTTTGGCACGTTTACGGCTGTAGTACCTTTTCTAATGATCGCTGAAAAACAATCAATGCACCATCGGATAGAGCAAACAATTTTCGTTCTAATGAAGTTTGTTTTGAGTTTCAAACGTAGTTTACTGAATTTTGAGAATTTTTTTAAAATAGTCAGTTTTGCGATCGAAATTTAATTTTTGTTTTTAAATTTGCTGCATCCGACGTTCTAATAACACTATAATTTTCAATTTTTTTCAGCTTATAACTGGAATGGTTTTGTCGTATTTAAAACAAGAACGGTTAAAATATCTTTTCCCGTTTTTTTTAATTAATTTTTTCCTGGTCAGTTGAAAGATATTTTTATCTACGGAGCTCCCTCCCGTGACGCTTTTCCGGGATGTTGTAGGCAATTTCAATGGCTGACGGTGCAGAGCGCAGGTGACGTCATAACCTTCAACTGAATGACTTCGATTATTATTTTCGGCAGTGTCTTAACGTGTTTATGTCTCGCATATTTTATTTGCTTTATAATAATCATGTTCACGTTGCAATTTTTTAATATTGTTTCGGATTAACGTACTCTGTATTTTCTACAGTTGAAATATCATTATTGCGAAGAAAAATTAGCGGCAAAATCAATGTGTATCTTTTGTTTTGTTTTCAGAACTTTTTCATGCCATTTTTTTTTTTTTTTTTTGTTTTGTTTTCATTTTGTTGAAGTCCTGATTCCACGGGCGCGTACTGCTAGTATATACATAAAGAGGGAGAGAAACTCGCTGTGCTCAGCACTTCGCGGCTCGCAATCACTACCTTTTTTCTGTTTTAAATACTGCATATAGATTAGTGGAACAGGATAAGGGACAACGAAAAATCCACATTTGAGTTTTAATATTTTGCACAAATTTGACTAAAAGTTTTCAGAACCATAAATGCAATATGATATTGCTCTGAATAATGTTTCCATCCCCTAGAGTAGATATTTTGTTCTTTTTTGAAGAACCGTTTTATTAAAGCTGTTCAAAAATACTGTTTTAAACTTGCACAATAAACATGAGGCATTCTGAGTGGTAATACTTGCAAAGTGATCAGATGAATTGGCGAAATCGATCCAGTTATTGAGGCTGGGGACTCAGTCAAGGTTTTTCCCCATAGAGAATGTACCGTGCAGTAGTGTTTTTCCGATTTCTCTAAAAAATGAGGGTCGGTGGGGGATAGGTGATCTTTGATGACTGTCCTAGGAGTCATAAGCTTTCGTATGAAAAAAAAAAAGTCAAAAGGTCCAGTGGTTGGATTGGTCCTTTGGTATAGAAAATTATTTTAAATATATAGACTACCCGCCTTTGGCGACCAGCTGTTCGCCTCTAATTTTAATATCCTGTATCTATGCTTGAAACTTGGAGAAATAAGTTGGCGGTTGTAGAGGCTGAGGTACATTAGGAAAGCTTTAGTTTGCGATGTATTTAGAATATGGAGGGCGGTGGGTGATAGGGGACCAGTGATGATATATCTAAACGTCAAAAATTTTCATATGCAGTAAAAGTTGTCGAAATCGGTCCAGTGGTTCAGGCTGGGGAACTATCGTATGGTTTTTCCCAAAAGACAATGTGCAGTAGAGAAGTATTTTTTTCGGTTTCTCTCGAAAATGGAATGTGGTAGGGGCAGACGACCATTGATGACATATCATAAGCTTGCAGGTGAAATAAAAATTATCGATATCGGTCCAATGTTTGGAGCTGGGGAACTGGTCCTCTGATTTTGCCAATAATTTTAAATATGTAGTTATGCATTTATATGTTTAAAAAAAGTTAATAATTATTTTCACTTGTTTCGGCTATTATTTTATTTAGTTATGAGATTTAGATAACAATCTGTATATTGTTCCCTACTATCAGAGCGGTACACTTCATTTCCTACGAGATTTTTTGTTTTTAATTCCTCATTTTCTATTACTGCTTGTCGTTCCGTCAGACAATTCTTACTGCACCGACATTATACAAATAGCTAATTATTCCAAATAATTAATTATTATAATTGAATTCGCTAATTAATTGTTAATTACCTTTAATTAAATATAAAATTAAATATTGTGTGTTATTGTATTAGAGAAATTTCGCTTGCCCCCCCGTCGGAGATGTCTTGCCTCCCCGTCGGAAAATTTCTGGCGCCGCCTCTGTTTATACAATGTATGTACAAAGTAAACAATGCATGTTTTATTTCATTTCGTTTAATGTATTTGTAATACATATTATATATAAATTCTTTAGCGATAATATCTACTCTGTGCGACTGTTTGACCACAGACTAATATGTGTTTGACATGGGCAGATTTAAATCATCCTCATTTTGTATTTCACTCCGAAGAGTTTTTTTTATAAATAATCTAAATAAACTCCCTCTTGGAGTAGATTTCACTGCAGAGGATTAAATCAATTACAAATCATTCACTCCAAATTCACTCCGCTAATTTTTTATAGTGTGTGAACGTAAACAATGAATGTTTTATTTTATTTAATTTAATGTATTTGTAACCATAAGCACAGTCACCCCGATCTGCCTAGGCATACGGGAAATCTGAATGACAGCTGTTCCAATAGAAACGAGTACTGAGGTTGGGTCCTAGTGGCCAACACAGCCTCACGGCCCTACCCCTCCCGTAGGAGGTACGTACTATCACTGGAGGAGGGACTGCGCCCCCCCCATTTATGTAACCCTAGGCGGGCGAATTCCTTCATATGAAACCTGAGCAACTAATCCACATTTCGTGGTGCCCACATCAGTAGGGTATTTAATGTATTTGTAACACATATTATACATAAATTTTATCTTTCTGTACTCCTTCTCCATATGAACTTTAATTATGCCAAATCTCGCACTCCTCCGTGCTCGCAATGTGCTTAAAAAGGGGGTACAAAGTTTTTTCTTCACGTATTAATATATAGATGATATATGGTTACATTTTTTGAAATTATTTACTTCTGTATTTAAAAATGATTAGGTACTTAATTGAAGACTCATCTGTTTTTCTATTCTTCAAGGGGAAGAAATAATTTATCTGTAATGATTATTTTCCAACAAATGTTTTCATATGTAGTTGGGCATATTATTTATTATAGGATTTATGCAAAATAATTTACCTTAAATTGATCATGGATAAAGCTTTAATATCCTTAGTAATGAAAATGATAATCTTCTTAAAAAAATTACAATTAAAAATTGCATTCATGAAAAAGTGTAATTCTATTTCAGTTATTTTGATACAACTTTATATTAACAACTTATATTTGTTTAGTACAGTTGCCCCAGGCATCTTTTTGAATAACATTTATTAATAACTTTTAAACTGAAAAAATGAGATTTCTTTCTAATTTTTACGAAAAAGTTTCAAACAAAGTTTATTAGTAAAAGTTAAGCAAATGGGAAAAATAAGCCTGCATGAAAGAGTAAGTTAACCTGTATTTGAGATTCAATAATGTATTCATTAATTTAAAAAAAATCATGCGCAAAAACAACAATTTTTAGTGCTAATAATAAGATAATGGAAAAACTATACACAATTCAGCATAATATAGTTTTTTCTAATATATTTTCAATCTGATCTTTTTCAGAAATATCATAAATTATTATGGATTTTTCTCATGCATCTCCATATTAGAATGAATTTATATTCAAATTACACCTGTGTCCAATCTAAAAAATATTAAGAGAATGAAATTAAGTACCCAATTACACATGAAAACAATTGTTGGAAAGAAGTACAACCGTTTATCATAATCCTAATTGCTCAGGCGAACTTTCTAGAAATAATTTCAAATTATCAAAACACGAGTAACACCAGATTCAACTGAAATCTACCCATTACTCCGATCAGCTGTGTAGGCGATCTTCTGCGTCATCTCCGATCCGATAGATAAGTCTTCAGTCACATGTATTACAAAGGTGATGTAATCATTCGAAAAGGCATATCGCAACAAGAGGGATGATTCACCGAAACAGGCCGCAGGACATGGGCAGCTAACTAAGCTAGAAAATGCAAAATTATTATTAAATAGCGGGGAAACTTGAACGTTCAATATAAAGACAGAAAACATTAAATATTTATTAAAAATGCAATGTTCTACAACGAACAGAAGCAATTTAAATTTAAAACATCGAAATATATTTCAACTGCAGCCAAATTGTGCGGTTCTTCCGACCAATCGGAAAGTGGCAAACTGGTTCTCAGAATATGCTTTGTTTACGTTTGAGTTTGCTGCTACTTGTTGATTTGTATCTAACAAAAACCTAATTTTTATAATCTAAATGAAGGAAATGCCCATAAACTATCGACAATAAAGACAGAGATATTCGTTTATGTCACTGTTTGGAAGTTAAACTTTCACTCAAATTCAAATGTCACTTTTAAACTATTTCCTATCACCTTTATACACAGTAAGCTTTCTTTACTGAAAGTTTTTCGAATTATGATGTGAATAAGAACGTGCTTTATTTTATCTACTTAAATAATATTCAATAAAATTTTGTTTTAACCTTTTAGTACAACAAAAGAGATTCTTCCATGTTTCTGCAACAAACATAATCAACAGTGTACTTGAAAAGTATTCATAATTTATATAGTTTTTTTATTGTATATTTATTTGTGTCTGAATTGAATAAACAGCATTTTTGTTGAGATAAAACAAACACAATAATATTTATTCGTGTTAATTACTTTTAAAGAAACATTAAACTGAAATGTGGATATTAAAGATTTCATAGATATTTGATTGATTACAAAACTTCTCGAGGTTTTCACTATTCATACAATAGTGATTTTTGAAATGTCAGAATACTAATAAGAAGATTTAGCAACTTCAATATGCTTGTTGAATAACCTGAATGAAGAACAGCTTGTTTAAAATCAATATTTATACATAATAACCATAATCGCTATTTTCCAACATTAATATAATATCAAAAATTATTTCAAAATTTTACTTACAAGTATGCATTCATAAATAAAATTACAGCCATTTTCAAATAACCTTATTTTACTCTAGAAATATCTATATAATACTGTTTTAAAGTATAACTAAAAGAACATTATTAGTCTTTTACACATAATGATGCATTATTTATATTCCTGAGCAAGTATTCAAAACAGATTTCATATATATCTGAAGCTCCTTGGTATGCAGCTACTTATAAAAGTGAACTGGCATTTTAAATATTCTTTTGCTGATATCTCTTAGATGTTTTAAAAATTCTAAGTATGCAATTGACAATTTCACATATTTGCTTTTCAAAAAATTCATATATCTGCTTAGTTGTAAATTGTGTAGTACGCATGCAGATACAATCATTTTCAAAAAACATAGGTTCACAGCATTAAAGGCTAAGATACTTTTAAAAAATATGTACAAAATAACATTACAATTTTTTTATACTTAACAGTTTCTTGTTTACATTGACGACAAAACATTCAATACATATTTTATATGTGATGATGAAGATTTTTATAATTATATAGTTTCTACAAAGATATACAGGCATTTAAAACATCCATCTGAATAAAATATTTATAGATAATTTTTTAATTATTTTCAAAACTATACAAATATGAAATTTCTGTGTCCATTATTTTATTTATGGATGAGTAATGTTCTTTATACAAATAGTACAATAAATAATTATATAAGCTATTGGTATTTTAATCAGCATTATCAGGTAAATAAACACATTTTGTACAATTCACTGAGGTGCAGTTTGGAAGAATGACAAGAACAACTTCCAATAGAGCATCCTTTATTTTTCCATTTGCAGTGAACATTATTAATGCTGGAGGAACTGGCTCTTGAGACATATGATAATAATCTACTTCCAATATACTCTCTGAAATCTTCTATCCATAATGTGAAGGACATAGTGCAATAATAAACTCCTGTTTATTCCAGCCTGGTAATTTGCTTAATAATGATTAAACATGTTTTTGAAGAAAATTTTGATTTGGAGGAAGATTGGTATCTGATAAGCAAGATTTTAAGATTCAAAATGAAACTTAAAATTTATAAATACCCAAAAACTAGGTATTTTGCAAAAATAAAGTATTTACAAATGGGGATTCAAAATTTAAATTTATAAATACACAGAAACTGGTTGCTTTTTTTGCAATTAAAGTATTTACGAATGGTGATTAAAAATTAAAGCATCTAAAAACTGGCTATTTTGAGAGAAAAAAATGTATTTGTGAAATATGCCTCAAAATGAAACATAAAATTTATAAATAATCAAAAATGTATTTTGCAAAAAAAAGTGTTTGCGAATGAGGATTCAAAATGAAGCCTAAAATTTATATATATATAATACAGTATAATATTTTTAAATTACAGTTCTGACCAAATTTTTTTTAAAATTGCTATCAGGATTCAAAATAAAATATTCCAGAACTTAAACAGGATCGGAGGATAATTTATCTTTTTTGATTTAAAGGAATGACACTTAAAATGAAATAATAATTTTGAAAACTGTTTATGTTATACAGAGAGGGTTTGTGAAATTTTTGATTCTTAATTTCTCAGAATCCCATGCTACAAGTCAGCCAGTCTTATTTTGATTTAATGAGGAGTGATTTACTCTCTTCACATGCGTTAATATTATGGAAAATTTTATGTTGCAAAGAAAAAAATGGGAAAGAAAAAAAGCACTTGCTTGCAACTTTTTAATGTTAAAAAAAGATAAAAGTGTACTGTGATGTTGAGTACAAATGACAATGTAACCAAATTGGAAAAACACGTAAAAAAATGTTTCAAATATCCTGTTGGGTTAAAAAAAAAAAGGGATGCAATAGAAAATTAATATAGTTTTAAACAAATTCAAACTATGAAAACTACATCAAACTTTTAGTTTCAAGAACATTTAAGTACTGAAGGTGATGATTCAGATGAACCCCACCTAGCAGTTAAATGCCTGGTATATCTTCAAATAATATAAAAGTTTCAGGAATAACTATTATTCAACACATTCACTATAAATTTTAAAACGATTAGAACTGAAACATCTGGTAACTTTTCATCAGAAATTATCTGGTTCTTTGACTCATTAATCCAAAAAGAACTATGAACAATTGTATCCTTCAGTTTAATTTCCATTATCAGCTCTTTATAATTTTAAAACCAAATACCATTCCCTTTTTAAAAAATTAGTTTAAGAAAGAGTTTTTTAAAGCTAAAATAACTTTTTTTAATTAGAAGCAAATACAAAATTATTCATTTATTCATTGTAATTAAAAAGGGTATTTTCATTTAAATCATATATTTTATGTTAGAAGCATGATGTAGTAATGTATTTGATTTTTCTGAATAAATATTTTCGTTTTTATAAAACTTAATTAGTTTAATCTTTATTGATTATATTTTTTGATTATTTAAAATTAAATTATATTATTTATCTGGGTATCTATTTACAAACCATTATATCTATTTTATATTAATAAAGTGAATTGAAAAATAAATACCCAGATAAGTATTTACCATTAAAAATAAATACCCAGGTATTTTACACCACTGTTTATAGACTTTGCTAGGAATTATTTTCAATGAAAAAAGCTTTTAATTGTGGCTCTACTTTTTTTTTTTTTACCGGTCGAAGTCCACTGATCTGCACAAAATTTAATTTTTTCACGAGTTAAATCTTAGCAACACTGAAAATCATCTACGTAGTGGAAGACTGAGTAGATTTGACATTCTATCTTAGCAATATACCATTTTATTTTCTAGATTGAACTTTTTAGAATCGAAGTCGAAGCCTCTGAAAAAAAAAAAAAACTACAACAACAACCGCGGAACGGAAGATTGCATCCTTGCTCCTCATTGGCTGAATTGTGGTTTTCTCCGCGATAGTGATTCTGTATAAGGCATTCTGAATGGTCAGAACAATGGAAATTTTATAACTTTAATTTCTTTGTATTAATGAATTTTCATCGATCCAATGTAGAACATTGAATTATAATTTTTTTGATTTCATATTCTTTTCTTTGGTTAATTTCAAAAGTTTCCCCGCAACCTAATAATATTACTTGAACGATAGCGAGGCATGTCCTGCGGCCTAAAAGACAATCGTACAAGACCAATAGCAGTAGAAACTGCTATCGGGAGAAAAAGTGATTGGGGAGGAAAATGTGAATCACAGAGAAACGTAATACGAGGGAAGAAAGAGTTGGTATTTGTGGTTTCACGCTCTAGGGAACTGCAACTTTTCATGGCGCCATCTATTGTCAGTATATAGAACTATAAACTAAAACTTTGAAAAGTTTATTAAAAAATCAAATGAAAAAATTAAAACACTTTTCTTTTAATTACAAATGATTAAATCACACCTTTTTGACATTAGTATTCATCACTGGTATTTGTGATTTTTTGATATTTCGTAGAAAACGACAGTTCGTCAAATATTCGTCAGCCCTAATGTCAACGTTTTGAACATCAAAGAAATTTTTTTCATGCGGAGATGGGCTGTCTCCTATTTTCTTTTCCATGGATTTTTTATTTCTCTATACATTCCAAAAAGAAGGTTTTTCGCCATTCAAAAATTTTTACGTCATACCACGATAATCTTTGATTCAGACCATGTTTTCTTAATTTTTCATTTACTTTTTCAATTTTTCTAAGTTTTGTTTTTCTTAGAATTTTGTACTACGGATAATTTGAGATAAAGCAGCCAAGGAGCGCGCATACATCTCAAACAGCTTCATCATCATCATCATCATCTTCGTTTGAGATTTTCTGTCTTTCCTCTGAGGTCAATAGCTTCTTCTAGAAAAAGAATATGGAGGCCTTTGTAGGAGAGTGCCATTTTTTTTTTTCTCTTGACCGAATTGGATAGGCAATTTTTCTAGTCCATCTCCTGATGGCAATTTTATTTGTTTTTTAAGCAGCTTGAAACGTAGGCTGTTTTTGTGATACTCTTGATCTATTGAGTTGAGAAATTTTATTTAAAGGATCACTGGCAAAGCCCGTTCTTTCGTGTAGCATAAGCCAGTATAAACTCTCTTCAACTAACTATCTTCCATTATAACTAGCTTCTTCTAATTTAGGTGCACGAGCCAGGAACTCAGTTCTGGAGCATACGCCGGAGACACACTTCATAATTTAGGTATGATATGTTTTAACTCTTTTATTTAACAATGCTTAAATGTCTAATGTTTTAGGCAACAAATATGTACGTTATCTTAAATAAATAACTGTTTGTAATTGATGCGAATGCTTAATCAAATTGAGGTATGAAAGATGAAATTAAAGCTTTCTTAATTTTTTATATTATTTCCGATCTAAATTTCCAGGAAAATAAAACCATACCTCCTTTGTATATTGTAACTTTGGCAAGTTTATTTGGCTGTTAGTGAACATTTTTACCCTATTGTCACACTATAAAATTGATGAATATGTGTATGCAAAAGTATTCCTTTTTCTATATTTAGTGTTAGTGATCATTTTGGTACTGTTAACACATAAAAGAATTAATAATATAATGACTTTCTTATTATTTCTATAATATGTTGTATTTTATATTTATATTCAATTTGTCATATATCAATCATAGTGCATGCTTGTTACATTTGCTGTTGTTGCTAGTGTTATTTAGACACTGTCACCGCGTCAAAAAATTATTCTGACATTTTCATAGTGTGCTTTTAATTATTTTATTATGTTCTTGATAGCCAACGATAGAATATCATCACTTAGTACTCTTCTGACTTTGTATATACAGGAATGAATTATTTTCTAGTGTTAAGAAATGCAATATATTGTCATTGCATTGTATATATTCAGAATTTTATGTATGTATTTTGTATATATTATGGAATAGAGTGGAATCACTAGAAAGAATGTTGGAGAAATTCAGTGAAAAGGAAGCTAAACAGATAATAATTTTCCTTTTTAGTGTTAATCATTCTAGCATGTATATTTTGTTTTGCTTAGTTGCTTATAAAACTTCTGATCTTCATTGGAACAGTATATTCTTTACTCGGAAAGGCACCCAGAAAATTGTCTTTGTATTTAATAAAGCTTTATTCTGTGGTGTGTTTCCAAGTTTATTGATCCCCACTTTTTGAAATATACTGTAGAGTTATTCATTATGAGATTGTTAGAATATATAGTAGTTTTTTTTTAGTAGGAAAAATTGTATTTCATATTTAATGTATTTCATATTATTCAATTATATGTTGGACGTTAATGTTATACTGTAGGTATTGAATCAACTGTATGCATGTTTTATAGATGCTTAGTTTTTTTTCATTTTCTGAATTGAAGGTTGTTCTGGCTGCAGATAATGAGGAAATTTTTGAAATAATCTTTTCCAGGTATGAATTTTTCTAGTATTAAGAAGTGTAATATATATTGCCTGTTGAATTTGACTTCCTGATGTTTTCACTATAAAAAAAAAACTGCTCTGTTTTCAGGGCCAAAAAAGTTCATTCCTTCTTGATTATTTATTTTTATATAATCTTTATTAATAATATT
>BGPR01000203.1:0-77355 GCA_013235015.1 Araneus ventricosus
TCTTAATTTTGATGTAGTTTATTTATTTGTTTTTGTTCCCTTTTTTTATGTCTTCATCTTGGTACGTCCTACAAGATGACCTTAAGTTTTCAACTAATTTTTTTTTTCTTTTTTGCAAAATATGCCACAGAGGTTTTGTTTTCTGCAAAAAGGTGGTATTTAATACTTTGAATGGCACTGAATGTTGGAATGTTCATCCTTGTAGAGCTTGCCGATATAATGTTGATTCGTCAGTAGAAGATGAATCAGCTGGCTTCCCAGCCGGTGGAGTTAAGCCGCACGGTCGAGCATATTTTCCCAGAATTTTTTTTCGAAAACGGAAGATTTCTTTTCTTTGTGTGAAAGCGGAATTTTTGGAAGAAAAAGCAAATTTTTGCGGGGAAAAAAAAAAAAAAAAAAGCGGAATTTCTTGAAAATACCAAAAAAGCGGAAGAATCTCATCCCTGTATGAACCAAAGCCATATTGCGTATTGGCTAGGCACGTTTCACTCCCGCTTGGCGTATTATTTTATTTCCGCTTGTTTTGCTGTCTACCTGCTGTCGCTATCTATGAGGGTAATATAAATAATCCGATTTTTCGCAGTGGCAGTGATTGGATGGGGGGGGGGGGTTTATAGACACCTAAAAATACCTCAGAGTATAGGTGTAGACAATAAAATTTAAAAAATTTAGTTTACAAAAGTAGCTAGCTTTTCCGGACACAATGTTGATTTTTTTATATACATAATTCCTATAATTCCCAGTTTTAGGCAGCTGAAATGAAATAAAAATTGAATTTTTCCGCAAAAAGTGTGTGTGTGTGGGGGGGTGACGGCCCCCTTCCGCGAGACCACTGAGAATATGTTAATGATAAACGGAAGCGCTTATGAAAACACTAAACTCAGTTCATTGACCGCACAGTAAAGGCTGCAGACCATAATCTTCCACCCAGTGAAATAATCCTGGAATTAACCTAATGTAATTTGAAAGTAACTACCATATTTGAAAAGAATATTTCTGCTTCAACACAGTAACAGACTATAGTGAAATAACCCGGCGTTATACTCACCGAAATCATGAACTAGAGAGATGCGTACTCTCCAAGCTAAGGTGAATACTGAACTGACCAGTCTAGTCAAGAACTGCTTGAGGCCCGAGGAACAATTCTTGTTCCCATGAGAAAACACATTAGTATCAGAGTATATGACCAGCTACCATGGGAGGTTCCACTACAAGGATCACCCCTCGCAGGTCATTAGCCAATTGGGTACAATATCGTGTGTCTTGTAATTTATGGCTCATCACAAACCTTCAAAAAGATTTCAGAATGAAAGAAGACGCTCACTATGGAGCTTATTTTGATGACAATGTTTTCAAAGCAAGTGTAAATGTATACATTTCCACTGATACTACTTAGCCAGATGGAAAAAAGCCTAGATAATTTCAAAATTGGTCCTATTTTCCTTCTAACAGATGTCACAGTGATCAATCATGCTGAGGGAACAAAGAAGTCATTTCCATACATCTGATCAGTAGTCATCAAGAGGCAGGGAGTCGTCTTAAAGCGGGGGTAGTGAGATAACATTGATAGCAATTTCCACAGTTAACCTCATTTTTAGGCATTTCAAGACATCTGGCTTCAAATTCTCGTGAATGTTAGAGGGTTAATTGAAAATCAAGCAACAGTGATCACTTATTTAACTTTCCAAGACACTACTTTTTTATCTAAAATAATATAAAAATTTAATTTTCCCCGTGAAGAGTGTGTGTGTGTGGGGGGGGGTTGCCCCCCCCGAGTCGCCGCCACTGATTTTTCGTGACATTCTGGACCTTCCCTAGGTTTGCAATTTTTATGCGGCGGGGAGGGGGGGGGGTGTCAGGGTGACATCTTTGTTATGAAGTATAGAAGAAAGTCTAGGAGAGATCACTCCCACTGGTTTTATCAAGTTCTGACTAAAGATCTCCTTTGTTATCTCTTGGTTTGGGTTTATAAGTTCAAAGGGCAATCCAATATATCTCACCAAAGAGATAATAGCAAATTATGTGGGCGAAGTTTGGGATGCTCCTCTTTTTCAACACACTGTCTTCACACCTGGCATTATTTCAGAGAACCCATTTCTCGTCACCATTCAGTTAAAAAAAAAGTTCATTCTTGTTATGGAACAGCAAAGAAAAGCACACTCTCTGCACGCAATTAAGCTCAGAAGTTTGTCGAGAACACTTTGACCCAATTTGTGGACTTTCCGATTGAGCACAGGTATCAATAAATGACCAAATCCAAGCTTCTAGGATAGTTCTTCAACAGTTACGATGGGATTTTATTCCACTAGGGTTTGCTGCACGTGCTCGTCAAGCTCCACAAATCTTCCTGGAGGAGGCTCGTCTTCTACGCTGTAGTTTCTGCCTCAGAATTTCTGGTACCATATCCGACACTGGCTTACGCTTATTGTCCCATCCCCATATACCGCATCAATATTCCTCACTTTCCACTGCATTATCTTAATTCAATTCATAAAGCAAAATATGCCGATTTTGCTCTTTTGGCACTTTCATTATAACTTTTTAAAAATAACTGTTAAAATAGAACTGCACTCTTCAAAATTTGCATTAAGAATAAAAACAAGGCAAATTTACGATATGCTTTTATAACAAGTGGATGCAGGTAACTTATTCCCACCCTCTTAGTCATTTATTTCATACAATTGAAAAAAACTGCATTATTTATGTGATGACCCAATATTATTAGTGTCATCTGTCAAATGTACCTAAAGTGGTTATTATTGGAATAAATTGTTAATTCTCCTAGAGAGGGAACATACACAATTTTCTTATAGCTAAAGTGTAAAACAACTAGCAGTTGCATAACTTTTATATAGTGAAATAAATACAATGATTATTGCCTAAAATACTCACATTGGTCAAGTTAACAAGTTCAACCAGATTTGTAGCAAACATGCAAACATTTGCATTTAATATATAATGCTAATTAATTTAGTTGAAGACTTTTTACTTATGGCCAACAGCAAAGTTACAAACCCTTTCAACACTTGTTATCCCTACACAATGGATTTAGAGGTGATCAGAAAATATCTGCACAGATCTCACTGAGACAAATCTAACAACTATTTGGAGAGTAAAGCATCACAATTGATTAAAACTGGCAATGACTGCTCAGCCTTTGACTCAATGAGTCAAAGGCTGATTTTATTACAACACTAATATGACATATTTTGCCTCATAAATTGATGGGCTCATCTTTCAATAGCAAAATCAGATTAAAAATGGAAGCCCTGCTCAAATACCACAGAGAAATAATTGACATTAAAGACTACATAGCATTGGCTCAAAGACTACACATCATATGTTAAATTAAAGACAGGCATCCTCCATATCAGAAAGCAATTTTTACCACTCAGAATAAATGGAAAAATAATCTGATTATATCACTGAAAAACTGTCTATTAATATAAAGAACATTATAATGCTTATAAGCCATGTCCTAAGGTAGTATTTTTATTTAAACTTATCGCAATTGTTGGTGAAAACATTTGAAACTGAATTTAAAAAAAAAAAAAATGGGGGAGGAGATAATAATTTTTCAGTTTGTTTCCAGGATAGAGTGATTATAGCAAAGAACAAATCCTACAATAAAAACAAATCAAAAGAATACTGGTAAGCACTACTGTGTAACTTTCATGGGTAATAATGGTGTTTTTATACCAGAACTCATAGGTACAAGGAAAATATTTTATATCAACAAAATCTTTATATAGTAACTTAAGACTTATTTCATTAAATGGTTAAAAAGAATCGAAATAAAATTTTCATGATTACAAGAAATTGCACACAATTTCCTGTCTTGAAGTTTTTCTCTTGTTTTAAGTGGAAATATACAATTCATTGAATTAAATATATAAAACAACAAGGATTGTGGTTTTAGATCTAAAATGAAGGAAAATGTTTAAAAATGACTTAAAACTGATAGCAAAATTTCAAACTCCAAAACTACTAAAACAAATACACAGAATGATTCTAAAATATCTGAAAAATTGTACAAGTAGATATGGTAATGGAATGTGGGTGTGCAATTAGCACGCTAAGAGCTGGTAAATAAAATAGATATGAATAACTGGTAGGTTAGAAGGGTTAAAAGGAACTGAACTTTTTATAATAGGTGGTTGAAGCAACAACTTCCAACAATAACATAAAATTCACAGTGCTGCCACAGGGTTTGGCATATACATTTCCATCAGAAATGATAATTTGACCATTAGATTTTTATTAAACTTCATGGTGAGCAAGTTATTGTTTTATGGCACGAAGGCCTAGATGGGCCATGCTGCATCAATCAATTTGTATTGAACTCCATGATAATTTAGTGGATAGTGCTGCTTCAGAAGACCCAAACTAACCTGCCTACGGAAGAAATCCATGTACATGAAGTTTGGTGATCGTGGTAGCCAAGGAACAGATCCAACTACCCATAATCCAATGGTGGCTGTTAGTAGAATTGAGGTAATTTCAGATGTTATTCACTACTGAAGTGAGTTCCTGCTCCATTCCCTATTCGTGAATGAGCTGTTGAAGAAATACCAGTAAGAAGTTCCAGCAAGATATCCTGCGGAAAGATGTCATACAAGTGGACATTTAACTGACTTGGCATAATACACAATTCGACTACTTAATCATGTATTGTGCAAGCCCAAACATTAATAAAGAGTCTTTTCTGGTCAACATGTTATTTCATACCATGTAAATTATCTTGTGCCCAAACTTGAGGATTGCTAGTCATTGGTGTAAAAGTAGCATTACAAGTGATTGTCTCATCATCACCCTCACCACCTCAACAAGTAATTTCCACCAACATATTCCATTAAAGAATTTGTTTATTTCAATGCCCTCTACCTGTCTTTACCTTTTAGACAGATAATTTAGAAACACTCCGCAGATTTGGGGGTAGGGTGCCCCCTCCCGGTTACAAAGAGAAAGTCTATCAAGAAATTATTGCAGTTATGCAAGGTCAAAATAGACAGATTTAAATATAGTTAGCAATTTCCTGTTTAAATAAAATGAATTAAAAAAACACCCAGAAAAGTGCAAAACATTATAATAGAACTAGTATAAAACAACGAAAACTTTTAGGTATGAAGAAAAACATTTTTAAGACTTAAAATTGCTGAAAATATTTTTGAGTCTTTCATGCTACACCATACCAATATATACGTCCTTATAGAAGTTACCTATGATCAAAATTCCTTAATTCTGGACTTATCACAAAATTTATCATAGCTTACTTAAAATTATTTTTAATTAGTAAAAACTGCTAAATAATGAATATTAATCTGTGTAATCCTATACATATATAGTATTTTCTTTTGTTTTCTAGAACTGTAAATATATTTTTATAAAATACAAGAATACCAAGTGGAAGGCACAAAATATTTATTTATGTGAGCAGTAATACTGACACTTAAACCATACAATACACATTTTAATAATGATTTTATATAACATGTTAATTTAATGTGATTTAGGAACACAGGCATGAAAATATACTGCAACAACTTTTAGTTTTAGGGTCAAGAACGAAAGTTCATTTGACTGTCACAACTACACAGATAAAAAAATTATATTTCTCAAAGCAAAGTAATTTTGCAAGTCATTGAGGTAAAATTTAAGGTTAACACTTTAAGGCACAACTAGATATCAACAAATCATAATTATTTTTTACAAATACAAAAAATTACACAATTTTAATGTCTTTGTATTAAAAATAATCTTCATAAATATCTGATTTTCTAAAAAAAAGGATAATAAAAATTTACACTTTTTCTTTGGCATTAATGAATAAAATATCATTTTAGATACATTATGTACAATAACTCAGAAAGAATATCATCTGAAGTTGTCCAACCCAAGTTGTTTTTGAAGTGTTTCTAATCGACGAACATACTCGATTAGTTGCCTTTTATCTGGAGTCGAATTCTTCTCTTTTGTCTTGCTTTCAGACCTGAAATTGAAAATTTAAATTAATAAAAGATTTATTACAAAAATTCGAACCCACGAATTTAATTCTTAAGGTCTCTTAAAATACCAGTTTTCACATTACTACAATAAATGAAGATTTATTCATATTCAAGAAATAAGTTCAAGATAAAATCAGAGAGAGAGGTGAGGAGAAAACATATATAGTTATGTAAATTTAGAATGCAATCTTTGATCAAAAGTTAAACCTGGAAAAATCTACCTTTCAAGGTTCATATAAATTAAAATACATTACTTAGAAACTGAAAACATTAAGACATAAATAAGATGCAAACAAATACAACAAAAATGTAAAAAACATCAGCAAGGTAAAAATATAGCAATTTTAGTCACCGTTATGACTATATTTTTTCCAAGATAGCTTTTAACTTTAAACAAAAATTTACTACAACTGCTAAGAGACAATAATAATTAGACTAATTTGCAATTATTTTTGAAATATATCAAGTGATATATTTCAAATAATTAAGATAAATTATGTTTTAAATATTGCAGTTTGCAGTGCTGCAAACTGCAATATTTAAAACATAATTTATCTTAAAGGTATTATGTACTTCCACCTCTTTCCTTTCTAGGTGGAAATTACCCCAAATCTACATACAACCCCCTAAATTCTACAAAACCACCCTACCAATATAATAATGGGAACATCCTGAGCGGATTATTATTTACTTTTACTAATTTTTGAAATCACTGCCAACTATAAATGGCATAAAATATCTTCTCAATAATTTTTAGTTTATTTTCAAGATAAGGAATTTTACTTAATATGATTTATTTAATGGCAAGTGAGTGAAAAATGAGAATAAAACAGTAAATTAAAAACTAGGGAGAAAACAGAAAAATGACAAAATAACTACAGTTCAAACTACATGAAAAGCAACACTCAGGCTGACTTGTTTGCCTCATTTGTTGAAATGTTTACCTTGAGATTGTTACACTTTGACTATTGCTAAAATGTCCACTAACAGATGTTGCTTTAGATGATAATGAAAGTGATGGTGAATTACAGCAACCTAAAAAGTAAATAAAATACTTCATATTTGTTGACGATTAACTGAGGATGCAAGAAAATGAAATAAATATACAGCAGAAATGACTTCTTAAATTGAAATGAAAAAAATATAAACTGTTAGATATTCGTACATTTTTAACAACTTAATAGATCTAACATAACTTTTATAAACATTTTACAACAATTTTTAAAAAAAAATCTAAATTAAAACTTATTAGTCAAGGTGTGGTAAAGAATTTGTTATTCTTGAAATTTATAAAGCTGCTAACGTTTACATAAAGTAAAACATTTATGGTAGTTAAGAATTGATAAGAATGTATCATATGTTGTCCCATGCCCATGCAACCAGTTCGGTTGCCATAATGGCATCAGGCACGGGGCAGCGTTCGGTATCGTATGTTGTAAACAACTAAAATTTCTTTTTATTTTATAATTTCATAAAAAGCAAAAAAAAGATATTACAAATTTTACTGATGTTAACCCTTCACTTAAGGATGACAAACCAGTTGAATTTTTTTTCTTTTGTATACAAGTTGATGCTACTAAATTGCTGTACTTTATCATCACACATACCCTGAACTTGGAGCCAGAATGGCTCCCTGGTTGGTTGGATGGGTATGCATGAAACTTTATTGAAAGCCCCCCCCCCCTGGAATAAACTCTTCCTAGAATTTGAATAACATAATTTGTAAAACAGATAATTTTTAAAGAACAATAATACGAACTTAGATGCTTCAACAATTTCGAGTTCTAAAAATTTAACACAACCAAAGTATCATACAAGTCAAAGCAATAGTGAAGTTTGAATAAATAACAAAGTTTGATAAAGAAAATAAAACATGAAAATAATAACTTTTTAAGAAAAATTTAGAAAAACTCTTCCCAGAATTGTAAAAGGAACATAATAAGAATAAAATATCTCTATTAATATAAATTTCAATTAAAATAAAGAATGAACTAAATTTGCTGTACTGCTAAATGAGAAGAAAATCACCCTCTTCCTCCATTAAATTAATATACCTGTTCTCTAATCACCTGACAGATTTTTTTTCAGCCACCCTATATTTGACGTATAGATTGATTACTAATGAGGGAAAATAAGAACAGTAACTTCATGAGTGGTTAAGAGAGACCACAGCCCTTATCTTCGAACTACTTGAAAAGAGGGTAAAGAACTTTCTTGTTTCTTCAAAAACTCCCACATTTTAAAAAGATGTTTTCATTTCTTTTAGCCTACTATCGAAAGTTTAATTCACATCCATGAAATTGGCAAATGTTCACCTAATAAGTTTTAATAAAGTGGCTTCTTCATATAATTCAGACACAGAAAAATCAATTAAAGAATATTTTCATTCACAATAAAGATCTTCAATTTTTTCCCCTTTGTGGTCCAGTTTCAGGGTAAAGTCCTTTTACATGAGCATGTATATAAAATGTTAATAAAATAGATTTAAAAAATACAACATTAATCTCTTATAATAATAAAAAGGTGAATCTAAGTGCATGTCAGTCAGTTCACACTATAGGGCAGATTGCAGTACCTAAAGTGCCAAATTTAACACAGGTGTACTTTGGATGCTAAAGTTGTGCACATCGGGGCCAATTTTTTCCAAATTTTAGTTAATTTTCAATTACTTAAAAATTAAATACATTTTCATGTTTTCCACAAATTTCAGCTAATAACTTCCAAAATAATTATACCAAAATGATTATCACACCATCTTAATTTGTGAAAAATTATCTTTCTAATAATAGTATAAGCTCTGTAAAATATTTCGTCCAATATTTTGAAGTTTCATCATTTGAACCAAAAATGTATACAGTTACCATGTTTTGTGCCTATTTACCAGTGATGGTGGATGGAGGGGGGGGGGGCGAAGCACTGTTTTAGAGGCTTAGAGTAATCCTTAAGTGACCTGACATCCTGGATTTGCTGAGACAGTCCCACCTTTTGAGTCTTTGGTCCGAATTTGAATTAAATATCCTGGACTATCCCAGTTATTACTTTTTTTTTTTTTAATAAACAACTCATATTTAAAAGAAAAGAAATATAACTAGATTCAATCTTCAGAAACTGAGATTCTGTATGATTATCTTTTCCAAGTGTACTATACATACCTACCATGATTAATATAGATAAATAAGTTTGATGGGGACAAAGTAAAAGTGATAGCAAAATACATTATTTGTTTTAAGTCTTACCATTTTTATTTAATTTTTTTCTTTTCATACATAACTGTTTCACAGTTATTGAATGTTACTGCATTTTATTCATTTATTAGTTTTACCTTTTTGGGGAGGGGATTTTGTATAATAAATACTTCTCCTAGCCAACATTTATGGTCATTTTTTTTCTTGGGGGGACGGGGAGGGACATCTAACATTTCCCTCCAATACTGATAACACACCATGAAAAGTCATTCTGCAATGTTACTTTTAATTAATTTACTTAAACAAAATTTTGACATTTAAAAACTTTGTGAACTTTGGAGATGATTATCAAACAATATTCATATATTTTAAATGCAGAAACTCATTTTTCTGAAGATATTAGCTTGAATGCCATATAAATTTTCGTCTGCTATTACAGTAAAACCTGTCTATCATGATAATGCAGGTACCTAGAAAATATATTGTTATAGACAGGTTATCATTATAGGCAGTTTGAAGATTTACAAATTGAATGTTTATGTGTGTGTGCATGTATTAATATATTAACATATTTTATTGCAGTTATTGATTCATCTTACAAAATTGCCGATATAAATTGTATTTTATAAACATATAAAATATACAATTTTATATACTGATATAAAATTTTGTATTTAAACTTTTTAAGAACTTCAAATGAAAATTTTGTCAACATCATAATTTATGGCACCTTTAAATGGTTTTGATTTGCTTTCTTTCCTCTTTACTTTTTTTCCACAGCATCTTCAATGTCTTTATTTTATTTATTTTTTTGGAAAAAAGTAGCTATTGTCGACGGAAAAATCCCATATTTTTTTAGCAGCATCAACTTGCTTTAGTTTTTGATCAATTTCTGAAATCATTTGTAGTTTTTCTTAAAATGCCAATGTTTTACACAGCGTCATCCTAGATTCAAGGTGATAACAAATCAAAAGCAGAACTCCAGGAACAAGTGGTCAGTCCGAAGTGCTAAATGTGAATGAACAGGTTAGTGCCCACCAGGAGTCAGAGGCAACAAACATCTGTGCACATTCCAATAGTTAGCTTCCCTGTATCCTCCTGTTACCACAGGCTCTGGTTTCTAGACCCTCCCTTCAATTCCTTCAGGTATCTGACATTCTTGACCATAGGATGTCGTTTTCCAAGGGGGGGGGGGAATGAAATTGGAATTGCACTGTACCAACTTTCCAAAGACTTAAAATTATTTTTATAGAGAGGCGAGCCAGAAAGTGATTATCATTGTAGGCAGGTTGAAAATACATAAAGTAAATGAGAATTCTGTCGGGACCTAAGAAAATATCGTTATAGGCAGGTTTATCCTTATAGACAGTATCATTATACACAGGTTTCACTGTATTTTAAATTTCATTTCAACTTTTGTGGTAGTATGCAAGTTTTCTTTGATAAATATATCAATTTTTAACTGCTTTCAAATTGCATATGATTATCTTTTAACCTCTAAAATGCCACAAGCATATACAGACCTGCAACCTCCAGATTTGAAAAAGAGGGAGGCATTTTCAATTATACATACACGATCACAAATGTGCAGCAGGGCCAACATTTACTTTATTTAACTCATGCTCAAATAAGGTAGAGGGGGCGTAATGAGACAATCTAATATGTTGGCTATATTTTTCTCAAATTTTATTTTTTTTACAAAATAAATAAAATGTATTGATTTTTAAAAATTGCCTAGCTGGGTTTTTAAATAATCTGATCAGTTTTTTAAAAGACACTTTTTTTAGTCCCCACTCCTCTATACATATTTTATATCTAGACAGTATTACCAATATAAATTATTGACTTACCTATATATTTTTTTGTACTTCAAAGCTTTAATTTATGGATTTAAATTTCTTCATATATATATATTTCTTGATTACAGTTGAGTTCTACTTACAAATAAGTCCTATTTACAAATTACATGATCATGTCCTTTTATTCCTTTAAAGAAGAAGTTGCAGATTTTGCCGGAAGCAACTGAAAACTCAAAAATGCAAATGGTATAAAATGCATACGATTTATCTTTTTCTGAAGCGATAATAAACAGATATTCATCAGAATAGGCCTTGGTAAATACAGTCTGGTATTTCTTTTTAGATTTTTTCAAAGACATCAGATCTGGACTGGTGGGAAAAGAAATGCACGCTCAAAAAAAATATTTTGGCGATACCCCTAACATGACAAGATAGGCAGAAGAGATAAACAAATTCTCCCTAGCGTGCTAAACAGTCAAAGCAGCACATGCACCGAAAACCCATGGCGATAGTCACTCGTCAACAAGCTTGGACATGATACTGCAGCAAAGAGCTAATGAAGAACCCGTAGGGGAATGATGTCCTGCATTCACAATTTGAGATCAATGTTGCAGTAAAGACAGCAATAGAGATTGATCATGCAAGATCAGGTAGAAGTGGCGAGCAAATCACATACGATTTCATCGGTAGTTAAGGGGTTAAATATATCTCTCTAATACAAGCACAAGCTGTATGAATTACATTTTTTTTCTCAATTCTAACAATACTTTGTTTAATTTGTATGCTAATTTTACATGAAAATGAATTAGCAGCAGACAACTGTACTCATTTGCTTTTCTGCCATCATATTTAATTTAGCCATAGAAACAAATTTGACCCAATACACATGAAGAGGAATCTGACCTCCTCCCTGAATGATTTGGGTGCTATTTGAGATTGGCAATTATCTTTCAATGTATATTATCACAGAATTCATTCTTAGTTATAATCTACTTGGTTTAAAGTAGTCATTAGTTTGAATCTTCAATATGGCATTATTTCATTGAATAGTTAAAAAACACCCACATTTTAAAGATTTAACTGAATTATCGCAGATAAAAAGATGTGAGAATGGGTAGTCCCTGAAGACAGGAAATTAATAATAAGCCACACTGATTTGGAATCTTATTTAGAAAACTTTTCTTCACAATTTGGCTATATTTATCATGATAAGAACCTGTTTGTTCATTATGCAAATCTTAGCAATGTTTTAAATCACTTTTTTTAATCATTAGCAAAATAAGTGATAATTTCTTGAGTTGTCATTATTTGCAAGATCTTCATCTGATTAAAAAAATTTCTTTCCCAAACTTTGCAGTGCAGCATACAATTTTAGAAACTACAGATTTAGACAGAAAATATGAAAAAGAATAAGGAATATTATAAAATATATTAGGAAACAGCACATAAAGCCAAAAAATATTTTGACAATATTACTTATTGCAATTGTTCTGACCATAAAATTTTATTAAAAATAAAAACATGAAAACTGCCTTATTAATATTGACATGTACCCCTTCATAAAAATAATGTAATTCTAAAATGCTAAAATTCTATTCTCCTATTGATGGAAAGGCATATGAAAGTAGTGCATGTTGCAAACTTCAATAAAAATAAAATAGCATAACTAGTGGCTGTAAATGATGCTAAGATATGCTATCTATTTACATAGAATTTATTTAATGCGAGTCCTAGCATAATTATTATAATATGAAAAATAAACTTAAATTCTGGAGAAAAAAATACATAAAAAATAAACTCATTTTACCAGGAGTCAATGTTGGTGAAAATGCTAAATAACTTTGAAAAACTGTCCTTATTTCAGCATCCACAACTTGAGACGAAGGTATTCTGGCCAAATATCGCCAACGTCTAACATAGAATTTCATTCTCTGAATGGCAACAATCACAAGAGCAGCTGAACGAAAGAGGGACCGTCCCCTTAGGAGTGGCTCGCTCACTACAAAATCATCCCCTTGAGATCTTGGAGAAATATCATTGTCCATACGATGAAGCCAAGCCAAGGTTGCTCTCTCTGTGACTTGGAAGCCTCTTAATAACATGAGCAGATATTTCTTTTGGTAGACTAGAGATTTATTGTAGCTCATGCTCCTCTTATACACCCAAAAAAGTCCATGGAGCTGAAACAATTATAATAAATGCAACAACATATGATTAAAACATAAAGCAAGAATAATATAATAAAAACTCATGGTAAAAAGAAACGAATAAATAACTGTACGCTATACATGTTTTGACAGTCAATAGTGCAAGAATATTTAATATGCATTTACTTAGTCTTAAAATGCAACATATAATTCAGCCAGCACTGAATCAATATAGCAAGATCTTCTGCAAATTTTCTCTGCCAACACAATTTTACAAATATACTTTTACTAGCTGAAAAATCTGGCGTTGCTCAGGATCCAAATTTTTTCATATACCGGCCTCCTGTTTTTTTCTTCTTTTCTACAAATATTGTCACTAACTTTCTCCAACAAACATAAATCTTTGAATCCTTTCTTGTTGAATTAAAACTTTCAAATATAGCCATTTTATCACCTTATAACAGTATGGTTTGAATGAAAATGCGAGAAAATTTGAAAAAGAATTATTTTAAACAATATATATAGTCCAATAACTAATACAGCTTTACAATGAACAAATACACTTATACTGTATAACTTGGTTACTGCGATACTTCTAAATAAAATGTTTTATAGATCAGACAATCATATACTTCTTATCATCATCACACATCTACACTTCACTTACTTCCCGGTCGCTATGCTGCTTCACATTGATTAGGATAATTTAAAAGTTCGTGAAATTTCAACGAAACATCGTGTAGTAACTAAACTAATGTCATTGGATGTTTGAGCGCATGTTAAAAGCTACGAAATAGAAATGGAAGTTAAGTGCATGCTACAAAATAACAGCAGAAGCAAGAAGTCTACCTTGACCAAAAAAAGCAATATTTTTTTAACTTTAACAGCGGTAAAAACACATGAATAAAAGATTTGATGAAACAATAAATTTGATTTTATAGCAATAGAAAACATTGTTACAATTTGTGTTTAAAATTAATTTTGAAACATTAATTACAGTTAGAGAAAAAAATTGTACAACAATTACATTGGTATCATTAAAAAGATAATTTTTTGCTCTTTAAAGTGATGTAAAAATAATTTTCCTACCATAAGTATTTCAGAAGTTATTGGCGAAATACATCTAAAAATAGCTTAATTTTCGTTATTTAAATAAATAAAAATCCAATTTGAATTTTAAAATAATTTTTATGGCGTTAGCGTGCATAAAGAACCAAAAAACAAAAACATAAATATACTTCCCTCTTTTATATATATAGATAATTGTACTCTCAATGCTAAATCACCATAATTGTTTATTATTATTAAAGAACAAATTCATATGACTGTTACAAAAGATTTAAAATTTTTCTCCTTAAAATATCAGTACTCAACAGGCAGAAAGATAGCATAAATAAAAAATGCCAGTTCAAAGTTGTAAATCATCTATTTAATAAACCATGCTTGCTAGAATTTTAAGGTACAGGTAATCAGCAAAATTTCATTTTCTATTTACATGAAATTGAGAGAAATTTAAGAGCATCAATTACAACCACTTTACACAAAGAATGATTAAAAATTTAAAAAAAGCATAAATTTTAGAAATTTTTCCTCAAATTATTATTAAAAAGCAATAGGGGCTTTTCTTGGATTGCGAATGACGTTTAGAATAAATTGGGACTTCTTACAATTTTCCTACTCACAATCATCTTTTTTTAGGTGGGCGGGGGACAACACCATCCCAGTAAAGATTTGCTGTGACCTCAAAGATGGAAAATAACAAAGGAAGCATTAATTTATGACAAGAAAAATTAATAATAAAAACTTATTTAGAATTAATAATTATATCTTTAAGGTCCTTTTAATTATTTTAGCCTACAAATGTTGAGGAATCTGAAAAGCAGCGATGTCAGTTTTTGTGACCCCAATATTTTTCTGAAACCCTTAGTTTAAGAAGCTCTGGTATAAATAATAATGAGTAAAGTTTTGGCTTCAACAAATAAGTGGATAAATTTATTTAACATAAAGTAATCTTTTGTTAGTGAATAATATTATAAATACGTTGATGATCAAAATTTTATCATGAACACAAAACTAAATGTTAAGAACATGTCAAATCTATCTCATAATTTCTATACCTACAAATAATTTTTTACCTTTGCATCATAAGAGCCATGATGTCTTTTATCTCCAAACATATACATAAATTCTTCCCTAACACTGGAAACATCATTCTTTGATCCTTGACCGATACTTTCTTGAGAAATAGATCGGTCAAGATACAGATCTAACTCTTTTGACACTTGAGCTAATGATGCCAAGCCCTCTCGAGAAACCTGCATTGGATTAAAAAAAATCCTTTATAGAAAGAAAAATAAGTTACTTGCTACAAAATTAATTCAATGCATACATATAAAACTTACCCCTATTTCTTCTACAGATTTCTGAAGATGTGGACTTTCTATTTCAGGCAGAAACATGGAAAATTTTTCTGCTGATCTGCAAGAAAATTAAGGGAAAAAATTAAAATGGACAGATTTTGTAAATAAATTTTATAAGAGCACAATTTTTCACATTTTTAGCAATAAAAGACAAAATAAATTCCTTTCCCTCACTAATTTTGAAAATAAATGACTTCCTAAAACCTAGTCTTTCACTATTTTAGAATGCATATAAATTCAGGATTTCATAAGCAATTAGTTACAAAAATGTATTTATATAAAATACACAGTATTTTTTAAAATCATGGATAATTTTATCTCACTCATAACAATCGGCATTCTCTTCTGAAGAAAGAAGTCATTTAAAATTTTAATCATTTATTTATCACAACAAAGTCTTTTTTAACTACTATCCAAGTAGATGATTACGTCAAAGCAGCACTGTTGTGCATCTAAATTTCAATTTAAAACTTCAGATAATGAAACGTGTTTTTGCAAACGCATTTTTGAGTGATGTTCATTTATAACACTAATAGCAATTTCAAATGTTGTTTAGATTTGATTCTTGAAATATTAAATAATGAACATGTTTCCAATGGCAAAGAAATATTCTCAATTTTCAGTTCTGTGGAATTAATTATCGACATTAAGATTGAAATAGGAGGGGAAAAAAAGTATCCCTTTGTTTTTTCAGATTGTGTCAAATTATGCAAATTTTTGAACACAGGATCAATAAGGTAACACTGTTACTAGTTTAGCAAATTTCTAAAGAATTTTGATTCATTTTTTTTCTTTGAAATTACAAATAATGGAAGATTTAAGAACAAAATAATTTCAAGGAATGTCAAAACATACACATAATGCAGCACACTGCCAGTTACAATGATGGTTATAGAATAAGCTTCATTCAATAAATAAGAAAACATCACATTTCCTGTCTATTTAAAAGAATTCTTATTACTTCATTTAAAAAACATAATTATAAAAACATAAATAACATAAAGCATAATTTGAATTTAATAGACACTTTATTGTTAGAGAATTTTTAAATATCATTTTAACTTAAAAGACAGCATGAACGGTTAAAAGTCAAAATATGAAAAAGTTTAGTAAAAAGAGTAAAGTCATTTAGCCAATTTTCTTTTCTAAATCTTTTATTGTATTAGTGATTTCAAATAATTTCTCCTTTTTTTTTGCTTTAGTAGATCTCCTTAAACTATTAGATTTGCAAATTGAAGTCATGCCATTATTCTCCTCAGCTTTTACCATTATTCTCCTCATCTGCAGACTTTATCAAAGCCTTGATATCTTTTTCTAAGCATCTTTTTTTGCTTTTCAGTTCTTGTATTTCATCAGAAGTTAGGTTTTTTTTCTTCTTGTTCTGAGATGACAGCAGTTTCTGATCCTTCTGAGTTTCTGATGAAGTATTTCATATATTTTTGCCTAGCATTAGATACACAGGTGCGCATTATGTTTGTTATTTTAATATTATGTATACTGTCACTGTCGAATTGATGCAATCACATACGAGTCTCTGGAAAACATACAAAAGCTCCTTCATATTTTCAACTTCTACTTTCTTGTTGATACTAAACCTCTTTTCAACAGTTGCTTGCCCAAGGCTGAGTAGTAACAACATTTCAATCACTTTTCAAAAATTTCTATATTTACTGGTGTTCATTGTCTCATAGAAAATTTCTTCAATTCTTAAGTTTTCTGGAGAAAATTCAGAAAAATCTGAATGTTTCAAAGCCACATTATTTAAATAGTCATCAAATTCCATTAAAATCTCATCACATACATTTTCATCAACATGTTTTGCTTCAACCATTGAATTTAAGATATGGTTCATTTTATTTAAATATTTAATTTTATCGGTCAGATTCCTAGGATCTAAATAGGATAAATTCCTTACAATACTGTACTGCAGTGGAGATTTTTCAAGCAGCTTTGTTCTTACCCTTATCAGGTACTTTTTGCAATCCATTCTTAAATAAAAAATTTGACGGTCAGTAATTTTTTTTGAAACATGCAAGGACTGGACTTCTTTTTCTGCAGAAAACCCCCAGATCAATATTTTCAATTGGGTTGTGAATTTTGGGATTGTTAATATCCAAATATAAAAGCTTTTGCAAAGTAGTTGCAGTGTTTAAATTCTTGGATAATACAAAACCCTGCAGCAAAAGGTTTGCAATTCTTTTCAAATCTTCTGGCAGAAAGAACAGCATTGGTTTGTCAGTCTGATATTTTGTTAAAAAAAGGCAACAGAACTTTTCAACTTCACAGAAAGCAGATTGTCATTCATATGAGTTTTAACACAGGCATATGACTTGCAATTTGGTTGGTTATGCTCTCCCTTATCAACAGAAACAATGTACGTTTTAATGCTGGGGAGAAGATTTATAGCAGATTCACTAGCTGACACATTTTCAAGCCACCTATGCTGTATAAAATTTTTTGGTAATACTCCTTCTGATTCTTTCATGAAATTATCTCTTTGAGTAGGTGAATTTTTAAATAATACAATGCAGTTAGAAACTCCACAACTCCCTATGTGCTTGCATTACACCCAGCCTTGAAGGCATTGTGCATGTTATGGAGACCACAACTACCAATATTAAGCAAGTTTTTGCCAAATTCTTTAAAATAATAATCTTGTAGCATGCAATAAAACTTCCAATTCACATTGGGCCCATCCATTGATATTCGTATGGTTTTAGAAAATTTCATTTCTGCTATGGCAGATATGAACTCTTCAAATATGACAGATGACCTGCTATGCCCCAAAAATACAGAATTAAAATATATGGTACTAACTCTGTTCTGTGCCAATACTGGACATGAATGTCCGTTTGTTTTTCTTGTCTCATCATATTGAGACTTTCATCAAATAGCAATACAAAATGCTTTTTGTTTAAATTTTCTTGCAAGAGATTTTCCAAATAAGATAAGATGCCAAATGCTACATAATATGCAGTTTTTATCCTTCTCTGCATGAAAATTTTGATGCATGGTACTATTGGGGAACATGGGACGAAACATTTTTTCAATATTCTCATTCGCTTTGTAAGAGCCGTGATTTTTTACAGTCTTTAAAGTTCAAAAAATTTCAGCATCTAAGACATCGTTTTTAACCACATGAGATTCAATATTGGCAATATTTGAAGTTGAAGATGCGGCAGATAACAATGGTGAGTGCTGTTGTTGATGTATGCTTTCTGGGGTATTTATATCATTAAAATAACTTCCGACCACATTCATTGAGGTTCTTGTTGACTGTAAATTGATGTGCTTTCAGTTCTTCGCATGGCTTTTTACAGCGCTTTCGCCCATCCTTGCAACACTGAACTTTTTACAACACATCGTGCAGAATGGACATCCGACATGTTTCTTTGCAACCACATTTTGTATTCAGGCTTTTCCAGCCATGCATTATTAAAGATGCATTTACCTGCCAATATCTACATATAATTTTAAATCATAAATGAAAACAAAAACAGGTGGAACACAAAACAGCGAAAACAGAATCAAATTATGGGAATAAACTTTCACCCACCAAGCTACAAGAGGTACATAAGCAGAGATAAGTACACTACTCTAAGAAAGGAGGAAAAGGTCACATGACCGGCTACTGAAAGACTATCCTGTTATTGAATGGGGGAGAAGGTGGTTTCGATAGGAATTCTTTTGACTTTCCTTCATTTTTTGAAGGAATCATAAAATTCAGATTACATTTTATGAACAAATCCTAAAATTCAAGGACTTTAAACAAATTTTTCTTTGTTTTTCAAGCACTTGAAAATGAAACTTTTTTTTCAAGCATTTTTCAAGGTTTTTTAAAATCGTATAAACCATGCTCCAGTTCGTAAATGAAATTTAAAGTTGAGAAAACAGTAAATGAATACAGTTTTTAGCTGCTTATGCTCAAATATTAATTTGAAATTGTTGTTACAATTTGAAATGCCCTTTAATTTTGATAAAATAGTATAAGAATAAAAAAGGAATTTTTTGAAATAAAAAAGTGAGAAACTCTATAATTCGAGCAATATTAGACAGTCTTTAAAACATCATCAATCATATACAATCAGAAAACATCGTAAATTTACGTATAAAAACATTTATAACAGTGAAAAGCTGTTTCAATTCTTTTTTAATTTGATGTTTCATTATCTGTTTCACTCTGATTGTGGTACTCTAATTGAGTTTGTTGAAGGATTGGTAACACAAGTACAATTTGAAACAGGAATCAAAGTTTGATAAAATTCTGCAAAAAAAGTTACATAGAATTAAGTTTAATATCAGAGGAAAGGTCACTTTTCACATTTCAAAAAGGAATAGAAGTGGTTTATGCATAAAATGAGTTTAAAATGTTTGAAAATTGTAAAAAATCAGTATTTATCTTAACATAATCAATTAAGAAATTTAGAGGGGAAAAAATTTTCGTGGTAGTGAACTGTGAATCTTTTTGCCAAAGCCAACCGCGTTGCACCCTGCCGCCTACCCCGGGTGCAGGCGAATTGCTTCCACTTCATCTCGAAGAAGGGGAAAAAAGAGGGGGCAACCTATCTCCCCCCCTGGAGGAAACAACATTCCGTGACTTTGTCCACAAGGGAGTGTTGTCTATTCAGTGACCTTCAACGATTTCAGAGCAATAGATAATGCTTTCAAAAAAATTTTTAAATTACAGATTTAATAATTACATTTTTTATACAGAGTTGAAACTAACAAGATTAAAGGTGAAAATGGTATAAAAATGATTCTTGAGCGTTAATTACCTTGGAAGTTATTCACGAAAAAATGGCCACAAACAGCCAAAATTCGCCCAATTTTTAAATAATTAAAATTTGAATAAAAAATTGAAAAAAATGGCTCCGAGGTGCACATTCACACCCTCCAAAGTATACCTGTACCAAATTTGGTAGCTCTAAGTTCAATGGTTTGTTCTGTAGACCGCCAACAGATACACATACTTTCCCTTTTATTATTAGTAGAGATTTAATGGTGTAATAAGTCATTTCTAAAGGAGGAAAAAACTTTTTCAAGCTTTAAAAAAAATAAAAAAAATAGTCAGAATGAGTGTAAAAGCATACTTAGGTTCATCTGCACTTCTCAAGCATCCAACATCATACGATGAAGACGTCAAGTTCTCACTATGAAGCTAAAATGTAGAACAACATTTAAGAATACATTTTATTTGAAAATAATCCAGAATATATCATACTAAAAATTCTCTTGATAACTTACATTGGATGTAGCATCTTTTTCCACTGAATTCTGCTGGAAATGCACACTTGGAGAGAGAGAGAGGGGAAAAAAACCCGTCAAAATCGATATGGTGCGTTTTTTGCATACATCATACAAAAGAATTATTGAGGGGGGGGGGGATCACCAGCTCCCCAAAGGTGGTGTTTATATAGGGAAAAAAAAACAGTCCATAAAAGTGCATTTGTTTTGTTTTCAAATATTTTTATTGAAAATTTGTTAAGAAACAGAACAGAAAATGAAGCATAAATAACAGATAATAATAACTCAAAAAAAAAAGCTCTGTTATTTATTTACATATTTTTTTACTAGGTGAAAAATTTGCAGTAAAAACTAGCAATGTAACTTTTGAAGGAATAAATTGTAACTTAACTACTCACCAATACAGGATAAAACATTACTTATTTTTGACGAATTTGAACGTTTTCTTGAAATAATTTTTGAAAATACATTGAAAGAATTTAATGAGTGCTTTATATACTATAAACAATTTTAAAGTCATTATATGCTTTAAAAAAAACTTCTAACTGTTAATTTAAGTGAGGTGAGAGAGGAGTGGGCACGAGCAGATATAAAAGTGTTGATGCAGATTTTTAAAATTCAGATTAAGCACACAGTTTTAAATATACGACAAGATTTCAAATTACATTTATTTATACTAAATAAAGCATTAAAAATTTTTCTTTATTTTTTTAAAGTTTTTGCTTCAATTTTTCATATAAGCACAAATTAATATACAAAATTTATTCATGTACATCTACATACATGATGGAACAGAACCCATAATTGTTAAATTTTATTTAATATGAAATTGATGTCTGATCTTTTTTAAATGAATAAAAACTACAGGCTCCAGATTAGCATTGTTTTATGAAAAATAAGAGTGTTTAATATGGAATGAACTTTTCTTAGACTTGAATGAACTCCTTTTTTTTTTTTTACTGTTTTGAAAAGAATGTTTCTAAAAATTTTTATTGCTCAAATGAATTTTTCATTTTTGAAAACTTTCTTTTATCAATAAATATCTTCTTGTGAAGGACATATGTGAAACGAATTCAGTACACACAGCTTTCTCTAATTTTTGCTCTAGTGAAATCAAGCTGCATATACTTATACGAAGATTGTAAGAAATATAATGAATACATATTTTTTAAAAGAATGCAGATAAAACTTACCTATTTTCACTAGCAAGTATTTTTTTCAATTCAGTAACTTGTGAAGTCCTCAAATTTAATAATGCTTCAAGCTCCTTAATAACTTTTGCTTGTTGAGTTAAACTTGATGCAATGATATCTACTTTAGAACCTAAATGAATAATAAAAATTGTTTATAGAAATTTAATAGACATGCTAATTTTATTTTGAAATAATTTAAAATATGAAAAATAAACCCAAAAAATTTCTTTATTAAAATTTAAATGTAAGTTCTAAACACATACATTTAATTTGAGTTAAACAATATATTACAAAACAATCAAGTTCTTAGAAATTTAGAAATAAATTAATTAAAACTGTCGAAACTTACGTTCAATACCGAGTTGTTCTTCAAGTTGTGAGCATTTCTCTTGATTTTTATTTACTTCTTCATTATATTGTATTAACTTCTTTCTTGCATTAAACAACTCATCAACTAAATTACTGATGACTAGCTTCAGGTTGGTCGGATTATCAACCTAATAAAATTCATAAAAATATTAAAAGTAAGAGTCAAGAAAAAAGGAGAAAAAGAAAATATTCAATTACCATGATGATGTAACCCGAGTATTATTGTTAAAACATTTGGCATTTAATCACAGAATTTTCTGCTGACAATAAAGTGGAAAATGGTAACACTTGCTCAAAAAATAAAGTCTCTTCTTGATTTACCATATTGCTGTATTAGGTTGAGTAATGCCTGCTTAAAGTTACCATATTGCTATCTTACGAGACTAATCATTACCTCAGTGGTGAATTTTGGCAGTCAAGAGATTTTATCTTAAAATCTATGCGTACTACCAGCAAAAAAGACAATTGCAAAAATGTAGAAAATCAGCGACTTAATATAAAATGACAATCTACACATGCAATAACTTAATTAGAAGCTCTGAAATGCATATCCCATGGTAACCAAGCCCCATCAAATCTGCATCACGGGAAGAATGAAGAAGTGTGATACTTTAGGATGGATGCAAATTAATGAATAAAACTAACATTTTAGTTGTAAGAAACTGGTACAGTCGTCAACAAAAAAAGTGGGACACCTCTGTAACTCCGGTATTTATTATCGGGTCTTCACAAAACTAGTGTTGATGTTAATGGCTCAAGGGGGACAGGTTTATTCAGATAAAAAAAATGATTAACAGAGTTAATTAACTGCTATCTCGGAATTTTCCCATTACGCCTATAAATTTTTTTCTCTGAATCGATTCTCCGTCATGAAATTGGCCTCTCCAAAAATTTGTATAGAGTTTTGATTAAAATTTTGGGAGTTATGGGGTTTTGAAAAATGGTCTTTCCCACGTTAACTGAATTTTTGGAACTTTTGATGATATTTCAGAAGGTATTATATATCTCTCAAAAACATTTTTACTCCCCAAAAGAACACTATTTTTTTATATAAAGTCATGAAAAAAAATTCATAAATAAAAAAAAATTAATACTTTTTTAAACATGACTGAATAGGAAGTGAACTGTAATATTGTAAAATTTTAACATGAGAGCAAAGCCGAGATGTTATAACGCCTGCGTCTAAAAAAAATCAAGTGCATATCTATAATAGTTTCCAAAATATTTGCAAAAAACTGCAAATTCCCACTGTTGACAGGCAACGTCCAATTTTTGAGGGACAGTACATTATATTTATTTGCATTTATAGGTCTACTCTACATGAAGCTCATTATTCTTGAAAAGCAGACCGATAAATACAAATAAATATAATTAACTGTCCCTCAAAAATTGGGCATTGCTTGTCAACAGAGGGAATATGCAGTTTTTTTTGTAAATATTTCAAAAACTATTATAGATATGCACTTGATTTTTTGGATATCGGAGTTATAATGTTTCAGTTTTGCTCTCATGTTAAAATTTTACTATGTTACAATTCACTTTTTTTTTCACAGTCATATTTAAGAATTTTTTAAAAATTATAATTTTTTTTATTTAGGAATTTTTTTTATGACTTTATGTAAAAAAATAGTGTTCTTTTAGTGAGTGAAAAAGTTTTTGAGAAATATATAATACCTTCCGAAATATCGTCAAAAGTTCCAAAAATTCAGTTAACGTGGGAGAGACATTTTTTAAAAAGCCTATAACTCTCGGAATTTTAATCAAAACTCTATAAAAAATTTTGTAGAGGCTAATTTCATGACGGGGAGTCGATTCAGAGAAAAAAAAATATATAGGCGTAACGGGAAAATTCCGAGATAACAGTTAATTAACTTGGTTAATCAGTTTTTTTATCTGAATAAACCTGTCCCCCCTTGAGCTATTAACATCAACACTAGTTTTGTGAAGACCCAATAATAAATACCAGAGTTACAGAGGTGTTCCATTTTTTTTTTGTTGATGACTGCATAATAGCAGGACATAATGAAGATAAAAAAAAATCTTGATTTATTTCAGGTCAGTAATGTGTTCCTGAAGTGTCCAAGCTTGGCAACAATTTAATGGCTTCTAATCAAGGTATAGGTGTGGATAAAGGATAATTTTATAATAATGGATGATGCTCTATACTTTTGCAGCTACATTTATTTCACTATATTTTTGAGATTAAGTCTTTTTAAGTTCCAAGATTTAACATTAAGACCACTGTGAGTAATCCACCTTTATACTGCATGGCCACTTAATTACAGATAGACATTACTTCTAATATTGCAGTGTTCTTCACTTGAGAATATATAATTTTTGCACTCAGCTGTAAGAATGAATATTTGTAAGAAAATAACATAGCAACTTACAATCTCAGGAGTCAAAAACTGGATTCGTTTTATGATCCACTTGCGTTCTTCAATCCATAGCCGAGCTTCTCTCTCTGTTGATGAAGGTGCAAGAGTAGATTCAATCAAAGATAAAACCTGAAAAAGATAGTACATAATTCTTTATAATAACTTACAATAAGCTACATTAAATCTGTAGGGTATAAAATTTTAATAGATAATTAAATATCAAGCAATTTTTGGATGCCAAAAAGTGAAAGAAAGAGTTAGCATATGATGAGAAGTTTTATAAATATACTAATTTTTAAAGCCATAATACAAAATTTAGTGCAACTACAAAATCTAATTTAAATTAATTCTTTCCATTCCAATTTCCTAATAAAAAAAATTTATATTTCTCAAGAATTACTTATAATAGTAAAAATCCTATGTAATTGTAATAACATAAATCTTTGTTGGCATTTTCCAGTTAACAATCAGTATTCTTTATGGCATAACATTATAATGTGTTTAAAATCAAACAGCGACCAAAGTTTCACTTTATTAACTCACAAGGTAGAAAGAAGAAAATGTTAAAAGGAATTACTCCCATTAAGACCCATTTTTTTTTTTTTTTTGGAATTTATACTAGAATTCCAGTTACTTTCCCAGTTATATTTATATTTTAATTTATATCTAGCAAAAATTTCATTTCATAAAATATTATTAAATATTAATTGCTGCAGGTTCACTTGTTAGGGTTTTTAGAAAAGATAATACATTTTCAGATGAACTCAAACAATTAATTTAATATCAATTTACCCGTTTTCCATCCTGATGGATTTTATTTACTAAGATATGCTTATTTCCAGGTAACATGTCTTCTTGACATGAACTACAGGTTTCGTCAGAAGACATTTCTGAAGAAGGCGTAGCAGTTCGATTAGACCCAGAATCAGAATGACAACTCTTTGATGCAACACGTCTGGCTTCTAATTGAAAAAGATAAACAAAAATAAAATGCTGGTTACCATAAAACAAACAGTTTTAAATCAGTATATAAAAGTAAGGGGAAGCATTTTTCTGCAAATCTAATACAAATGCCTACAAAATATAAAGTTAAACATTGCATTTTAGCTATATGAAAAAGTCAACTTGCAAATTAAAATGCATAAACCCAAAAAAATATTCCACAGAATTTCTAATTAAGATTTTCAATCTCCATAAAACTTGAGAAAGTTCCAATTAAAAAAAAATATTGTTCAAAATTACTCATTCTAAATTTGAATAAAAAAAAAAAATACTAGAATAAACATCAAAAATACAATAAAAATGAAGAAAAAAATTACCTCTTATTAGTTCATGCACTTCCTCAACCTTTTGGCTATAAGCTTCTTCCAGACTTTTAATCTCGGTTTCATGAGACATTCGACTATTTTGTAGCAGTTTTTCATATTTGCTTTCCAGTTCTTGTTTTAAGTCAGCAACTTCTTGATCATGTAAGGAAATAAGCTCTAACCTTTCTTCTTCCCATCTACTTCGGCCATCTTTGTTAATTTCATTACTAACTTTACGCAGTTCTGCTAGTTTCTTCTTGTATTTTCTTTCTAATGATTCAGATAAAGATTTAATTTCTTTTTCTTTTATATCTAAGATTTGTTGCTTTTCATTTTCAAATCGCCTTTCTAGTGCCTGCTGCAAAGTCTCTAGTTCAGATCTATGTTGCAAAATAGTTGCCTTGCGTTCTTCTGCTAGTTGAGAAGCATAATCCTCCTGCAGTTTTTTTAATCTATCACTATACTGTGCAAACAAATGGTTGCATAATGCTTCTATATTCCTTTCTTTGCTATCTTTCAACTTTTTCAGTTCTTCAATTTGAACTTCTTGAATTTTTTTCATTTCTTCTACCCAACGAGTTTCAAAAAACTTGTGCAACCTAGAAATTTCTTCTCGATGGCTTTCTTCAACATTTCTTTCTTTTTCCAATTTAGAATGGAGTTCTGTTTGCAACCTTTCAATTTCCTGCTTACAGATGGTTTCGGTCAGTTGCTTACTTTCTAATTTTTCCTGAAGTTCTTTTTTTGTAGACATGATTTTATCCTCAAATTCTTTTAACATCAGATTTCTCTGAGCTTGAAATTTTAGTTTTTGTTCTTTTATTTGGCGAACTAAATCCTTAGCTTTGGACTTTAATTCAGATTTTTCTTTCATAACACTTTCCAAGTTAGATTTGAGATTATTTATTTCAGTGTCATATTTTGCCTCTAATTCTTGTCTCAATGTTGTTTCTCTCTCTCTTAATTTTACATCCAGTTCTGCATCCTTTTCAATGGACAGTCGTTGATTCTGTTCATCAAACTTTTCTTGTAGTAAGAGATTTTCCTTCTCTAGCTTCTCAAAATGAGATTTGAAGTCATAACTTGTATTACTATGCTCTGATTTTATCTTTTTTTCCCAACTTTGATTGATCTCCTTTACATGGGCTTCATGCTGTTTTGACATCATTCTCAGTTTGACATCAACGGCTTTCTTTAGTAGAGAATAAATTAAATCCCCATAAGCTTTCTTGTCATCTGGGCCAAATGTATAAGCAGCCTCCTATTGAAGATGCATAAAAATTTAAACATATATCATTACATAATTCAGACACAATGTGATACATAAATGTCAACTCTTACACTATCTAATTCAATGACTGAACTTTAAGTTCAGTTTTTTAATAACTTAACCCCATACACAATTTACACTACCCAGGAACAAACTAAGAGCTAAATTAAGTAAATTTTGCTCAACATGCATATTTATATTTTGGCCAGTTTTTCTATGGTATGAAGTTAGTTACAGAACAATAAAAATCCATTTTATGAAAAAGAACTTTGGCTAGAAAGTACAATCAATTACAAAATATAAACACTTCCCATTGAAAACAAAATACAAAGTGTAATTTGAATTACTATCAATATGTTCAGCATTATGCATAAATAATAGGCAGGTTGTTACAATATTAAGAACAGTGAGATCAGTACTGGGTATCATCGCAAGTGAAAAGATGCATTTAACTCAACTTGATGTTTGTATAGAATTATCATATGGCGAGTTAGAAGAGACTGCTATTATGCATCAACCTGAAGGTTATAAAGATAATTCTAATAAAGTTTGTAGGTTTAAACATAGCTTGTATGGGCTTAAGCAAGCTTATTATTGATGGAATAAATGCATTGGGGGACTTCCTCATTCAATTAGGGTTCAAAACAATTCAGGCTTATCCATACATAAAAGATAAAGATGGCAAGAAAATATTGAAAATAAATAAGTAACAATCTAGAATTAAGATTATCTCTAAAGCAGCTTCATACTTTTTAGGTTTAGAATTTAAAAGATTGCAAAATGGAGATAGAAAAGAAGGACCATGCATATGCCAAAAGGATATTACAAAAATTCAACATGAAAAACTGAAGACCAGCTTATATACCAATTTTAAAAGAAAATAAAGAAGAAAATCTGATGGAGATTAAATCAGTGAACTATTTGTTTATCTGGAAGTAATAGGTATAATTTTAGACTGATGAATAGAACAAGACCCAATTTGACTTATGATTTTGGCAGCCTCTCTCGAAAATTAGAAAAGCAAGCATGTTAGTGAGATATGCTGCTGGTTCGAGAATGGTAAAACCATCATCCTGACATCCAAATGCTACTGTGACACAGGTTTTGGCAGGTATCAGAACACTGCAAAATCAATCATCGTACATGTTGACAGAGCTATCTTATGGATGTGCATGGCAGGAATCTGTGATTGCAACTTCAACAACAGTAGCAAAGATTATTTCTGCAAATAAATGTGCAAAGGAAACTATGTAATTGCAAAGACTGCTCAGTGGTATAGTACAGTGGTGAACAAATCGTAAGTCATGACCCCTTTGGGGGTTGCAAAAAAAATTTTTGTGGGTCGCTAAATTCAAAGAAATTTATTTGACAATAAAAAACATAAGGCTTTTCCTCAAAATGTGGTGGTCACAAAAAAGTTTTACACAAAGTGAGGGGGTCACAAATGAAAATAGTTTGCGCACCATTGGTGCAGCAGAATGAAAGAACATTCCAGTGCAATAGCACAGCTATAAGAATTGCACACAATTCTGAATTTCACTGATACACTACATTTGCATCAAGCATGTCTTAATCCATGAAAATTCCATATTTAAGTTCAGGAAATTAGAATGAAGGAAGAAGACTTAACTAACATCATGAACAAGTTCTTGCATAAACCATAACCGGTCAGCTGTGCAGCAACATGAGATTTTTACAGAAATTGTTTGTAACTACTGACTTTAAATGTATACTTTTTTTTGTTCAGTGCGGGGAAGTGTTAAAGTAATAATTATGTATGTTAAAGAGAACAAGTTGGTAGCATGGTGAACAAACGAACAGAATTAAAATGCTTAAAAACTAATTTTAATTATATATTGTTTGAAATCATGTATTAAAAAACTTATATTTTTTAAAACAAGTTTCTTCATTTACAATTGAATTATATTGCTCACTTAATCCAACTATGCAATGCTATTTTAACAAAATTTGGGACAACATCAAACAGAAAAGGAAAATGAAAAAAATTGACAGAATAAATTACGAATTATTTTATACCATAATGAAAACAGATTCAATAAATTACAATTTTCTAATACAAATCGAACATTAATGCATCTTCCTCATTTTATTTGTACTAGTGTTAACACCTTCACAAAATATAGTGATAGTGAAAATGAAACAGACCTAATTATAACCAGCACAATTCATTTTTTGGGGGGAGAGGAAAGAGGGAATTCAAATTAGGCCAGAGAAGAATGATTATATTTCTAAATATAATAAATAATTAAGTTCAGATTGATTTGTTAACTATTTTTAACTTTACAGCAGCAATAATAGAAGTTACATGAGTAAAAACCAATACTACTAGTAAACAAGCTGGTTGCCAAAGGCTGCTAAGCTCTAATAATAAAGCAAGATCTACTGGTGAAATTAGACCATGATACTATTAAATCTAGAGCTATCAAATTAAGTAAGAAAACACTTTGGATGGTGACAATGTTCATCTTTGAGCATCAGAAGAGCATGACTACATTCCATTGAGAATTGTCAGAAGAGCATGACACTCCATTGAGTCCAAAAGCATAAAAAACAAAGATCGAACACAACTTCAAATAGTGCTTATTCAGAAGTGCAGTGCCATATTTATAAATTTCTGAAATGAGAAGAAATTCTTCCCCAATTCATAACTCCAATTTGGAGTATCAATAAATTTCACAGAATTATAGTTGTCTTTAACTTTTACAGAAAGGAAAAAAAAAAACTAACTTATGAATGGGCAGAAATAAGAATTCAACCATAGTTCTTAGCTCACAAATAATTTACTGTAAACACAAATAAAAAAAAACTAATTTAAAGAAATAATCAAGCATACATACGAGTATTTCTTTCTTGATTTCTGCTATATCAATGTCTTCAATCTCACTGCCAGATATATTCTTGCACAGTACATCAATCTGCTTTCTCAGATTTTCAACTTCCACCTTGTGAGCTTTCTCCAGATTTTCAACTCGCAATCTCCACTGTGCGATCTCTGATTTTAAAGTGCTTTTAGAGACTTCTAAAGCCCCTTCCATTTGTTTCATTATCTGCCTCAATTCTGTTTCAATTGACTTTTGCTCTACCAGCTCTCTCTCTAAAGATTCCACCTCAGCTTCTAATTTCATCTATGAGTTAAAATGTATAAGTAAGAAAAATTAGAATCAACTTAAAAAATAATTATAACACCAACATTAATAACACAATGTTACTCACTTTTAGTTTAAATATATAAATGGATATACAATGATAAGAATGAACAGAAGAATTGCAAAAGCATGAAGGAATCAAACAAGCTTTTGTAAATTAATAGCAATAATTTCATTCAAACAAGAGTGTGCCCATGTCCGGAGAAGTGAAACTTTTATCTATATCATAAATAATAGGCTAAATAAAAAAAGTGCTTGAGTTTTTTTTTTTTTTTTTTTTTTTTTTTTGGGTATTTATAGCTATAAAATTCTGAAATAATAATAACAATAAAAGAAAACTCTTGACATTTGTGATTAGTTATGTATGGAGTAACTTCAAAACCCATTAATTAAAATTATATAACTGAAGAGTGTAAGCAGCAGACAAAGCAGAAGAAAGTTCTTAATTTCAACACATTTAAAATTCTAAGTTTTTTGAAAAAGAAATATTTGTTCTAATCTGAAAAGTTACATAATTACAAATTAATAAATAATAATGTATGTATGGATATGTCAAATAAAGTATTTCAGTGATTTTTCACTGCATTCAACCGTATATATATAAATTAAATACAAAAGCAAGCAAAGATAGAAGTTAATTTAAAAAATACAAGCCGCATAGCCCAACTTTGCATGGGCTATCTCAAATAATGCATCATTAACAGGTGGAGAGAAGAAGTGTGGTCACATGAGGCCTTCGGATGCATATTTTTTCATATGCCCACCTCCGTGTTTTGTCACATACTTTCCTCAACTAACGTAAATATCATTTCAAATCTAGTCTTCTTATTAATTCATTTTCATATGCCCGCCTCTGGTTTATTTTTTCTTCAAATATTGTCGCTAACTTTTCCCCCAAAACATAAATCTTTTTTTAATCCTATATTGTTGAATCAAAATTTTTAAATATAGCCTTTTAATTACCTTATAGCTAATAACCTGGCGTTACTTGGGATCCAAATTTTTTCATATGTCCGCCTCTGCTTTTCCTACCACAAATATTGTCACAAAGCTTCCCCAACAAACGTAAATCTCCTTTGAATACTCTCTTGTTGAATTAAAACTTTCAATTCTAGCCTTTTTACGACCTTAAAACAGTATGGTTTGAATAAAAATGTGCAGATTTTGGATAAAGAAAATTTATTCCAAAACTTTTAAACAATAAACCATATAATAATTAATACGACTGTAAAATGAACAATTATGCTTCCAATGTTTATAAATTAAAACAGGGTAGCATAATATTTTGCTTTGCAAAAGGAAAAATAAAACGCAATAAAAACCAGAAACGAATAAAAATAATACAACAAACTGATAAATTAAACATCAGAAACATATCTTTTCTTGTCCGTATTTGAATAATAATAGAGAAAAAAAGAATAACGCTAAAAATGATAAATATTTTCCCCCAAAACCATAAATATCCTTTCAAATCTAGTCATTTTATTACCCTATAACAGTAATGTTGTGAAATAAAACACCATAAGACAAAGCAAGAAAAAGATCCCCCCCCCCCCAATGTTTATAAATCAAAACTCAGCAGCTCGCTAAAAAAGAAAACCTTTTATACAAACCAGATACAAGAACATCGGATGTGAAAGATTAATAATGGGGGGGGGGGGAAGAAAATTCTTTCTGCCCGATAGATGACAGCATGGTATATTCATTCATTTTGATGTTTTTAATTAATATCTTTTTAACTAATTGTAATTTCGGAATTTAAATGGTCAAAATGGATCCTTGAATTATTTCCCATCTTTTGATACTTTCAGCACGGTTCTGTGTTCAGCGGTTCATGAGAAGATGGCCTCACTTACATACATTTGTTTACCTTCAAAATTTAATAGTGTAGATCTTTTAGTCATGCAGCTTAAACTAACAACATTACTATTAATTTTATGATAAAAAATTAAGGCAATTTAACAGAAATGGTAAAATTCGAACAAACCTGAGCATCAGTTTCCTCATGTAAAGTAGCCAATTCTCTTTCCTTTTGTTGCATCATTTCTTGAATAGTATCATAATCTTGTTCTAGTCGTTTCTATAAATTAAGTAAAACAACAATTGAACTGTAAGTTATTAAAATATATGAAAATAACTCCAATTTTTCTCCCCAATGTTTTATTCAATATTATCTCTCACACAACTTCCTTTTGACAGTCAGGATAAAAATACTATCTTTCAATAAACAATGATATTTAATATAACATTTTCCAATAGAAGTCAATCTAGGGATTATAATGCAATGACATCATAAACACCTAATAAGTAAGAATGAAGATTCATAAACAATTATTTTTCTTTAAATCTTGAAAAAAAAAACCAAAGTCAGATAGAATTTGCAACAAAATGTATGGAATGATGAAGCTATCATGGAAAAAAGATGAACTTTAGTTCAAGAAACAAAGCTCTGAATAACAAATAATGTCATAAAGAATGAAACTTGGCATTTAAAAAATGGATTTCTCCACTTGAAACCAGCAGTAATATACATCAGATGCAGCAGAAAGCTCTAAGATGCTGTCATTTGCAGTTTCAGACATTCAGTTCTACTGAACAACAAAAACAAATTTGAGCATTTAAGATTTTACATGTAACACTGCAGTATTGTATTCTCATCTACAGATGCTTTCTGCAGGCATAACCATTTTTTGTTTCCACAAAACTGGACAACAAATTTCAAAGCATTCTCAATATTAACAAAATAACACTCAGTTTCATATTCTATTTTGTGTTATTCTTCTGTGTCATCTTTTTGTGTGTAATAAGTCATAAAAGAAAATTCATTCTAAGAGAGAAAGATGGGGCATAGCATAATAAAGATAAGTTACAACAATGATAGTACTTAGCCCTCTGTAAAATGGACCCATTATTGCAGAAAAATAAGTAGAAATTTTCCCGCAATCAGTTAAAGACACCACAAATAATTTTGGGAATTCATGAACTAAGCTGCTTTTGCCGAGCTGATAGTTATCTAACATCAACACCTCCTAACTTCCTCAAATGCACATGTCTTGAAATTAAATTAAAATTACTTGAAATCAATATTGCAAGTAAAATGGAAAGAAGAATGTAGTCAATATAACTTTCAAATTACAAAATACAAGCTTTGCTATAGCAAACTGTATTTATTAGTAATACTAATATATATGAAATCAAAAAGTTAATGCAGATTAGGAAAAGATAAAGGATTTCAAGAGAATTCAATTAAAAAAATATTTCTATAAAGAAATATATAAACCATATATTTTAAATTCTATAAATCTTATCAGAACAAAGGGACAAAAACAGTTTTTTTTTTCTTTTTAAATACAATACTGGAAATTAAAATTTTTACAAAAACATGCTTTAAATTCCAATTAACAAAAAGTTATGATAATTTAAAATGAATGTAAATTTAAGATATTCTTGGAGATTGATGGAATTAATAAAACAAATGAAATGAAGATCTTAAGCAGGCTTTTCTTTGACACAGAATCTTCAACAAAAACTATAAGATTAAAACAACCTGCAACTTCAGAAATAGATGAGGTTAATCAAACAAAATCAAGAAGCTCAAGCTTAATTAATGAAATTAGTATTAGCATACATCATCTAACAAAGAAATTCAAGTAGGAACACAATTCTGGAACATGCTTTGAAAGATGGCCTCCACAGCCAGGAATGTTAGCAGCATAAAACAAAATATACATGCTAGTTTTCATATTATATTCATAAAATTAGCTTACAAGTAAACAATAGGAGAAAATAAAATTTTCTTAAAATTATTTTTTATTTTGACTCTATTTAAACAGGAATATATAATTGTTTTATTAAAAAAATGCATGAAGTAGCTCAGGTTAAGTTTGGTTTAATACACTATTTTTTTTTTACTAGATAATTTAATACATTGCCTGTAACATCTAAACAATTTTAAATAACAAATATAGATTTACAACTACCTAAGTTCAAAGACTTTTACACAATTTAGAAAATTTTAATTTAATCTTTCAAGTTTGGATAGTTATTACCCAAGCAGTTATATAAAATAATAAATAACTTGACACTGCATTTTTTCTGAGGATAAATCTGAAGTACTTACAATTCCAACTTTTAAAACTTGTTTGGAATAAAAGGTTTTGGGTTTTAGAAATCTTAACCTTAACTTTGTTTGAATCACTAACTGTAAAAACTTTCCAGCATTTTTAGTGCAAGATATCTATGAAATTATCAGTAATAAAATAATGAAGAGCATGCTCATTCTTCGGAATAGGCACGTTATTTTCAAGAATAAATTTTCTAATGATTCCCTTTCTTTTAAGCATACAAGAAGAAAACCTATTATTTTTTTCTCTCTTTAGCATCATGTCATTAAACCTGATTTAGACGGTATGAGCAACAAGGTCTGTGAATAAAGAAAATTGAAATATTGGCAACTGTTAACATGCTATCTGTTACATGACCATCCACATTCAAAAACCATCACAGATCTAATTAATAACAATACTAATTACTAAATAGCAGGGAATCTGTAGAGCTTCAGCTTCATAATTCAGCCTATGATAGCAATTCATGCTGTTGAATTTTCCATTTAATCAGCAGTCTAGAAAGAGATACTAAGCCCAGGCCAAAGAGGTAGAGATAGACAGAGTTGTTGAGTTGATAGAGCATCTTTACATGCACCATGCACGAAATTCCCATCACCAGTACCTGATAACCAGTTAGGCTGCCCAGTTCTTGCAGAAGCTGTTCCACTTGCACCTGTTCAAGTTCCAATTCTCTTTGTGTAGCCCGAAGGGAAGATTCGAGAATAGCAATACAATTTTTCAGAGATGATATTTCTGAATTTTTCTCTCTCAACTGATTATCACGTTCAGAGAGTTTTCTTGTAAGCATTACTTTTGCATTCTCAAGTGTTTTCACACAGGTTTCATAACTATCAAATTTATGTGAAAACACATCTTCTATCTAGAGTGCAAAGATATACATTAATAGTTTTTAGACAACATGAATGGCAGAACAGTAGAACCCCATTTTTTTCTTCAATCAATCTATATAAAAGACTTTATGGCATAAATCCAAATTTTGTGAAATGTAAAAAGTTGAATAATTTACACTGAAGTTTGGATTAATTCTACTTGACAACAAATACCCTTTTTCAAGGAATAATATATTTAAACACATATAGTAACAAAATTGATTTTGAAATGTTTGAAACAAAAATAGCAATTCTTTGCAACATTTTTTTTATTAACTGAAACCGAAACTTTTTGACTTAAATATACAGCAATGCTTCACTATTCAAAGGGAAGAAAGCATCTGAATATGCATAATTTGATTAAATACAATTAAAGAAAACAATTAAGTTGTTATACATAAGAATTTTCTTAAAAAAAATATGGCCATCAGAGTTGAACATTAACGTGTTGAGAAATGACAAAACAATTTGCAAAATGCATAATTATTGAAATGTACACTGAGACCTTAATATACAGCCTCTCAAAACATATTTTGTATCAGTACTAAAAATTGTTAATTTTTTTATTGTATAAAGAAAAGGCAAATATACTTCATTGCATATAGGATGCGATTTCAACACATAAATAAAAATGATTTTAAAAATCTTGGACATTTTAAAAATTTAATATTATAGAGAAATTTTACATAATCATGACAAAAAGAAAGAAAACTTACATTATCTTGAGTTATATGTGCTAGTTCTTCCATAAGAGTTTCAACTTGATTTTGTTCACTCTTCAGTTGCTCTTTAACACTTGCAAGTGATTCATTTAATGATTCCACTTCACTTTTCAAAATTTCATTTTCAGACTTTAGTCGAACATTTTCTTTCTCAAATTCGCCTGCAATCTTGATTCTTGTTTCTATTTCTTGTCCAAACAACTGTCAAGAAAGTATGTATTAAATTAATTTTTCAAACAAATATGAACTCTTAAAATAATTTACAGTGCTTAATTTTAATGAAAAAGTTATATATATAATCAATTACAAATTTTTTTAAAAGGGTAAATAACAACACTAGAGTTTTTCTAAGAAAAGTCTTAGTGCACACCAATTCAATTCTAAAAGAATTTAATGCGCAGAATATAACAAGAAAAAAACTGAATAGACCCTGTAGTCTAGTTTTCTTAAAGTATTAATTAATACTTCAATGTCCTACTTTGCTTTTCTACTTAGGTAGTACATTTAGGATTGCAAATTAATTTACATTTATAGATGAAAGGCACAAAATATTTTTGCAGTCAAAATGGATTTATGAATCAAAAGTTTTAAAAAAATCCTAGAGACAGAAAAATGCATTTAAATTATCGTATAAATTGCATGTTTAATGAGGCAAATTTACTTTTAATATATTTATTAAATTAAGAGAATGACTTTTTTACTTTTATATTATACAAAGCTTAAGCTATTATTTGTAATACAATATTTTGCATTTATAACAGACATAACACGATCAGACAATTATAAGAATCTACAGAGTATAGCTTTAAATATAGTCCAATGACTAACTTAACACCTTTATTTATTGATTTTTAGATTTTCATATAAAAACACACCTTTAACCATGTTAAAAAAGTAATTTTCACAAGAACTTATTTTTAAGAAAACATTGTAGTTAAGCAGGAAAACTTGGTTTTAAAATACAAATTAATGCATGTTTAATATTGAAGAATCACAAGATGTTTTGTTTTGGGAAAAAAAGGAGGGGGAGGGTGCATAATTGCACACTTGATGCTGTAGCTGAAATTTTCAGACATCATTTTCACCTGCTAATGCCAGCATCCTATTTATAGGACAATTACATTTAACTTTCGTGGCTGAACCAAATGCATTCTATTGTTTTTTTTTTTTTTTTCATTGTATATGAAGTCAATAGGTATCACCAAACTCTAAAACAATTTTCAACAGGCATATACCATCAGTAAGACGGATTTTGAAGTCAAAATGTTGTAAATTTGAAAATTTTTGATTTTCCCTGTCATTAATTTTTGAGATAATGCAAGGAATGAGAAAGTGATTTATATTTTGATATTTTATTATATTTTAAAAATCTTTAATAGTTATGCAAAAATAATTTTTTCTTTCTCCGAATCTAATTTTACTTTGCAGTTAACTTATTAATCTGGTGTTTTAAACATAATTTAATAGAAATTCATTGAAATCTATGCTTTAAATTTATTTGGCCGTTAATGTGCTTTAGTAAGAGAGATGAAAGTTAGATGCGTGTTTGATGACACTTTTAGAATAACATATTTTGATTTAATAATATATTAAAAAGTATTTGGATTAATTTTAATTGCCCGAGAAACTTTGGATGGAGGAATGAAAGATTTAAGATATAAAACTTTCATTCATCACCATAATGAAAATTCTGTTTTCATAGTGTCATGATTTGGAAGCACCTATATGAATAATTGTGTATAAAATTTTTTGACAGCAATTTAAATTAAAATACCAAATTTATTTATTGAATGATGAAAACCCATGTTTAATTGCAGCTTAATATTATACAAATTACAGAAAATCATAAAAATATTTCTCACATGAGTGCCCATAACACCTATTCTTTTAATATTGCTTGATAAGTTAAATTCATGCGAAATTACACATTTTCACCTCACTTTGTGTTATTTTAATGCTGATCCACAAAATGAGTCACAGATATGCTCGACTGTAACTTCAGCAGATTGCAAAGAGTTTAATTGAACTGAGCAATGAGAATTTAATTAAAGATTGCAATGAACTAAACATGCATGAGAGAATCATATGTCTTTAAATTAAACTACGAAAAAGAAATTTTATTTGATTGTTCAAATTAGTAACTTCCGAAGTCTTGGAATGGTTAAATAGAAACCAAGTAATTTCATACTGGCAATGAAGTATATTTATTAAAGTAAAAGACTGAATAACTATATTATATTTTAAACTGTAAAATGCCCACAACTAACCAAATACTTATCTGCAACTTTGAAAACTTATTCACAATATATGAAGAAAAAATACAGGTTTTTTTAAACTAATTAACAAAAAAATTAATATATTAAAATTAATCTTACTGATGAATCTTGAGAATTCTTTTGAAGATTTTCAAATTCCCTTTTCAAATTTTCTAATTCTTGAGTTTTGCTGACAAGTTCTTCGTTTTTTTCAAGAAGCATTAATTTAAAACAGGCAGTAGATTCATTTACATCTGAAGTTACAGAAGAGAGATCCTACAAAAGAAATAATTTTTGATAAAATATTAACGTATCAATGTACATTTTCAAGATAAAACAGGATGTATGGAAATATCTACACAGATAGAAAAATGTGCCACCAAACAAACTGCTTCATGTAATTGTCTAAACTGAATTTAGAAATCAAGTTCAACTTTAATAAAAAATACAATTTTCAACTAAAAGTTTACACATAAATTTAATGGAAATACGCAGTAAAAAAATACATTTGAAACATACAAAATGCACACAAAGGAAATACAATGCAACTTAAAAAAAAAAAAAAAAAACCCTAGGAACGAGAATTTCAAACAAAGTTAAGATGATGAGGGAGACATCATAACTGGCACATCCACTCCCCAAACTTCACACCACCTTTGATCCTGAAGGATTAACACAATGATGTGTATTAGGCCTATGAATGCAGTGGATCTTTGGTAGAATTGAGTTTTGAACCAGTGACCTTAAGTATTAGTGCAAAAATATCTAATCTTTCTAAAAAATTGGTCTTTTAAATAATGGACAAAAGTTAAAAATAAAAATATATATATCTATTGTTTCTGCTTTATATATATATTGTTGCGCTGTGTACCCTCTTTCACTTACAAAAAGGAGGCGTAAATGATGACCAGATTCCTTAGACTGAAATAATTTGATTCACAGCCAGTAATTATACATTAAGGTAATAATTCATAATAATTGGTTAATGTGATAAAGTCTCATAAATTGTTTACTTTAACTGTCTTATTTTGTTATTATGAATAATCACCAGTTATTATGCATAATTACTGCAGCGATTATTCCACAATAACCAATTATCCACATCGACAATAACATATACATAAGAGAACAAGACCAAAATTCAGCTTCTCTAGTAAATAATACATGCAGCATTTTATTGTGTACACTGCCAAATTCAAATGAATAAAACATAAACTTCCCTTACCTTTACCTTTGATTCGATATCCACATGCTTTTGCTCATTTGCACTAGAAATAGTACTTTGTAGAGTTCTAATCATGTTATCTTTCTTCTCAACTTCAGATTCCAAAGCATTTAAAGCTCTTTGGGTTTCCTGAAGCTGTAATAGATTTAAAACACAAGTGAAAAAAAAATTAATTTGGTAAATAGATAACTTTGCAAATCCTCTCTTTAGCATTAGTAACTATTTCCCTTCCATGGGCCACCAAAAACAAAATAAATTTCCACCATACCTGAGACAAGAGTCTTTTGTTTTCTTCAAGTTGATTTTCAAATGCTTCATGAAGCTCTTCAATTCTTTCATTGATTACTTGAGACTTTTGAGGAGTTGTGAGGCAGTGTTTTTGCTCTTGAAAGTGAGATTTCAAAGCAGATATTTGCAGAAGCTGGTCGGATAATCTTTCTTGGAGAGCAGCATTTTCATGTCGACTTTCCTAAATATATATATATATATAAACATTTAAGTATAATGACATGAATTTTATATTGTTTGTAATATTTGAAATCATTTTATTTCGTTTCTAAATATTTAAATATCAAAATAGATTTGCAACACCACGTTTTTGTACTTAACGGTAAGACTAGCTTATCATTTGATTAGCAATTATAACTGCAACTCTGCTCACAAGTATCTTGGGTTAATGTATAAAGAAAAAAACTTGTTGTTTATGAACAAAACATATGCAATTTTTTATACAATAAGCAAAATAAAAAAAAACAAAAAGTATTCTAAAAATTGGAGAGTTTAAACAAATTGCAATGATCAGCAATTATATCTAGTGAAGGTCAGCAGAAAATGGCATCAATTAATTATTTTAATACTTTTGGATAAACAATATTTTTAATCCAACTCTTTGCATAAGTAGGGGAGAGTGGAGTAAAACAGGATACTTTGATTTTGGCATTATAAATTCTTCTTTCTAGTGGACAAATACTGAATTAATTCTCCACCAGGGAAGAAAAAAGAATGGTCAGTTTCCATTTTGTTGTTGTTAAATTCACTTAGTCTGTGAAGGTTTATTTGTTTTATGACGTCACCTCTCCAATGTTCGTATGATCTTAAACTATCCTTACTTAAAAATCATTACACTTTTAAAAACCATTTTTAGTCCAGATTATTATACGTTTACTAAGGATTTCTACCCTATCAAGGAATAAGGATTTACGCCAATAATTGCGCTGTTCTATTTAGTTTCTTATGATCTCTGCACTCGGGGTAAAACCAGATAATTCTTGTGGGGTAAAACAGGATACTAGGGGAAGCTAGTTGGTAGTTTGTGAGGGCCATTCATATCTGACCTTTGCGTCATATGATCTGATGGAAAGCATTTCCAATTTATTCCGATTTCCAATATTTTCTTTTTTTGTGATAATTTAAATATTACAAAGAATTATTTTAGTCAAGATTTTAAAAAGAATTGAAATTTATCTATTCCATTATTTCCTCGCTTGCAAATGAACGATTTTTATTTATTTTTTCTCATATAAAACAAATACATACAAAATTGAATTAGAATATCAGTTAGAAGAAAAGAGAAAATGAGAGAAGAGTATGAAGAACCAATAATGCAAAGCCGTCTCATAAAAAGACCTCAATGAGACCACTAAATCTGCAGTGGAGTGGAGGATAAAGACAACTATGTTATGTGAATTATTACTATTCTTACTTACTTATTACTATTCTTAAATTGTCAACTACGGTAACTATTTTTAAATCTTAAAAAAAACTGCCTTTATTCTTAAATTGTCAACTATTATAACTATTGTTAAATCTTAGAAAATTGTTTTATTCTTAAATTGTCACATAAAATAAAAAATATGCTACTTTTCCACTGAAAATCTAGTTTTCCTTAATTTTCCATAAAGTAGTGGGGTAAAACGGGATACTTTGAATTTTTCTACAAAAATATCATTAGTAAAAAAGGTAGTAAAACTATGACTTTTCCTGGAAGATATATTAAACTCTGATAAATAAAGAATATTTTAGTAAAATTTGACAAGCTTTGTGTCGAATAGTTTAGCTCCAACAGCCTTAGGTAGGTATCCCGTTTTACCCCACTTTCCCCTAAGCGTAGTTGCGTGTGGTAAAAAAAATAATATTTATATAAACTAAATATTAATTGACAGGAAATGAGTTTTTAAATTCCTATTTAATTTAAAGGAATATGCATAAACCATTCTTTCCACTAAATGGAATTTCAACATGAGATTTCCTGATACATAATCACTGTTCTACAGATTAATCAAGTGGTCTCACTTCTTCACTTTTAGTCTAATTTTTATATTATAGATCATACACACAAAATGTTTGCGTAATATTACAGTATAATATTCAAACAGTAACAATGCAAATTAATTTATTGTAAGTTCAAGAAAATGTAAATAGCTTGAGAGTCAAGTATCTTCAGCAGTCAATGCATATTTCTAATTAAGAATAAAATGCTTCGATAAATTGGAATTTGTATAAAAGTCAACTCAGTTAATTACGTCATAAATAATTACATATTAAAATACTTTTATTATTTTTATTAAAAACATAAGTTTCAGATATATAAAATCAAGAAATTTTAAATATAAAATAGTTAAACAATTCAAAAATTATTAAGCATGTCTTCAAAAGATTACTATATAGATATTTTTATTAACAATATTACCAAATATTATGGTTACATTTCAGTGTATTGATATATTAAAATATTTGCATTTAAATAAATACAAAGTACTTATATATAAAACAACTTAAATAGATAAACTAAGATCTCCACATAAAAGAGCAACTTCATAACACTTAAAAAATAAGAATATTCAGGTTATGTCAGGAAATTCTAGTAAACACTAAAATAGGGTTTTAATAAGTTAAATTTTTAAAAATAATTTTTGTTTTAAAAATTATTAAATTTCATTAATTTTTTTATATTCTAAATATAAAAAAATGAAAAACAATATTATTATCATAAACTAATATGCTTAAATCAACTTACCATTTGCTGAGTTTTCATTTTTTTCAGTTGAGCTTCCAACTCTTTGTTCTTTTTGATAAGCTCTTCATCTATGTGTGCCAGTCGGCCAATCTTTTCTTCCAATCTTCGAATTTCAAGCCAATGAACAGATCGAGGAGACATTTCATAACCATCTTCACAAGGAAGCTGTAAATTGTCGCTACCTTGAGAGCCACTAGGAGAGTTATCATCACTTTGAATAGGACTAGTATACGATGACAGATGCATACTTTCTAATAGACGAGCTCTCTGTTCAACTTTAGCCTCCAGAAAATGTATCTGAAAATCAAATTACATATGTATATTAATCACCATGGCAAATATTAACAGAATATCAGGCATTACACAAAAAACCCATTAATTTCATATTTTGTTTTATGGATGCAAATAGTACACAATCTATAATTAGAGAAGAAAGTATTTGTGTGTGTGCGATGTCCAAACAAATCTATCACACTTACAGCTACAATATTTGGCACACAGTTGACTCAATGCACCTCAAAGCCCGAAGTTGAAAATTTAATGTAGAAAATGTATTAAATTTTTTTTGGTGATTTTTTGCACAAATATTTGTCCATAATATCGTTTCTGATAATGGTAGGAAGAAAATAGATACACTATCAGATAAAACAGACAATTTTCATTTTAATGAAATTTGTTTTGAACGTCTGACATAATTTACGCAGTTTTAAGAAATTTAAAAAAAAAAAAAATCAGTTTTTCCAAAAGATTTTAAGAATTAAAACTTAAATTCTTGCATCCAACATTCTAATTTCGTTACCGTTCTCAAATTTTTTGAGGTAATAACTAGAACATTTCTCCCTCATTTAAAACAAGAATGGTTAAATACCTTTTTCATTGGTTGTTTCATTGTTGAGTGCAAAGAATTCCTTTTTCTCAAATAATACAAAGTTTACAGCATAAGGTATCAGTAGATATGATATTTTACCTACTTTTGGCAAAGCATAATTAGTTACATAAAAACACATTTTTGTTTCAAATTTAAATTAAAAGAAAAATAAAACTGCCATAGATATTGTGGTGAATAGCCAATCTAGTGATAAATAAGCCTAAAAATGTGAGTGCACATTGCCAGGCATGCTTTCTCAATGCTATTTAGTCACAAGTTTTCAGACAAATGAGAACTGAGCAAGATTTGCAAGGGGTTTACTGATTTATACTAATTCATTAACTACTATTTTTTTTTTATTTTTTTAAACATTTAATGTTGAACTTTCTGATGAAACTCACAGACGAGAAATTTTATAACAGCCCTCCTAAATGTAATATGAAATTTTAGTACATACAGTTCACAAGGGATAAAGACATTTACAATCATAATATAATAGACAAATACTATCTTGCTCCAGATACCTTAAAATTGAATGGTTTGAATTTCTTTCGAGTATAACTATTCTAATAAACTTTTCTGCCTCTGAACTGATACTAATTTTCAATTCAATTTTTTGCTGCATTAATATTTTTGAAGCTTAAAAAAAATTAAATTAATGTATTTTGGCATATGTTCTTTCTTACCAGAATATGAAATTGAGAATTATAACAGTTTGGAAATAAAACTAAAACAAGATTAATTTAAATTACACTATAACACAATGATTAAATATAACAATTATAAATTCAATACACACAATGATTAAATATAATCCAAAACCTTATACTTACTTGCCCTCGGAGCTCATGTAACAAAGTCTGATTTTGTGACATTTGCTCAATTTCTTGGCTTTGTGAAGCAAGTTGTTCTTTGAGATTTTCGACTCGTTCCATGGATTCTCCATTCACAAGAGCAGTTCTAGACTTGGACATTCCATCCTCCAAAACTGAATTCATTTTCTTATGTATGTCAACTGATTCAGTCATCATTGCTAGTTTCTAAAGTAATTTTTCAAGTTAAAATTTTAATTTATGAATTTAAAAAAGTTTTCTTCTTTAAAGAAATAAGTATTAGGTACCAATGAAAAGGACACAGAAGGTGGTTATTTAACTTAACAAAACAATAGCTCCGTTTACACAATCAAACTCATCCATGTTTATGCTGGATTAATAACATCATAACAGATTTAATATTAGTTGCACCACCAATGCAAAGAGCTTTAGAGATAATTCATTTTATTTCAAATGTTCATTATTACTTAGTGAATAGTTGCTTATAAGGAAGTACTCTGGCAATCAGTTGAACTTTCTCTACATAAAAGGAACAAAAAATAAATATTTGCAGAATAGTTTTCATATTTTAGTGTTTTCTTTATCTTCATTGCATATTACCAATTCTTTGCAACTAATCAAAGCTAACAAATTTATTTATAATTTCTTTTAGCAGCCCGACAAAAACAGCTGATTCAAAATATGAGTGGTCTTCATTAGATTGACCTTATATGCATAAATACCAACTAATGTTATTAACATAATCATTTTAATTTTGCCTGCTCATGACTTTCCATAAAGCAAAGTTTTTAAATTAAGAGCTACTAACAGAAAAGTATATCTATTACAGAAATTAAAAAACAAACAAAAAGCCTATCCCAATTAAAGCAATATTAATGCAACTGTAACAAGTACAAATCTTACTGCTACATTCTGATTATAAACTATGGAAACTAAACAACAATCAGAGAAAAATTCAATGCAGCAAGAAACTTTACAGCAATAAATTTCTGATGCTGCAGCTATGCAAATTTAAAATTAATTTTTTATTTTTATTGCCCACCAATTTTGATTCATTTATATAAATAATTAGAAGTAATCAAACTTTAAGTTACCTGTCGTAACTCAGTTTCTACTTTACATTTCACATCTAATGTTTTTTCTAATTCTTCAATAACATCACGTAAATCCCTGATTTTATCTAAAGATTGACGTAAATCATTCTCGACCATTTCTTTCTTTTTCATCGCATTTTGGTGGTCTTCAATTCTTGCTCGTAAGAGCTGCTCTAGTTGTTCAATCTGTAGAAATAATAAAAATGAAAATTTTACTACAATATTAAAATTTTTTTATTAGGAATTTTGTTATTTATTAAAATATCAATCCAAGAGACAACATCAATAAAATCTAAAGAGATCTTGAAATATCACAAATACCTCAATAAGCTATTATTTCATTACCAATTCACTACACTTATATGATAACATTCATAAATTAAAGGAATAGCACTTTGTTCTATAAGCAACTTATAAACTTTTAAAAGAATTTTATAAGCAATAGCATTGAGACAGAAATCATTACATGAAGCAAAGATATCAAAATCTTATGAGGATGCAATTATAGGCATATTTTAGAATAGACAGTTCAAGGCAACCAAATCAGACTATGCAGTCAAGCACCAAAAATCAAACAAAAATTTCATTGGCTCCTCAAATCAATTCTATATTTTCATGTTTTTAGTACCCAAACAAGACTTAAACAATCCAAACTCACTTAATTTGATTTCCCATTATCGACATGCAATTGTTTTGAACAGGGCTAATCAGACCATTGATTTTGAATCCTAGCTTGACACACTTTTAACATAAAGTATTAATCATATCTATTTTTTCAAACACGTCAAATTTCTATAGCTAATTTAGTGGAATATAATTTTGCATTCATGTGGCTGTTGAACAGAAAAGCAATTAATCGTGCATTGCATCCCCGACCCCAAGTTCAAAAAATTTTCTTCCTCTTTGAATTGTTTTGCGTCTGTATCTGAAAGCATATTCCTTTCTGGATGTTGTAAAATTTTACAAATTTCATTCCCATGTTCTTTCAGTAGCCTTCTGCTTATTATATTCATTATCAGCATGAATGTCTTAATGGAGTCAAGTAACTGTATGTGTCAAGTATCATACAATGGCATCATCTTCATTTTCTTATTCCTCTTCAAAATATTCATTTGATTTTAACTTTAAAATGGTGCAGCACATTTTACTTCCAGCAGCATGTTAGCTGAATGAAAATATGCTGATTAAAATATATCATTAAATATAAAAAAAATATTACCTTAGCTTTCAACAATGGAAGAGAAGTACGCAAATAAATATTTGTTTAAACAATGAAAACGGTTTGAATTGTGTTGCAACAATGAAAAGTATTATTGTAAATTATGCCAAAAAATATTTTTAAAAATTTGTTAAAATTAGAGAAAAAAAAACGTATGACAACTTATTTGATATCATTCAAAAGGTAATTTTTTGCACTTTCAGGTGTTGTAAAAATAAGTTATGTGCTTTAATATTTTTGAAAGTTATTAAGGATAAATGCCGATATTCCGCTTAATTTTTAATTAATTAAAATTCTAATGAAAATTTCAAGAAAAGGCTCCGAGGTGCACATTTCCACCTTCCAAAGTATGTTTGAACCAAATCTCATAGCTCGAGCGGTGTGCCCTGTAGAGCGCCAACACACAGACACATTCTTCCTTTAGTAGAGATATAATTAAGGTAAAAAGTAGTCTAGAACACCAGTTTCCAACCTTTTTCGTTGTGCAGACCACCTGTTGTATAAAAAATATTTTGAGGCCCACAAACTAAATATACAAGTAGAAAAAATACAAACACATATAATATACATTTATATAATATTATATATTCACATATATGTCAGTAATCAGTAAAGCTTACTGTTAAAGGATATTGCTTATAAAGCAAAAAAGTTTATTGCTTAGCTCTCACAATGTAAGAAAACTCAAAAACAAGTGGCGAAGATTCAAAATAATAATAAAAAAACTCAATGAGATTTTTGACATTGTTTGTCCCTACGAGAGAAAAAATATTTGGATTAAAACTTGACAGTTTCAGCCTCAAGTCACTTTCTAAATTTAGTGACAACTCCTGAAGCTACCCTGACTTTGACTAGTATACAGCAGCCCACTAATATGCTATTGTTGACCCATAGGTTGGGAACCGTTGGTCTAGAAAATCATTATTATAGATTCAACACATTAAAAATATATAAGTAAAATATATTAAAACATAATGCAGCCTACTTCTTTCATTAACTGCACTTCATTACTCTGTATCCTTTCTTTTTCTCGCACAATATCTTGCATTTTAGTTATTTCTTTTATATATTCTTCACGTTCTTGCTCCCTCTCTTGTGCCTGTTCCTAAAATCATATGAAAAATTATAGGAAAAAATATACACGGAATGAGCTACAAATTCTCTAAATTTATTTAGTGAAATGAAATTTCACAGAAAAGAAAGTGGTTTATTTAGGGAAATGCAATTTCACAGGAAAGTGATTTGATGGTCATGAGTAAAATGCAATTCAAAACTTTTTAAGGGAATGAAAAATAATTACATGATGTCGGTGCCAATCTAACAGTATTAGTAGTTTAAAATGTAAATTGGATTACATTCACATAAATATTCTTTTCAGCATATATTTCAACTTTTGCTTCAGAAATATGTGTGTCAGAAAGATATGCTGAACTTATGGGATCAAATCAAATTTCAGTAAACTTTTTACATGATGTCATACCTTTTAAAATGATATATAATAAGAATTACATCTTAAAAATTATTTATAATTAAAATTATTTCTTATACATATTGAATATATGTATAGGTATATATTTGATATAAAAGATACACCATTTACATGAAGTAAGTTGCCTCTTATATGTATGATTCAGGTTTTCTTTTTCTAAACTTTTTAAAAAGAAATGGGTAAGAACAGTACTCAATCAGTTTGCTGCATATGGCAAGCATACATATAAAATTAAAACTCCTTTTGATGTATTTGAAGTTTATACTAACCACATAAGACAAAAAGAAAATCTACCATTTACTTTAAAAACTTTAAATATTAGAAAGAAGTAATGAAAGTGTCATTTAGTAGCATGTTTACTTTATATTGCAACAGTATATTATTGCAGCTTAGAATTAAATAAAATAACAGTGAAAACTGTTATTTTATATAATACTAAGTAATTTACCAACTGCATAACTTATATCTTAATTTTCTTGTTTAATATCATTCATGTAATTTTCAAAAATAATAATTTTTTGAAACAATTAACTGTTAATTTTTTCAAATAAAAATGTAAGTCTTCATCATTTTGCTTAAATTTTGTTGTAAAATTTACAATATGAGCATTTTGTCTGGATTTGACATGTATACTTGACATGGCTTGATTTTATTTAATATCCAATGAGAGATTGTTAAAACTAAATTTATCAGTTAACTGAGTTGAAAAACAAACATCATTACCCTCTTTTTCAAAAACAAAGAACTGCATAAAGCAAAAATAAGAAAATTCAACTTTTCTAATATAGGTGCACATACATCAATAAACTTCTTGTTGGACTGCAATTGCTTCTCCATAGCTTCCATTTCTGCCTTCAAGTCTCTTATTTCTCTGCACTTCTTCTCTATGATTTCTTCTTTCTCTGCTCTGATTCCTTCCAACTCGATTTCCATTTGATGCAAACGATCACGGAAAGACTGGCGTTCTTGGCTAAGGCTTTTCTGAACTGACTGTTTTTCAGTAGAGAGCCTGGAATTTTCTTGTAAAAGTTCTACAAGTAGGTAAAGAGAATTAAATGAGCAGAAATGCATGCATATTTATTTTACTGCAATTATTTTATTTATGTATCTGTATTTTCTCAGCATTTCAATATCTCTGTTTAAAAATCTTGCCAAAGAATAACACTGGTTTTGTGACAAGCAGATAATCATTATCTGCATGCCATATGATAATGTACCATCAATTATACCTCATGAGATGCTTATAAAAATTACTATATTCTTCTTTTATTGCTATGAATTGCATTGAATAAGCGTCTCTTACAAGATGCTAGTGTTAACAGCACTATTTCAATGCTACTGATATTGAATGATCATGAGAAAATGCTAATAACAGATGTCAAGATTTCTGTAGGATGTACAAAGGAAAGAATGCAGCTACATAATACCTACAATCTTTACGATTATTAAACAATTTGGTGGAATTAGGATCATAGAAATGATAAGGGGGAAAGGAATTTGAAAGCACAATGTGCTAAGATTTCTGTGTTGAAAGAGGAAATGAAATTTCTATAATGATGATAAACGCTAGCATGCAGCAGAAAAGCATGAAGCAGATACCATAGTTAAAATTAACAAGAATTATGTTAATAAACAGAAGTCATATTCAACACAAAAACTGCATTTGTGAAATATGATTTAACCTGATTGTTGGTTTTAGGTCTAAGTAATTTCATGATTCAATGGCTGCCATTCATTTGTTTGTATTCCTTTATATTTCTAATCTTATTAATGATCGAAAATTGCTTAAAAGGTTAATTTTGCCAAGTCATTATATCTAATATAATGCCTTCTATTATTATGTAACACTGTTGAGGTAATTTCTCCTTTGTTACTTTCGCTGTAAGTTACATGAACTCTATTTGCTATAATTATTGTGTGCCAAGATAAAAATAACTTCTGCAAAAAATTCCTAAATAAGTACAGTAAACTATTTGTACTCAAAACTTTGAATTTTAGAATATTTTTAGTTTTTGGAGCTATAAAGAAAATTTATTAAATAATATGACTGAGGAAACTTGTTGGGAAAAAAAAAGTACTTTTCAAATGGGAATTTTTTTCGAGCATTTTAATCCTTAAGAAATTAGCACATTTAAAAGATGACCAATATTAGAATTGAAACTTAAAAAAAAAGTTCTATATAAATAGCATATCAAGCAAGTTATCAATGACACTAGGAGTCAGATGTTCTGTGGGCAACTAGCTGTATATAATGCATTATGTGACATCTTAAAAACCCAGATAAAAAAATAAGAGGAAGGTTATACAAATAATTTTATCAGACAGGAGATAAAAATGATTCAGATATACCTACGCTTTAACTTATCAGTATAAACACTCCTCTAATATCAGTTTTACAGTTAAAAGGTATTCATTGAATCCTTTTTTGCTTTCAAATAATAAGGACGGGTTAAAATAGGAATTTTTATATTCCAAATATAAAGGTTTGGTTTTAAATTGCTTTATGATTTTTCTTATTCATCACAGATATTTGAAATTATGTGGCTTCAACTAAGTGAATAGTCAATATTTTGGCTTTCAAGGAACAATTAGAAATCTACTTAACTTTGATTTACTACAATTTCAATTAAGTACAACCAGTTATTTGAATTAAAAGTAAAAACTCAACATTAAGAAAATAAAGTAACTAAAACAAACGCAATTCTAACACAAAAGCATAAAAAACAAACCTGGCTGCTCATGCAAACAATTGTCGGAAGTATTCAAGATTTTATGAGTGTCCGCTGTGAGAAGCCAACAAAACATAGAAAAGAAAAAGTTAAAAAAACAGTGTAAGAACATTTTACAGTTTCAAATGAATGCCAGGAATGTGCGAGCTCCCAAATCCTACATAAAATATTAACACCACCACCACAACATTACACTGCATTAGAAAATGGAGTAATTGTAATAGAGTTCAAGCTATGGGAAATAATAAAGGTAAGAGAAATTTTAAAGCGGTTTGAAATCAATTAAAAGATTTTTAAGGAATTAATGACCAGTGGATGTTCATTAAATATTTGCATCAATATTTAATATTTAGTAATCAGAAAAAAAGTGAGTGGAGTTGAATAAAAAAAATCCAATTTAAGATGTTTCAACAATTAGAAAAATATTTAATGGTAATGTAAGTTATTCAAAATGACACTTTTAGAATTAATTTGCTGCAAATGTAATTAAGAAACAATTATTAATCACATACCCATAATAAACAATATTACTAATTGCATTAGTAAATTAATGAATTGCTGTTAGTTTATCCATTGTTAGTATATGATTTAATAAGCAATACATTATACAACTTTATGGTTAATATCAAATAGACAACTTAGCAGTACAATCGCAGAAAATCATGCAATTTCATTGAAGATACTTCCTGACAAACAGTTTCCTGTAAAAGAATTCTCCACTGACATAAAAATTATTTAAAAACTCAAGTATTAAATAGAAACATTACAATAAAAAAATTTGTTTTATTTTATACGCCATTTGCTTTTCCCCGCTTTTAAATTTATAATCTAAATAGTCACAAAATTTCTGATCTTTTAATACTTTCTGAATTCAAGTTGATTTACATATTTAAAATAACAAAGATATTTTTGACAAAGTTCCTAATACAGAGTGTATTATTACTTAGAATTTTACAGACATCTTTTCATTAGTCTGGTTAAGATTCTTTAAAATGAGTTATCTATACTCATTTATGTTCCTACTGTTTGAATCAAGAATTTTTTAAAATACTTTTGTCTATAATTCTGTGAATGCACTTTGGTATCATCATACTGTATGACATTAGAATAATTACTTAGCGATTAAAAATAATTTCTAATAACAACTAAAGTTTAAAAATTGTCTGCTTTTTTATCTGCCTCTTGTATGTTTTAAATTTTTAAGCATGCTTTGATGCTCAATTAAATTCATGTTACTGTACAATACATTTCAATGAATGAAATTAGGGAACACGTATACTATTTTCTAAAAACTAATTTTCCTAAACAGTAATAAAATACAGCTACTGGTAGGAATAAAACACAGGTTTTTAAATAATTATAGTTTGAAAGTTAAGAAAAAAGCTTTCTATTAAGTATTTTATGCAAAATATTATTTCAAAAGGCAGTACATTAGAAACAAGGGAATCCAAAATTTTGGATAATCTGAACATCTTTTTTTAATTTTCTGAAAAATTTTTACAGAAAAATGAATGAAAAATAAAAATTACGAATAAAAAATAAAGCTAATGTTTATTCCTAACTTAAAAGAAGTATTTGAATTGGTCCTTAAGAATGAATACAGCACCTTAATTAGCAGAAACAAAATCAGATATCTTCTTTTAACCCTCAGCTTGTTTGTTACTGTACTGTGCGAATCTCAGGTAACTCTTTCTGTACTCTTTCACAGAGTACCCAAAGTCAATAAATACTCTACTGCATTTGGCATGTCAAGAGAATTTTACCGAATATCCCGGATAATCCGAATTTCCCAGAATCTGAACAGAAGTCAGTCTCAATTAGTTCGGATTCCCGAGGTTCTACTGTATTATGTTTCTAGAGAAAACACATAATAAATTATGGAGCTAATAGCTATGTAGTAACTGGTAACTAACCACTTGACAACTGAAGGATGTTATCAAATCAGATACTCAGCTTATAGAGAAATAAATTAGAACTTTGCAGTCAATTTCTATACTAGAAGAAAGTTTTCAACCTCTGTTTTTCATATTACATAATTTTAATGTTTTTAAAATTTTGTTTTGATGATGTATAATTTAAAGAAAATATTTAGTTTTACACAATGCACTTCCGGATTAATATTAGTATCACAAAACATACTAGGAAGATTCATTAAAAATGCAAAATCTAAACCTAATGAAGGGGAAAAAAGCTAAAAGGCAATTTAATGCTAATGAACTTTTTAAGGTGGAACACATATTTCAGCAGTAAAAATTATACACAATATGACAATAATAATGGCATTTAACAATTTAAAAACATGCCTGAATGAATGCTTTCTCATGCATACAAGGCAATATAAAATATTCCAATCAAAGCTAAAATATTGACTATAAAATATATAGGGATCATTCTTTTTGTTTGCTTTTGAAGCTAGTTTAAAACACGACTATAGTTTCAATTTAAGAATATTTTTACTGATTGATACAGAATTAACTGCTTTGAATGCAGCAATAAAATTTGAATATATATTTTCAATTTTTTTAAAAAAAATTCAAGCATACAGTTACATGCACTGAAGCAATATGGAGCATGCAAGTGCATAATATGAAAAAAGTATATTAAGTACACATGTAAAGTGCAAATTTAAAGCATTACTTTTATTAAACATGCACTTCTAAATAGTAATGAGGTTATGAAAGGAAATTTACATAAGGTTCATTCCTGAGATTAAAAAAAAAAGACAAGTAAATTCATGTAATAATTTGATTGCTCGCACATACCTACAATAAAATAACAGATTGCGATGCTTCATAATGATCTTAACAAATTCTAAAGGGATCAGTAATTTCAAGAAAGCTTAATAGTTAAATACAAAACATTACAATAGTTCTTTTAAGATCACAGATGCATATGACTCAAGAAAAATGGTTTGGATAACTAAGAAGCATCAGATATTTTCCAGAATGGTGCAAGACAGAATGATACATAAAATTTGATATGTGAAATTTCAACATGCAATAATAAATATAAATAGCAGAGGAGGAAAAAAAAAAAACTTTGTTTTTCCTTGAAAATGTATAAAAATTCCATTTATTTTCCAATGTATCTTTTTCCTAGAACACATTTAGATGAATTTGTTCTGATGTAATTAGTATTTCTATGAATGGTTGTAAATTAATTTCTATTAAATCAGTGCAAATAAATTTAATGTGTAAATTGAATGGATGACAATAAGCCAGAATAAGATCTAAAAATTACTTGACTGTTGCATTATTAGTTTTAAGAGCACCTGTTTTGTCTTTATACTATATAATTAAACAAGCAAACAATGATAAAGTAGAGATGAAAGTTTAAATGTCAATGTGTTTCATGCATAAATTCAGGTTTTGCTAATTATTTAGGGAGCATACATTTCAAAATTTATTTGTATTAGTATTGCTTTTACTTACAGTTTATAATAATAAAGTGAAAACTTTCCTAACTGATAAACCTTGTTTAATTTTTTCTTCTATATTGTACGGGGAAAAATTAACATTTTAAGCATTCATAACATTACATAAAAAACAAACCCACATTGCTAAAATACAATAAAAAAACCACAAAGGTTAAAAGCGCTGCAAAGTAATGATTACACATAAAATAAATAAAAACTATTTTATGATTATATCCAGTTAGGTAAAACATGTTAAGTAAATTAAAAAAAAGGGTGTTTACTTCTTTCTGGGTCACCTAGTCTACTTGCAAGCAATTCACACTGCTCTTTCAACATTTGAATTTCGTCTTGGGCACTTTCTTTCTCATGAGTCACACGAGCTAACTTATTTCTTTCCATAGTCAGTTCTCTCTTCATTATTTCTTGATTTTCTTGCAGATCTTGGATCAAATCATCTAACCTCTGTTTTTCACATTCAAGCTTCCTAATGGTACCTAAAAATTTATACAAAAAAAGTCAGAAAAAAATCTCCCTGTAATACAAGTACTATAAAACTCTTTTTTGAATAAATTTATAATTTGACAAACATAATCCCATTTTATCCATTTTCCCCAAAACAAAATCTTAAACTTATCAAGCATAGACTGGATTTAATAGCATTCTTACTTTCAGCAGTAACAACTTTCATGTGCAAAGCATCTCTGCCTTCCACTTCTTCTTGCAATTCCTGAGATAATTCCTCATTCCGTTTCAATAACAATTTCAAATCTTGGTTTTGCTGATTATCCAAAGCACGAGTGAGGAGATTAAGAAGATGGTCAACAGCAGACCTTAATCGACGACTTGCTCCTGAAAATTTACAGAGTTTTAGGAATAAATAATTTAGTAATATATTCCTGAATTATATAAAAGTAAAAAGAAGTAATATACTAATATTTTAAGAAATATATGAAAAATATATGCTTACAAGAAGAATTGTCTAGAAATATCATTTAACAGATTATAGGCTTTAAATAAATTCTCTACCATATCATTTCTGAGACTGTTTTTAAATAATGGAAAATAGTTACTGCAAGAAAAAGTTGGAATAAGATTACTGCACAGTGAAAAACTTATTTCCCTAATACGAGCAGCAGCTTATTATTTTAGAGGAACATAGACAAATCCCCCCAGGAATTAAAAATAATTAAAATTAAGAATAAAAGCACACACATGCAATTTGGAAAATAAATCTAATACACAATCCAATATGTGGATGAAAAATTACTAGATGATAGAAGAATCCACAATATCAATCAATTTTTATACTGAAGTTATTTTAGGGAAGGTCCAGCAATGTTCAGTCAAAAGCTCTCTGTAAAACTGACATATTGTCATTGCACTGATCATCATCGCATTAAGTTTTATTCATGACTAGGAAGTTATAGATGTGAATTAAAAGAAATTACAACCTGGCGCTACAAAAGTTCGAAATGCTAAGCGAAAAAATTGACATTTGCAATTCGTGTTAATGTCTAAGAACACATTATTGTGACTAATCTGCACCGATAAGTGAGGAATATGCCAAATCAGCCAATTCCCTAAGATGTGATGCCACCCAGTCACTTTCAGCATAGACAAAAATGGGAATATAACTGAAATGGAATCAATTTAAACATTGAACAACTACCCCTGCAAAACAGTTTATCACATAGATATTATATTGCAGTCTACTAAATATTCACTAGCAAGGAGAATAATAAAAAAAAAAGAATCAAAGCAAACTACTTCTAGTTAGCACAACAAAGGTTTTCACTTTTTCTTTGTTAAAATATGCACATTTTTTCATTTTTAAATTAATGAACATATAACCAGATATTTGATAAAATTCAAATAAATATTTCCATGCATTATAGTTTATGAAATCACTAGTACACAGGTTTTCCAATTTATATTCTTTTTTTTTCTTTGCCCTTAGGTGACAGCTAGGCAAAATCTCAAGACATTGTTAAAATGGAGAGTCAGACATTATAACAGGAAGATGTTTTCTCCCATTTTAAAGCTCACTAAGAAATACATTATTTCAACAATTACTTATGGGAAAGATAACCAAATAATTCTCCAATTATTAATTATTCTCTTCTTCATTAATATGGAATATAGAAACCATACATTTGGAAATACAACAGGACAGGAGAGAGAAACTATTGACAGGGTACTTAGAACTTTCCATGCCCTTCTTTCTAGACTGGGGGTGAAGTTTTAAAGTTTTTATGGTATGACATGAAAAAGTTGACAAAGAAAACAAAATTTAGTACAACATTTATTTCCTATATAAAGGAAAAGTTAAATATATAAAAACTGAATAAAAAATCCGAAAGTTTTTACCCAGAACAACATCCTCTCCTTCTATATCAGCATCATATGCTCCAGCAGTAGCAAACAAATCCCATGCCCTTGGAGTCAGATCAGGCCCATCTTCAGCCAGCTCAATTGTAGGACATTCTCCTCCAATACTTAAGGAAGTAAAATCTTCTCGAGATCCTACGCTGTGACCTGCATTATACACAAAAATTTCCAAAATATATGAAAAAAAATTCCACCACTTGAATGCAGATATGCAAGAGTGAACCAACTCCAAAAAATATATTGTGCGATATAACTGTCATTTCTAAACATAAAAAATTTTAATGCTGGATTTCCCTAAAATTAAATATAGAATTCTAATTCTGATGCAAAATGGATAACGATTTGGAGTTGGTTCAACCTTTTATCATTAACCAAACATGCTCAAATAGTTTACAACAGAGAATTCAAAATTCATGAAGAGGTAGCTGGTTCTTGACTATAGAGGCGAGTATAATTATAACATACAAAAGCCATAAATACACAAATATTATATATAAAATAAACAATTTTAAGACAAATGTGTTACAATTTGAGTTCTTTTCCAGTACAAGAAAAATAAGAAATGTGAAATTTATAAAACAATTTTAGCAATTCATGTAGATAAATAAAATATTAACAAAAAATTGAAAATACCAAAAATGCAAACAAGAATCTAGAACAAAAGAAAGCAAAAATGCCAAATCTTTCAAAAAGAAAAGGTGATTTACATCTAGATACTTTAATGAACAACACAGATAAACACAAATAAAGTTATTTAATTTCAGTTTATTACTTAAATTTAAAATCCATAATTATAGATTTACTGATGCAAATATAGCCTCTTCAGTTATTAAATATATATAATAGTTCATTCATTAAACTGTAGTTATTAGATTTTGACTGATGATAGACCACTGATGAGAACATTTGTAGGGTGGGCTGAAGAGCCTAAAATTTACTTTCCTTAACTGATGCTTACAGTGGCATAACAGGATTAATTTAAGCATAATAAACATTGTGCAATATACACAGAAGGAAATTAGCTATCATTTACATAATTTGTTTTAGGAGGACACACAGGATTTTAGTTACATAATTTGAAATTGTTCCCATGCTTTATTAATGTAGATTTACTTCAAGTTTTAGCACATTGTACGGCAAATAATGAGATGATAATAAATAGCCAAAATAACACTAAGTTCATAAGATGGCAAATAGATAGTAAATTGCTCCAGGAAGCAAAATTCAGGTTTCAAGTCGTTCATTATTAAATATAGTTAATGTTAACTTCAATGCTCATAACACTTCAGAGAATGATAGATTATTTAAAAAAAGAAACAAGATGATATAAAAAGAACCAAAGATGATGTGCGTGTGTGAAGATATTTCTGACATCATGGGTCCAAATGATCCCACTGGCTGAGATCTATGAACACTGATTGGCTAGGACCGTGGTGGTGAACCTATGACCTGCGAGTCAGACACTGACCCATGAAGGCTTTTTAAATGACCCATGTGTTGAATTTTATAAATTTACTTTTTATATCAAAAAAGAGAGAAAATATTAAAAAAAAATTTAAGTATAGATATTTAATGCTGAATTTATAAAATAAATATTTCCAAGTGGATGTTGGCTAACTGATTTTCTCTCGTGTCACTGCACCTGTGTATGACTCATGACAATCGGTCATAAACTTGGCACACATATTCACTGCAATTCATAATATATATGCAATTTTCTTTATTCATTGTTCGTTCAAATACTCAGTGCAAAGGTGCTATTGGTCATGATCAGTGATGTGGGATGGGTAAATACCCAGTGGGTAGGTAAATATTTTTTGGGTATATACCCGGGTATTTACCCAAGGCCTGGGTAAATACCCAAAAACTGGGTATTTTGCGAAAAAAATAAAATTTGAATGCTGATTCACAATGAAACATACAGAGTTATATAAATACCTCCTAAAAATGTATTTGCAGAAAAAAAGTATTTGTGAATGGTCATTTAAAATTAAACTTAAAATTTATAAATACCCAAAACTGGATATTTTGCAAGAAAAGTATTTGAGAATGGTATGATTCAAAATGAAGCATTAAATAAATACCCTTACACTGAATATTTTGCAAAAAAAAATGCATTTCCAGATGTTGATTCAAAATTAAACATAAAAATTATAAATACCCCAAAACTGGGAATTTAAAAAAAAAAAAAAATATTTGTGAATGATGCTTCAAAATGAAATAAAAAAATAATATGTACTCCTAAACTAGGTATTTTGTATTTAAAAAAGCAGCTTTGAATAAATTATATAAACAAAAAACAATTGCTATCAGGATTCAGAATGAAGTATTCTAAAACTTAAATGGGATTAGGCGATAATTTAGTTTTTACGGTTTGAAACTTTGACACTTACAATAGAATAATTATTTTTAACGCCGTTTATGTTATACTAGCCACCATCGGCGACCAGCTTGTTCGCCGGGGATATAATTTTAACTGACTCTCTTATGCATAGTTTGATATTCACGCTTCCCATAACAAAATTTTAAACTTCAAATTGCGATAGAGATTTACCCCGCATTCTTAACGTATCCTTGCACTTGTTCTGTTCCTTGTCTATATGAAAGTCCCTAATGGAGTCAAGTAACTATTCGTGTCAAGTTACATCTAATTGTACATAATCGACGCGAATTTTAATTTAACAAATTTATTTCAACATCGAAATACCGCGGAATGTTTTAGGTCCAGCAGCATGTTAATTGGCTTAAAACAAACTAATAAAATGAATTTAAGTGTAGCAACCATAATCGTTCAGTTTACTGGATTATTTCTTTATATACTTACTATCTTGATTCTTTATATACTTATCAAATAAAAAAAAGAAAAGAAAATCCAATAGAATATTATATTAGCCTTCAACAATGGAAGAGAGACACGCAATTGAATATTTGTTTAAACAATGAAAACGGTTTGAATTTCATTGTAACAATGAATAACAAAAATATTTTTAAAAATTTATTAAAATTAGAGAAAAAATCAAATGAAAACTTAATTGTTATCATTGAAAAGACAAGTTTTTAAATGTTCAGATGGTGTAAAATTAATGTTTGTACTGTACTATTTTCGGAAGTTATTAAAGAAAAATTCCAAAATTTCGTTTAATTTTTAATTAAAATGTTTTAAAAACAACGGTTACGAGGTGCACATTCCCACCCTCCAAAGTATGTTTGTGCCAAATTTCGTTGCTCTAGGCCTAGCGGTCTGTCCTGTAGAGCGCCAAAACACACACATTCTCCATTATTATTAGTAGAGACAGACAGTACCAGTGAATCTTGTGATCCATAATTTACTCACATTGACATGCAGGAAATCAAACATTCTTGTTTTGATTTACTGAATAATTAGTAATTTACTCCGCGTATATTAATATTACTGTAAATTTTACATTAAAAAGTACAAAAAAAGGGGGAATGTTACCTTCTTGGAGCTTTTAATGCTAAGGATGATAAAAGTATCCAAGTGTAAGTGCTGTAATGTTGAGTACCAACAATGTAAGCAAAATGGAGAAACAGAAAAACACATTAAAAATGTTCCAAAAGTCTTGGTGAATTAAGAAGGTTCTGAAAGGGATAAAATAGCTAATGAATTTTCTTTTATTCAGATTCCAACCATGACACTTGCATCAAATTTAGAGTTTTAAGATCATTTAAGTATTGATGCTCATGATCCGGATGAATCCCGTCTAACCAGGAAACTGAGTGTGAGTGTGTATGTCTACTATACCGTCAAATAATACAACAGATTCAGCAACAAAAAATTCACATTTCTTGTTCCTGAAATCTTGTTTCAAAAATAACTTACCTTTGTTGAAAGTGATATAAGTGAATATTACTTTCAGAATAATTAACTTTTGAAAACTGTAGAACTGAAACATCTGCTAACTTATCAGCAATGTCTGGTACTTTGACTAATTAATCCAAAAAGAATTATAAACAATTGTTTCTTTCATTTTAGTTTCTATTATCAGCTCTTTATCATTTTAAAACCAAACTCAACATTTTCTTTTTTTAAATTTAGTTGAGTTTTAAAAAGGATTGATATTTAAGCCACGTATTTTATGTAAGATCCATGGTACAGTGTTGCGTTTTTGTTTTTTCTGATTCATTTTTTTAGTTTTTATAGAATTTAAAAGTTTCATTTATTACGAGTTTTCTTTTTTTTTTTATCTTATCTTATGCTCAATATATATTCTATATATATTTATAATATATAGAGACATCATATTTCATAGCAGTGCCTGTGTTTTACATGAATAGGGGTAATTCAAAAATAAATACCCAGGTAAATACCCATTTTGGGTATTTACCCGGGTATATACCCAGGGTATTTACCCTTAAAAATAAATACCTGGGTATTTTACATCACTGGTCATGATATCACTTGGTGCAGTAATTCATGGTATAACCCCATTGATATAAATTTTTTTGAAATTGACCTTTATTTCTAGCTCTTCACTTGCAAAAATAAAAGTTGAAAAACAAAAAGGAAACATAAATTTTTTAGAGGATTTTAAGAGTGAGAGCGAACAAACAACAACAAAGAAGGTCAACTATCAGCTTTTCTGTTAAAAATTTTTCAGTGTTTTCAAATTATTAGTAACCTTTTTATCACATCCTCCCCCCCTTTTAAGTAATGCCACTGATTTAGTGACCACGAGCTAGTATTAAAAAAATAACAAAATTTGACCTATTTCTCAAAAAGAGTCGCCATCATAGGGCTAGGATCAAAATCATTTTTGTGCCTTAGCTGTAGCTAAGGTCAAGTCAACTGGAGACATCAGTTTGATGTGTTTATCAACACATCATCTTCAGTATAAAAAAAGAAAAGGCTCAGTGAATAAACACTACTAACCAGTTTCTTCATCATGGTGACACAAAGATGCTGGTCGAGTAGGAATTAAACCATGTTTCTCAAGATGAGCATTGATATCACGCTCAATATCCAAAAAGGTTTTTACTAAATCAGATAATACATTAAGAAGCCGAAAGTTTGTTCGAGCAGCATCACTGGAAGATAAAAATTAAACAACCTTGAATCTTGACACCTAAGCTAAAATTACATCCAAATTTATAATAAGAATTCAATCCAATCAACTTCATAAATTTTAAGTTACCACACTAATTTAAAAAATGAATTGAAAATAATGACCAAATAAATTGTACGAGCATGTACATATTATATAGTGTGTTAAGAAATTATAAGACCACTGATGAATTGATACACTTCTAATGAGGAAGGCATAATATGTAAATTTTTAGCGTGTGTATTTAAAAGCATACTGTACTAATTCCAACTTTAAAAATTAACTTAAATTTTATTAAAATCTACTCATTTTCCCAAAATTAACTAAGGTGTCTGTTAAGAAATTATAAGACCAACTGAGAAAGTTAGCATATTATACATTCTATAAGAATGATCATAAACACATGCATTAGTTTTTTGTGAAATCATTGCCTGTGAAGCAAAGGTGCAGGTTTTGACCATGTTATCCACAATTTATTTGAAGATACAGTAAGGTAAGGAGCTATCTGGGTGCAAAGTGAGAAAGGTTTTATTTTATTAGGGTGCTGGTAAGTTTGAATCAGAAATAACCAGGTTAATAAGCATTCTCAAACTACCATCCACAATATCATAATTAGCAATGATGATTCAAACAAAATAAAACGACCTAGAAGAAGAAGGATTTTGACAGAATGAGAGGATTGGCAAATTTTCCAATTATCATCTAAAAAAGAGTCTTTTGAAATGCATCAGCAAAAAAACTTCACATATCACAGATTGGAAGAGTCTTAAATCAAATATTAATACAAAATTTATGAAAATGAAGAAGAGAATGCCAAAGTTATTGGAACATCATCCAGAAGAAAGACTGAAATGGTCTAAAAATGTCATGTCACGGGACGATGAGTGGAAACAAATTATATTTTCTGATGAAAAAAAATTAAACCTTGAAGCCCCGATTACTATAAACACTACTGGCATGACAGGAAGGAACTGAAGGAATGCTTTGGTTGACAAATGGGAGGAGGATCAGTAATAGTTTAGGGAGCCTTTACTCATGATGGATTATGCAATTTACAGTGAATTTCAGGATGTATTAATTTTGCACAGTATCAAGCTATGCTATATGATCATCTAATACTGTTTGGGTCTTTATTAGGTGATGCTAATATTTCAGCAGGACAATGCATCGTGCCATACATATAAATCCACCCAGTAATGGTTTAAAAAAGAAAAAGTTAATGTTTTGCCATGACCTTGTTGAGATCCAGACTTGAACCCAATAGAAAACCTTTGGGATATATTATGTTGTTAGCAAAGTTAATGTTAATAATAAACAGTTTTCATCTGTCAATGAACTGGAAGTAGCCACTGTAAAAGAATGGCAAAATATTTCTAAAATTCAATTTAACCACCTGGTCATTTTAATGAAAAACTGAGTTTGAGGTTATCAGGAAAAATGGAGGACCAATATTATATTCATACTTTTTGCTTTTAGTCAAGTGGTCTTGTAATTTGTTAATAGTGTATATTTCATTTATTTTCATTAACTTAATCATTTATTATATTATTCAAAATTATTGAAACCTAATTATAATAAATATGTTGCATTATCTTATTTCATAATTTCCAAAATTAAAGTGGTCTTATAATTTCTTAAAAGACTGTATAATATTTATTAAAAATACAGTACCTTTTGCACACTTTCTTTAACAATCAAATCTTGTGAAAACAAAATATATTTAAAAACAGAATTTTAATATGGAGTGTCAGGAATGAATACAATTCAACAATATTAATACAAATTATACAGGGTGTTTAGATATTCCAGAAACAAACTCAGAGGTTGTTAGTAGATATCAAGAACAAAATTTATAATGACTTCAAAAGGAAATTTAACTGCAAAATATATTTAAAAAATTCAAATTTCAAAAAAAAAAATCATAATTGCTTCATAGATCATTAATGGTTGTTAAAAAAACTTTAAAACAATTTCTATCAAAACTGATAAATTAGAACTAATAGCATAGGTAAAAGCTATATGATGTAAAAAACATGCACATTTATTGAGATAACTTAATCTCCTCTAAAGACAGCACTAACTATACAGTTATTTTCCCAGTTTTCACCCATTAAATGTCATTCGTGATGCTATATTCCAATTAATTTTTGTTCCTCATGGTATCTACTAACAAACTTCCAACAGGGTGGCTACAGAAACTGTGAAAAAAAATTCCCTGACTTTTCCCTGACTAAACTTACAACATTTCCCTGATTTACGGCTAATAATTATATTACTTTCCTGGCTTTCTCCCTACTCAGAATCACTGTATGTATGCAATATACATTATTAAAAACACTTTTACCAGTTATTTAATATGAACAACAAATATTTTTATGAAATTTAATTTTAAAAAATGGAATGAGCATCCAAAAAATATCTACTAAAACAGTATCTTACATTTCTTAGATGCAAAAAATACTGGAAAGTTTAACAAAATTCTTTGCTTCTAAAACTGCACAAGAATTCCAAGAAACATTAAAACTACTCTTTGCAACACAAGTTAAATTATATTAACAGTACAGGTTATTATGATCTTTGCTCAAAACTTCAATAACTAATTAGTGCTCTTTTCATGAGTACCAGAATAACATGCTGCAGCATAAATATAAAAATAGTATAATTATACGTACCTAATAATATATATTTTAGCAAAGATTTAAACAAGAGAAACTGCCAAAATATTACTTCAAATCTTTATTCTTTAACAAATCATAAGAAATTAATAAAAAAAAATATACATTAATAAAAAAATTATGCATTTATAAATGAATATAAGTTTTTTTAAAAAAAATTCCATTTATTATTACAAATAATGCTAGAATAAGATACTAATTTACAGATAATAACTCAAGTAACTATTAATTTTCCCTGATTTTTAGATATTTTTACGAATTTCCCTGACTTTTCCAGATCGATCTAATTCCCTGATTTCCCGGTTCTGTCGCCACCCTGTCCAAGATTGTCAATGAAATATCTGAGCACCTTGTAAATTGAGGAAATTATAAATTTAATTATTTTAGAATTAAATTTTATAAGACTCTATAAAATTCAAGTCTATAAAAAATGGAATTAGCCATTTGCTGGAATTTTACTGAAAATATAGAAAAATAAAAGAAAAATCATTTCAATTTTGATAACTTATTTTTAAACTAAGCATTTAGTAATATCTATAAATTATGAAAGTTTTATCACATTACTTTTAAAGACCACTTATTAAACTCCTGAAAAAAACTGATAAACAAATTACAAAGATCTTGACTTGTTAATCTGAGAGGAATTTTTTATTTAGAGGAAAAAAAAATAGCATAAATATATCAATTTGAAATGGACAAATGGAGCAGCATTTCCAATTAATCACACATTTTTAAATCTTAAAACAAATTAATTGTATATGAAACAAAATATGTAGCTAATAAATTGAGTTTCTAATCACATGACTAAAAATCACTGATTTTTAAAACGACCATCTTCCTTAGAAAAGGTACAAAATACACAGAAATCATTTAATAAAAAGAATTGATGACTTATCTAAAATTATTCACATGATCTTTTAATCATTAGCTGTCTTATTTCAAAGAGTACTGGTGTTAGTATAAAGAAATGAAAGTTATGCAAAGTAAGAAATATGTTATGAAACAAATTTTGCCAGTCTTTTGTTGCACACCATTCTGGAATAAAATTTATATTAAAAAATCCCTCATTATTATTATTATTTTTTTGCAGAACTGTAGATATAGTTTTAGGCTCAGCCGTAAAGCTAAAGAAATGCAAAAAATATTGGTAAAGAATAACATGCAGTGCCATGCAAAAGCATTTTGCAAGACAAACACTTTTTAATATAGCAGATAAAACAAAACGTAAGAAAACACATATGAATTTTTTGACATTTAAGTTCAAATTCAAAACATCTTATTGGTTAAAATAGTACCATGGTGAATGATCTTCAAATCTAGCTAAATTCATAGGTTTGTGCCCATTTACAAAAGGGATTGGAATCGCCCCCTCCCCAACATATGGATACAGAAAACTCAATACTTATGTTCTCTTTTTCTTATTAGAAGCTCAGAAAGGATTAGCAAAAGATTTTGGGTTTAAGTAGTTGTTTAAGATAGCCCATTATTTATTTTAGAATATACCAATCACCAGATGGGGAGACAGCTAGAACAGGAAAAACAACATCACTTACAGTAAAGATCTATTATCATGGGAAGAAAGATGGGGACCTGATATGCTACCCCTAGAAGCAGAAATACAGTTATGCTTTTTAATTCTGTGAGCAATAAACATAAAATAATAAATCAACATAATAAGAAAGAGAAGAGAATATTAAAGCAGTAAATTAAAAAAGTCCTTTAGAGAATTAAACAAAAGTATATGAAAAAAAAAAAATCTGCAAAAATGACGAATAATTTAACTGAAATAAACAAAAAACTATGAAAGGGTACATTAGATTTTTTATGTCATTCCAATATGGCTATTTAATAAAATCAAATATATGTATTTTTCTAGCAAACACATACAATACAAATGAGGTTCAAAACATTTGACCAGAAATATAAAAATGCAGTGGTTTTATTGGGATACTTAAGATATCTAACAACAAAGTTTTGTACATTTCTGTAGGGGCCTAAAGAAATAATGAATTGAATTTAAACAAAATATCTCACTCTTAAAGTCATTCACTCTTTTATAAATAAAATCCAATCTTATATAACTTTTGAATGAAAACTGAATGTCTTAGGGAAGATAGTGCATAATGAGGGCTCTCCATGCTTTATAGCAAGGACCTGGATTTTGTGTTAACTACAATGTGCAAACATTTGATATTTATACAGTCATCTTACACAGTTTTATATAAAATTTACTAAAGAGTTTGCATTATCTTAAGTGCAATAATAATTATTACTTGAATAGCTGTTAAGATTTTAACACTTTAAGTAATTATTAACATCTTATACTACATATTATTATTACTCATTTATTTCATATAAATAAAAATGAATTGCTCGAAGGTGGAATTATTTTTGTAAAATCATAAAAACTGAAGAACTGTTATAATTTATAACTAATTAGTGCAAATGCAAGCGAGGGAGTCTAATACTACTTAAGCAATGCAATTTTCAAGCAAAGTACAACAAAAGCATTGCTAAAACAACTCACTAAAATGAAGTTAAAATGTTTTTATATTTATATAGTTTGATATTAATTTTAAAAACAAGCTCGAATTTAGTATAAAATAATCATTTTTGGTTAATGCAAGTAAGGGCCAGCTTAATCTATTCTATTTCAGAATTGAATATATAAATGCTTTAAGTTAAGAAAGCAAGTAAATTTTTCAGAAAAATGTTTCTTTTAAAGAAAACACATTAAAATTACTTCACAGAACTGGCATCAATGGCAGCCAATTGAGACTCTTTGGCAGCTAACTCTTTCTCTTTTTCTTGTAATTGCAATTCCAGTTTTCTTTTATGGTCCTCAAGCTAAAATGTAAAACAGATCCTATCTTCATTGAAAAATTTCTTAAGGCAAGAAATAAAAATTTAAGATAGCTGAATTATTCCAAGGAAACATTTTCTTTTAGAATTAATATTTATTGCTTAAAAAATATACAGATTATTTAATAATAATTTAAATTCAAGAATATTGAAAGAAATACGCAGTAAGTTAAATTATACTAATGTTAAAACTACCGAGTTCATTTACAACATAAGTGATGAAAAGCCATAATTTAACATGGTTTCTTCTAAAAATTTCTAATTCATAAAAAAGATAGTTTAAATATGAAAACCATACCTCTTCTGCTTGTTTTCGAAGACCTTGGCATTCTTGAAGAAGCTGACCATTGATTTGTTCATATAAAGCAGCATCTTTCTGAAACTGATCTTGCAGCTTATTAAGTTCTGAATGAATCATTAAGATGTCTTCAGATTCCAGAGAACCTTCTGACTGTGCTTGATCTGAGAGTTGGGTCAAACTTTTGCTACCGCTGATTTCTTTTTCTGCATTAACCTATGAAGTAACATAATGTGAGCATTCGGTGTCAACATTATTCACATTATATGTAGAAAAGTAATACATAACAAAATAAAAATAGATATAAATTTTTATATTTAGAAAAGAAAATAAATATTTTAAAGTATGTAAAATACTCTCTTTTGAACAATTAAAAGTTCAAGATTTATACATATAATATGAGAGTTTCTTTTTGTTAATGCAAGATAAAAAACAAAATTAATGGTAGAAATTTCAGCATGCATTTTAAAATTCCTAAAGATAATTTTTAAGTATCATTTTAAAAAGCTTATTCATTAAATCATACATACCCCATATTTAGGCAAACCTTCATGGAACTTTTCACCATTTTTCCTCACAGGTAGATCATTATTAGTTATGGGTGGTCTGAAAATAGCATTAATTTTTTTTTTTTTGACTGAATTTTTAAACACTTTTATAAATGCAAATTAGGCCACTTACACATAAAAAATTGATAAAACAGCTTTCAAGTTAAATACAAAATTCAACTATTATTAAAATTTTTTAAAGCACAAGAAATCTACAACACAAATTTATATAACATTACTCAATATTTAATTTATTTTTTGAGAAATTTATGAAATTAAGAGAGGTTACAGTTATGTGCACGGATGGGAATAAAAACAATGCCAATCCAAAATTCTGACAATAATTTAAGTCCAATACAAAATAAAAACAAGCTTGAAGGCAAAGGTAGATTCTTTTACGTTAATGTTACAAAAATAATGAAATATTACATATTGATCAATACAGACATAGCCAATGACTTTATTGTTTCTACACATTGCAGTATTTACGCTATGATTCTGTTGTCACATGACATTTAATTTTTTTACTATATCAAGGTTTTATCATTCCATTTTTTATTCCAAAAAGTTATGATAGATTTTTCGGTCAGTACATTGGTCAATTTTTTTTATATCTCAACACATAATCATTCAACAGGTAGGAGTCATAAAGAAATAAACAACTCAGCAATGCAAATATCTCCTAGATAACATTAAGCCAGCCTATCTGAAACAGTAGCAAGAAATTGCCACTTGACACGGATCAAGAACTACTCTAGATTTAAAAATCAGTTTATTTAATCTAAGTTACCATATAATTGTGCGAACGATGCTTTGTCATATGCTAAAATCACATGGCATGAAACATTTAAACATTACTAGAATGGGCTCATTTAGAGAACCCCCTGGTTACAGAGATAATAGCCACTAAATTCTTAACACAGAAGAAAATAAAAAATTATTAAACATTGTAAGTTCCAAATTTAATACGTGTGTTTAAAGCATAGGATATTGTTCGCTCCAACTACTAGTTTGGCTCCTTTTCTAATTTATAGCAACCCTTTGACGCCGCCATCCTGCATCTCTGTCAGAATTAGAAGAAGTTGTTTGGTTTTCATGTCTGCAAGTGGTATGAGCATTGGAGTTCGCCTATGTATTTCACATCATGTTTTTATTAGATATTGAAACGTATATCTACTCTACCACATGAGTAACGCATTGGATTATACATATTCAAGATTGTTTTAGTAGTTCACAACGCATTCACTTCATGTGTGACATCGCAGTTACCACGTTCAATTTTATTACTATTGTTCGCAACTGGCTCTTGCATGAGCATATTGAACTTATGCCAACAGGCAGCAGCCATTGAATTTATATCTGTATATATTGAAACAACCTGTATATATGTAAATAAATCATATATTATAAATAATCAATACAGTCCGCTCAATTCGACGAATAAAACGCAAACAGATGTCAATACAGCCATTTTGACAAGAAAATTTAAATCAGTTAAAAGCAAATACTCAGGCAGAAAACCCCCAAAACAATTTTAAAGTTAATTAGATGATTTTCTATATAAAAAAGGATAAAGAGAACTCTTATATATCTTTTATGGCTATTTTATATTAAATTTATTAAACAAATTTTGGTGCAGCCATGTTTAGTTAAATATCAAATTAAAGTAATCTGGCAAATTAACTAATTATCAAATTAACTATTAAAATTAACTGTTTGATGAATTAAAATGAACTATTTACTTAAATAAAATTAAATACTTAATTAAATTTTGACGATATCTTCACTAAAACCTTTTTTATGGCTTATAGTATATGCCAGCAATCTTAATCTTGTAATTATTTAATAATTATCTTAATTTAAATAAAAATTATTGTGTCTATGTATGTATGTTCCACATCTCCTCCTAAACCACTGGACTGATTTCAACCAGAGTCAGCACACTTTTTATTTAAGGCAAGAGAAAGTTCCCCTTCAAATTTTCAAAGCCCAAAAGTTACTTAAAATTTCAGTTAATTAAAAATTAAGCAAGTCGTTTTTCTGCGATATCTTTGGAAAACGTTATCTCACATTAAACTATTTTTTACACCTTCAACAAAAATGACAAAAGTTTCATTACCATACAATTTGTTTCTCTCATTTTAATATTTTTAAAATTAATTTATACGGAATTCGCAATACTATTCTTTAATGTTGAAGAACAAGCATAATTCGAATATATATATAGAATACATTTACAGAATTCTGGACGAATGCTGAAAGAAAATTTTAAAAATAGACGATTAACAATTTATATCAGGACCAACTAATGATTGATTTATTTTCCTTCTTTAAATTGATGAATAATTAACTAGTTAATTTAAATGTTTCAACATATTCATTGAAACCTTTCTTTTACTTTAGTAATTGTTAACAAAATTTGAAGTAGCCACAACTAATAATTTATGGAGAAAACGGCTGTTTTTAAAAATCGTTTGTTTCAATTGATATTCCCATTTTAATTAAAAACGTTTCAGATAAGAAAAAAAAATTGTGTATTATAATTTTTATACAACAGTAATTTTTACATTAGAAATATTAGACATGAAAGCATTTTAATCCGGAGCAAAGCCAGGTATATCAGCTTGTTTACCGCATAAAAAGTGGGAGTGAATGTGGCTGTAATTCTTGCTGTCAAAAAAACTTTCAAAATAAAAGTAGTTTGTTATGATAAGGTGATAATTCCCCTAATTGAAAGTTTCTTTCTATCTTCAATCTTAGCAGAGTAATGGGGAAATGATAAATTGGGGGGGGGGGGTGAATAGCGTTTTTCAGCTCATAACTTCTAAGCAATTTTAGCTGACAAAAACTTTTAATATAAAAGTTGTTCATTATGATAAGGTGATAATTCGCCTAATTGATTTTTTTTCTCTGTCTTTAGTCGTAACAGAGCTATGGGGAAATGATAAAATGGGGGAGGAGAATGAAAATGGCATTTTAGCTCATAATTTCTGAAAAATTGTAGGTATCAAAAAAGTTTCAATACAAAAGTTGTTTATTATGAAGAGGCAATAATTTGAATATTTTTAGTTATCATTCTATCTTCAATCGTAAAGGAATTATGGGAAAAAGAAATTTTCAGTCCCCCCACCATTTTCACCCCCTTTTAGCTGGTTAGCCCATCTACAAACTCAGCCAATATTTTCACCAACCTTGCAACATATCCCTCGCCGGTTAAAATCTAATCAAAATTACTCTAGTTATCGTGTTCACAAGATAACATGGGCGTTAGATGTATCGTCTCTACTAATACTAATACGGAAAAGAACATTTCTCCCTCTATACTCATAAGGATTAGAGCTGCAAGAATGAAAGCAGGTGGAAGAGACTGCAAATGACGAGAGCTTTCCAACAAGGGGTAACATGCATAGGTTAAAACGTACTTTAAGTTAGGGGGAAAGCAGGGGAAGGGTGGGAAAATCACTTTTCAGCTCATAACTTCTAAGCCTTTGTAGCTATCGAAAAAGTGTAAATACAAAAATTGTTTGTTATGATAAGGCGATAATTCGCCTAATTTGAATTTTCTTTCTATTTTCAATTATAAAGGATTTATAGAGAAATTAAAATTTCCACCCCCACCATTTCCACCCCCTTTGAGCTGGATAGCCCATCTACGAACTCGACCGAGATTTTCACTATTCTTACAACATATCCCAAGGTGGTTAAATTTACATCAAAATTACTCCAGTTATCGTGTTCACAAGATAACATGGGAAAAAGCGTTATACCTATATATATATATATAAACTTTTTAACGAAGGGTGGTTTTGGGTTCTAGGGGTCATGATCGATGAAGATCTGCAGAAACTTTCCGAAAGTCGTGTCATGAGAACCATTGCAATAGGTAGACTTCCTATAAGGAATCTACCTAATAGTGTTCCTAAGGAAACCAAAAAAAAAAATCAGATAGTCATACAAGTTCTAAATTTGATTTCTTTTGATTTTAATAGTTCTATTATCATTTTCTAGTTGCAGCATTTTAATATTAATTGTAAATAACTACAATAAAATGATTTTTGGAAACTAAGAATATTGAATTACAAGAAAAACAATGCTCTGACAGGTATATGAATTTTTATGATAAAATTAAGGATTGGGAAGAATTCACTTGTGTTTTTTTAACAGAAAAGTGTATTGTACCGTTTGGTGTTGGATTCAATAATTTTTCTCAAAGAAAGCTTGTTGAGAATGAAGAGCTTATTCAATACTTTTAGGAAAAGTGAATTCAGGTACACAATTTGGTTTATCAACCTCAATGATTTTAGAAGAGCTCATGGATGGATTATCCCCAATCCAAAGCAACTTTGTTTTAATTAACTCTACAATAATTCTACTGATGAGCTAATAATAGAAAAACTACTTAAATAAAAAACAATGATACAAAAGTAGAAAAATGATAATAGCTTAGACACTTTAGACAAAATTTTTTAAAAACTTTCAACAAGATCCATTCATACATACAGGTGCATAATATTATGCTTCCTGAAAAGTTTCAAACTTATATTGAATCACAAAGTATTTTTTCAATCATTTTTTTCATTATCGAGTCGATAAAAAGAGACTTAACAGAACTAAGCATTAATTAAAAAAAACACTAACCTTATTTCTACAGGTATATATTCAGTGTCATCAAAGTTCTCTTCATTACTAAGAAAATAATTTTGGTTCAAAAATTTCAATATACCACCTTCAATACTTCTGTTCAATTCTTCCAAGGCATCAGAGAAAGTCAGCTCTACATCAGAATTTACTGATTTGTGACTTTCATTAACTAAACGTTCCTTTTGAACCCCAAGCTGTCTATGAAGATGATTCACCAGCATCATCAATACTTTGTGGTTTTTCTTGAGGATCCCTTCATATTCTTGCGTTGTTTTGGAAAGAAGCTCACATTTCTCTTCCAGAAGCTGTTCTATTTTCTTTTGGTAGTTGGCTGATTCATTGGAATGAGTGGTTTCTATTAAATTGATAGTCTTAGTATATTCTTCTTGAAGATTGTTTTCTTTTTCCTGAAGTTGCTTATTAAATGATTGCTTCAAATCAGAAATTTCATCTTCATGAAGTTTCTTCAATACTTCAAGAGTGGACAAGTATTGGCTTTCTACACGTTTCTGCTCTTGGGCAACAAGATCGGCCTGGCTTGATCTCAGTGCTTCTAGCTCTTGTTGATGGTTTTGGATTGTTTGTACATGAATTTCTTTTTCATCCAATATTTCATTATTTTTTTTGTTTGATACCATCAACTGTTCTTCTAAGGATTTTACTTGGGAATGCAGCTTTCCATTTTCTACTAAGAGTGTGCTAATTTTCGTATTTGATTCTTCCAACTGCTTTTCCAACTTATCTTTCATATTCTTTAATTTCCCAAGGTCGCAAACTTTTGCTTCTGATTCACTCAAACGAGCTTCCAATCTTTTAATCTCTTCAGAAAAGAGAGTATCACAATTACTTAGAGCTCCTTGGAAATAAGAGATTTCTTTTTCATGTTTATTTAACAGGTGTTTGATTTTCATTTCTTGCTCCTGGCAGAGTAGTTCAACTTGCTTATCATTTTCACTCAACAAATTTTCCTTATCAGTCTTCAGTTTTTCAACTTCTGATTCTAATTTTTTCAGCACTTCAGTCTTTTCCAGATTTAAATTGTTCTCCAAGGCTTCTTTAAAAATACACACATGATCATCATATTTCTCTCTCATTAATTCAAAATATTTATCACATTTCAAGCAAACTTCCCCATCTTGCATTGATCTTGTCATGTCAAAGGACACTTTACGGCTAAAATTTGTTTCAGAATCTGTCATAGTGTTTTCAATTCTGTATTCACTATCTGTGAGGGACAAAAGACTCATGCCAGACATAGGAGGCTCTTCTAGAAGTATGTTGTCTTCAGAGTTTACTAAGGTTTCAGTGTCAATATACTTCTGGCAATTATTCTGCAAAGTGCTTTGTTGTTCATTATCCTGAAATAGAGTTTCATTCCTTAGATATTTAACTAGATTAGAAGCATATTTCAATTGGAATATATATATATATATATATATAAAGCAAAAATTTCAACAACATGCTTTTTTAATAAATGCTACCATTCAAGCATAAAATCAGTTATTTCATAAATTATCTAGTTATTTTAGAGAGGCTAAAGACAGTTAAGTGTAGGAAAGTAAGTGTAAAGTGTGATCTTTAAATAGAACAAAAAATTCCTAGACTAACAACACTGTTAAAAAGTAAAATAAAATATACAAAGTAGAATAATTAGTTTCTTACATTAAGTTTCATAATACCTTAAGTTAATTAGGTTTCTTGTGTTAAAGAATAAAACATGCGAAATATTTTTGATTTGAACTATGCATTCATTAGGAAATTTAAGTAAAAATAATGCAATGAAAAGTTTGAATCTTAAAAGAGTAAGCATGATGTGCAAGAGAAAAGTTCTTTGTTTGTACCTAAAGAAAACTTTTTTTAAAATTTTATTTTACCATTCAAATGTATATAATTAGCTAATTTATAGTATAACTAGTTAATATAAGGAATTATTATCCTATTAATATAAGAACAGACTTTATCAGCTATTGCATGAAATGGCTATATTTTTTAATGAAATAACTGTAACTTACATTTTTTTAAAAAAATATATCAAAATTAAGAAGAAATTTCATAAAAACATGCTTAACATTATATATACAATAACAAAAATCATTACTTATGATTTAAAAGGTAAAAACAGTATTGTAGCCATGAACAAAAAAACTCAATAGATAGATTTCAGAATAACATTTAATATTTTATTGAATTATATTCAGCCAGAAAAAACAATGCTAATAAAAAAAGAGATAATTGTGAAAAAAAAAAAAACATTAATGGTTAAAAAATAAAATCTCTGAAATGTATTTTAATATTTAAAACAGGAAGGAAACACATTAAGAGAAGGGATTGTGGATTTGTTTATATAACAATACATCAATATTATTCAATTTAATAGAGGAAATACAAAAATGTGGTAGCTATAATTAGAAACTATGCAATCAAGAAAAAACATTTTGATTTAAATTTTAAGTCTGAACACCAAATAAAGCAAAATTTGCACATAAATATTCTGACAAAGTAAAATAATAATCAAGCTCAAGCAATACTTACAAAATTTTTCAAAAGTTTAAGTTTAGTTTCTAGTTTAGATTTTTCAGCTAAAAACTTTTCATAATCAGGATCTATGGAAGCTTTTTCATCAACCAGGAAGGCTTCAGGCACTGTTTTTGATACATCAGGAAAAATATCAGATTCTAATGAGTCTATCATGATATCACCTTGAGATCTCGATTTTTCACATGGCACAGAAATTGATATTTTTTCCATCTCACTCAACAAAAAATCAGTAACAATAGTAAAATCACCGGCAGCTATTTGGCTTCTTAATTTTTCAACAGATGAAATATCACTTGGGGTTTTATTAAAAGACTCTCCACATGGAGTTTCTACATCAACATAATTCATATCAGATAACTGGCTTTCGTTTTCTGATGCATCAGGCTCTAAAGTTTCAGCATCACCAGAGTTCAATCTCTTTAAGAAATAGCTCTGAAATTTGCTACAGGAAAAGTCACCGGCACCTTCAATAGAAGCTCTAGAAGACGATATACTTGCAAGGGATTCTAGAAGTTTCACAACAACACTAAGAGTTTCCATCTTTTTTAACAAAGAAGGCATGTCACTGGGATATGTACATTGTTGATTTTCTAGCACCTTAGATGGGAGTTCTTTGTTAGTAACACCACCAACTTTCACTGGTGGCGGACTCAGATCTGCTAATATGTTATTGAGGTTTATATGTGTAGCATTTTTTTTCAGAAATTCACTTAACCATTCTGAGAAATTAGGAACATTGGAGTAGCCTAAAATCAGTTCTTCTAACACACTCAAAGATACTTCAGCTTGCACACTAGCTTCACATAAAACTTTTGTTTTTTCAACAGAAGCACCCTGTAAAAAATAATATATTGTACAGTAGTTGTAAAATGCAAATTCTTAAAATTTAATAATTCGCTTTACTTTCTTTATTATAAAGGTGGAGGCTAACCTTTTAACTCTTTCAGAGACGCTTGCAATTTTTTAAATTATTTGAAAAATGTGACCTATGATATTCATCATGAATATGAAATACATTGAAAAAAAAAAGTTTTTTTCATTTCTAGGAGGCGGCTTGGAGAGTGGTTTATCAGTGAAATCACGACCCTTACAGAATATGAAACTGTTTAATTTTTGTAATGTTTATTTTACTACAAATTAACACATGTAATGGTCATTATGAATTGTTATACAGTTTAAAAATAATTAAAATAGAAATTTTATAAAATCAAATTATTTTATGCATACTATTTATTAGGATGATCAAAATATCCACAGGATATTCTACAATCGACAAAACTATCAAATGAAACTGCAGAAATTATATATTAATGTATTCCTGAATTCAAGGGGGATTTTATGAAACATTTTTATCCATTTATAAAACTGTGACATTTTTATTTATCCATCAGAAAAAATTGATTTCTCATCTGATGGGAGCTGTTCAAAATAACTCAGAGCTTCTGCTTCATTTAGGTAAATGCACAGCATGAAATAAATATTCCATTTATTTTACAAAAATAAAAATTGCAAAATTATAAATTATGCTTGAAATAAACAAATTATTTCAACAGGAAAAAGTACCATAAACGAAAAACTGCCACAAATGGAGAAGAGTAAGAAACTACTAGCTCCAGAGACGGGCACTGAAAAAATGCGAGTCCCATGCTCTTGTTTAGGTAAACAGGTGCTCTTTTATGAAAAGATGGGACATTGTTACTGATTAATGACTATTCACCAAACAGGCCATATGGAAAGTATGTATTTGTTATTCATTGAAAATAAAAATACAAGCATTTATGACAATATTCTTGTGAGTAAGTTCATCTTTGAACTCATTCTACGATGGAATATTGAATACCTGCAATGGGGGGAGGGGAGGGATATGAGTGCAGTAAATATTGTTCATGGTCCCTTCCCTGCACACACTTATATATCATTGTCCCCATCTGCTGTGAAGTGGCTTTCGTTGTTTGTAGAGTGTGTCATGATGCTTTTATTGAGAATTGTGTAACATA
>BGPR01000203.1:81872-92239 GCA_013235015.1 Araneus ventricosus
AAATGATTATCACATTTTATATATGACTTTTGTAGCTAAAATTCTGTGGGGCAAAAAGCCATGTTCACAGTATTATATGTGTAGTTTTAATAGAGTGTCAGAATTTTCTGTAACTTTGCAAACAATCTATTAAAATGTGTTCTCTTCACAGGCTGCAGAAATGTTACAGAAGCAAAAGTGTGCAATTGAGGCTAAAGCAGAGGTAATTGTATTGATTTTTTTCTTTTAATTTGTGTATTTAAATTTTCTAAAAATTGTTGAATGTTGGAAGCTGAATTTATTGTAAAATTAAAATCAAGACTATCTTTAGTTTATTAGAAATAAAATTTATAAAGGATTACTCTTGAAAAATTAAATATTAATCATTAAGTACTATATAACTTCTGGTAGGTTTTTTATTTTTTAACCTATCATTTTTACTGTTCACTTCACAACTGTAGTATAACTTTTAAAGAAATCGAAAGTCATCAGAAGAATCTTTTGATATTCTCTATTTTTCAGAATTAAAATTTCTCAAGATGAGATTAATTACTCAGTCAGGCGCATAGCTTCTAAAAAAGTCAAAAATAGAAAGAGAGAAATTTGAATCTTATTTCAAGTTATTGAGAATTGGAAAAAAACGCGAATAAGTGAGAGACGCACATAAATGAAAAACCACAAAAGGGAGCTTAAAAGTGAAATATCAATACAGTGTACATATATTGTTAATTAATACTATGCATATACTACTGAAAAATGAAGATGAGATTAGTTTCAAAATGCAAATACTTGTATAACTTCCGTTAATTATTTTTTAAGAACACAAAGAAATGGAAATGCTTACATACCCAAATTTCGTTTTTACTCCAATTACTCTCTCACAAAATAATTTACAATCAAGGATTGTTTTACTTTTTGTGAATTTTCAAAAAGATTCTTTTCAAGTTTATCAAGACATGAAAAAGTTCCTTCACTTCCAGAATTGAACTGAAAATAGTCATGCAAAGTTTCTAATGCTTCTAACACTACTATGTGAGTTGGGGGAACTTTTGCCACATCTTCTTCATCATCGTCATCCTCCTCTTTATCTTCTTCACCACCTTTTATTTCAGCTGCAATTTCTCCAATTTCCCGCAATTGAGATGTGATTAAATTTTCATCTGCATCAACGAATTTGTTGAAAGTACACGTAGGGAATCCACCAGATACAGTATGCCAATCTTCTTCATTTATGTCCTTTTCACAATTTCCACTTTCATTTTATGCTTCAAACGAAAATCCTGCTTTCTTAAAGCAGCTTTTAATACATTTCTAACTGATGTTTCTCCATGATGAGCACAACATAGGTTAGGTTAGGTTAGGTTATATTAACGTCCCGTTTTGAAGCAACACGAGGGCTATTTAGGGACGGACCTCGTAATTTTGAACCGCGGTCAGATGACGAGGACGACATCTGAGCTGGCACTCCCCTCTCCAAACTTCCGCGCCACACCAACGGGAGGACGTTTGGCCACTACGTATGATTTAGCGTGCAACAGGCCCCATACACGGCGGATCTTCAGTGGAATCGGGTTTCGAACCTGCAACCCTCCGGTCCCGAGGTCGAGTTCATTAAAAAGAAACCCAGAAAATTAAATATAATTTTAAAACATCCATGCCTTATAAGAATTATGATAACACATCCAATAAAAACCCATCGAATTACATCTGCCTTATTCTCATACATAAGGTGGTTCAGGAACAGAGAGGTGTTTTTTTGGGGAAGGGGATAAACAATAAAAGATAAAACTTGACTCACCTCCTTTATTTGTACTTGCAGCAAATTTATTTCATTTTGCAGTTTCTTAACCTCTTCACTTTCCGAGTGGGCAGCATGAGCACTCATGGTTGATGCTAGTCTGTCTGACAGCTTTTGAATAATGGTATCTTTGTGTTGAATGGCTGACTGATATCTTTTAATCTAGGAAAATAAAAATAATAAATCCATTTTTGTTATACATAAATTTGTGTGCCACTTTCCTTATGAAATATAGTGAAATCAGTAATGTGCATATTTAATACTCAATAGATCATCAAAAGTACTAAAAAAAAAATCTGTGCACAGGCCAGAAAAGAAAGGTATATTCTTTCTTAGGAGACGTAAAGAAAAGACTCAAGTTAATTCCTAAAACACTATCATGACTGGACTATAATGTAGTGGGGATTGGTTAACCAGCAGTTTGGACTGGGGGAGAATATGGGCGTATGAACACTTTTGTAAATAGGGGTGGTGCCAGTGGGATGTCTGGGATGCTGTGCCCCCCCCCCCCCGGGCAAATTTTTGTACTCCGATCATGCAACGATCTATTCAACTAGTAGATAAATAAAGATCTGGTGAAAATTTTAGTGAGTCATCATTACGCCCCTCCCCTTGTACAGCAGATCGTACTCCTCTGTCGGGGAGACCTCCCATAAGGCAGACTCGAACGCCTCTCCTGTTCATAAAAGATTCTTTATGTTCAGGCAATGAAAACCTCAGAGAAAAAACAAAATCACCATTGTGCACAAGATTGGTAAAACTGCATCTTACTACCATAAGACAAATGAACTGACAAAAGTGGTTACCACATGAACAGAGAAGAAAGGAAATTAAGCTTATAAATGATGGTGAGAAGTATGAACTTTTATACAAGCATGAACACTTTCTGAAACAAGACTCTGAAAATTGCTCAAATAATATTTTTTGTGTGCTTGATTTTTTTTTCTTTGAATTTGCACGCACTTTTCTGAACTTTTTTTTGTTCAGTAAAGGATGGTCATACTATAGGGAAAAAAATAGTGGAATGTCAAGAACACCATATAAACAAGAGAGTGTATTATTGTTATAGTATATAAATAATGAACAGAGTAAGAAAATTTAAAAATAAAAATAATCTTTTGGATGCCCATAATTAATTTATGAAACTCAAAAAAATTTTGGTAAATCAATGATTAGGTCACAAATAGTTTGGGAAATGAACATCCCATTACATTTGCTAACTAATCACCCACATTACTTCTAGGACCTCGGAACTAATATTACTTAGTATAAGAGGACGAAATAAATGCACAAAAATACTTTAAATCGTTCATATATTTAATGCATAGAAATGTATTAAATCATTTATATATTTAATCATTTAATGTTAAAAATAAATTAAATCATTCAAAAAACAAAAATTAATATTCAAATAATTCAATGGTCACAATATTCCTTCAAACACATAAAAGATTAAAACATTATTCTTTCTTCCAGTTCATTAATTTCATTTTGGACAAAATCATAGAATATCCAATTATTTATTTCTGTAGTCAATTTGAGCTGTTAACAAAGCTAGGCTCAACAGAAGAAAAAAAAAAAAACTTTGCTATAATATAAGTAAATAAGATACAGAATAATACAAAGCAAGAAAACAAAAAAAAATCAAATTTAATACAGATCTTTTTATTTTTAAAAAATTGAGAGAAAACTCCTTATTAATAAATTCAGGTAAAACTCTTAAGTTATTTTGTCTAACAACCTATTATCAACAATACATTTTAAATGGCAAAACATATGGAGCTATTGCTAAAAAAAAGAACTACTGAAATAATGATATACCTTTTGATCAAAAAGAGACAGCAGTTCAGAATCAGCATTAACCAGGTGAGCAGCATCATCACTTCCCTATAATGAAGGGGGAAAAAACCCATTAAAAGCCTTAATTAGAGAATTGACCTTATTTTGATAATTTATAATTGTTACCTAATTTTAGAGTTAAATATTGTTTACTATAATTCATTCAAATTCATGACCTCACGAAATTCTCAAAATTTTTGCAAAAAAGTATAAGTGGACAAACTAATACTAGCTTCAATAGTTTTTATGCTAAGTTTCTATAAAACTTCCTAATATCATGTATGGAATGAAATCTGGCATATTTTGCCTGAAACATGCATAAAATATAAGCATTAAAACCATTTCTTATTAAAAGATCGCTTTAGCATAAATAAGTTTATGTTGCCATTAAATCTTTGTATAGGAAGCTGATAAATAAACAATTTTTATTTATTACAAAGCTATGCTATTTCATATGCAACCTCAAAGTCATATCAAATGTATAGCTCTTTCTTTACAGTGTATGATGAATGAAATGTTCTGTTCATCTGTAAGAAAGTTTCCAGTAAAAACTAATTACTTCACTGATCTCTTGTTTCGCACTTTGTATTCAATATCTACAAGGAATAACCAACAGAGAATTAAGGGGATTTATTGTAAAATGTATTGGACAACTTATTTTTATTTCATAATTAGTTAAATGGAAACTTAATATTAAATTAACCATAAACCTTTTCAAAATAAAAAATTAAAACTAATTAATAATTACTGATAATTTATTAATGAAAATTTATGAATTAAAAATGAATCTCATTAACAGCAAAATAAAAGTTTATTGTTTAAGAAGGGAGAGGAAAAAATCAATTTTAATGTAAAGAACAAAAAATATTCATGCTATCAACATTATCAAACCTGTAATATCTGCATGAAAATCTAATAAAAATGCACAATTTGGGAACCAACTCCAAAATACATATTTTGGGATACAGTTATTTTTACAAAGCATAAGAGGAAAAGTTATGTATTAGCTTTCCCAAATAAATTATTGTAAGTACTCTTTTATGAACAGGATTGGAGTTGGTTCAATTTTGGATAGCAAACTACACACTCGGGCATAGTTTACAACATTGAACATATAATCCACAGAATGGTTGAATGAATAACTGTATGCAATTTTTATATAAAATGAACAACAATAATGAGCAATGTTGAAAGTTGGTACTAAAAGGCACGAACTTATATTTCAATCATTCATATATTTTAAACTAACATATATTTTGATTAAATATAATAAAACTGATACCTCCGAGAGCTGCAAGGAACTTTCCATTGCTAAGTGAACATTCATTTTATCACTTGCAGGAGCTCTTGATTCTGCTTTCACAGATAAAATTTCAATGCTTGAATTATCTATGCTTGACTTTAAACCTTCAACGTTTGAATTTTTTACAGAACAGGGTGTTTTCTAAAAATCAAAGAAAAAATACCAATATTATTAACATTAAACTATATTGCTACTATTGAATCATAAAAGCTTAAATCTCAAGTACACAGCAATTTGTAGAAATATTTACATTAGTAGCAAACAAATTAATTTGTTTAAATATAATCGAAAGTAGAAAAAAAGGTACCAAGATGTTGAATAATAGAGTCAGAAAATTTTATGAGCCAATTTTTGATAAATTTAACCTTTTATAAGATGAACCATCATAAAGTATTTTTATTTGATATATTCACACAAGAAAATATTATGCAAGAATTTGATTCATTTGTTATATATAAAGGAGGCACTTATGTATGTAAATTCCAAAAATTTCTGCCAGACTATTACAAGTCTATATCATTCTCAAAAGAACAAAACCTCTTTAGATATTTTCAAGAACAAATGCCATAATTTTTTTTGCAGAATATAAGAATATATATTTTCCAGAATATAAGACACTATTTTTACACGACTTTCTTCTTGTTCAAAACTTAAAGAAAGATAAATTGAAGTATTGTGACACTATATAGTATTACTTAAATCTATAAATTGTCTATAAATTGATAAATAAAAAATTAAAACAAATGAACAAAAATTATGTAAGCAAATTTTATATATTTTAATATGAAAATAATAGTTTTAAAAGAAAATAATAATCCATACTTTTTTAAAATGCAATTAGATCAAGATGCATTTCTCATACAAAAGTAATTATCTATTTTTATATATATAAAGAAACAGAGCTTGGAGTAACTTTTAATGTAACTGAATATTTTTATTTTGCAATTCAATACCATTTAATTTTAAAAAGCAACAATTCTTATCTAGAAATATGAAAAAGAAAAACAATTATGACCATATGAGAACACACAATAACACAACATGCAAATTTGAATTTTCATTTTTTACTGGGTAAATACTTTTTTCATAATGCTTCAAATATCATGCAATGCAAACAAATGTTGCAGAGTGCTAAATAACAAAACATAATTAATTATCCATTCCCTCCACAATGCATGCTATATATGTTTATCCAGTATGTTTCCTTTACAGCCTAGTGAACTTGCCACACATTTTAAATAATATTATAATAAATATACAATAAGAAATTCAATTCTATGATATCATTATACTGGTTTATATAATATTGCTCATTTCCACTATTTTATCATTGTAAAAGTGTAATTATAAAGGCAGATATAGTTATATTCAGCATTATTTTATTTTTGCAATAAAATTACTTTGTGGATTACTTACTCTTATCATTAATTTATGAATAACCTTACTAACAAAGAAAAATAAAGATTGTTATGCAACACTTTTTTCTATGAGTAATTGTGTAGGATTTGTCACGACTTGAATTTCCTATATTGCATTATCTATATTTGGTTAAATACCAGATACAAAAAAAATTAAGTAAATAAATAAAAATAAACCTTTTATAAAGTATATTCACATATTAAAAAAATGTGTATGTTTACACATACAAGGATTAATTCATATACAAGTCATAAAAGAAGTGAATTCAGTTAGGGACAGCATTTTATTCCATCTTTATAAAAAACAAACTAGTACTAGTAAGGACTTATAACCACAGGTACCCTTATAATAATATTGATTCTGAGTAAGATATTTTAGAAGATAGCCCACAGACATGATGAATTGAACTAATGAAATAATCTAGGAGCAAACTAATACACTGTACAATAAATAATAATATTGAGGGCAATATAATTCTCTAGTAAAAACTCAGATATAAGTCAGAGCTCCATTAACACAAAGAAAAGACAAAATATTAATTTATTTTTAAGAGTATGCAAAGTTGAATGACAGAAGTAATAAATACAAGACAGACTTGTCAAGAAAATTTGAAAAGATAGATTTAAAAAGATCAACAACAGTTTCCTAAGGATAACTCTTTTCTCTGCACATAAAAATAGAAGCTAAGAAGAGAGAAAGTAAAACAGAAACACCAAATAACTATCACACTAGGTGAACATGAAACTATCTAAACCAAATCTTGTTATTTTTTAAAAAAATTCTATTCCCTTTAAGAAAACTTGCAGACATATTGCAATATCATCCAATTGTTATAAACACAGTTGAGATTTCAAGAATGTTAAATCTTCATAAAAATAATTAGATCCTTTCCTTATGTTTACATATGAAAACCTATGCAAACATTTAATAAATTATATATTTCAGAGTTTTACTGTTTTAAAGATGAACAAGTTGATTTTTTAAGTTAAGAATCCTCTCTAATCTTCTGTCAGATGAAAGAAAAGACATTTAGTCCTTGTGTGCCAACAATAATATTTAATTAACTCCATAATTAGAAACAGCATGCGAAAAGAGATCTAACATTCTAAAGGCTAATAAAACAGAATATAATTTGAAAGTTAAAAGAGAAGGTAGTATTATTCGAATAGGGTTTAGAAAATTGCTTTTTAAATAAAAAAGAGGCTAGTAATATTTCTTTAATCTTGTGCTACAGCAATTTTCTGCAAATGTTTTCGATCTATGCCATTATAGAATAGAAATGAAATCAACTGAACACCAGACTTTTTGCAACAATGCATGATATAATGCAAAAAACACACAGAGAGAGAGAGAGAGAGAGAGAAAAAATACTAATTTAATATTAGCTTGACTGAATCAATGTTAGAGTTACCTCAAAAATATTTCATCTTTACAGTATAAACCACTTTTCTAATATTTCATATATAGTTAAAATGGTTATATATACAATATACTGTAATAATAGTTAAAAGTTTTTATATAAAGTAAATAATTTTAGTGTGTTAAATGAACTTCAAGTAACTCACATCTTCATCAGTATTTTGTAGACTAGTACATCCAACTGTAGTGGAAGGGTTGGGGTTCTCGACAGCATTTTTTGTTTTACTTTTAAGTCTTTTCTTTTTAAACTCTGCAAGCTAGAAAAATTTTCATTAATTTTACAGGTAGAATTATAATATAAAGTCAGTTATGGTGTTTCAAATTATAACAGAGAACAATTATTTAAATATTTCATAAAATTAAGTACCAATAATACAATCAAGTACTGTATAATAATTTTAAATAACCAATTGCTCAAAATATATCATATCTGCTTAATGTCAGACAACACTATCTAGAGCAAATATTTTTTTAGGCAATTACATTGATACAAAAATTTCCTAATATCAACAAGGTTGTTTTTTTACTTCTATTAATAGTTAGGGTATGTTCTAATAGCAGAAGTAGTGTTACAACTGCTTGATATTAAAGAATCTTTTTTTTTAAATAAATGAAGAATATATTTTAAAAGAAACTTTGTATATGGCGCAGTTTGAGATTAAGTAGATTACGTAACCAGAAAATTGAAATTATTTTGACTATGAATCAATTTACAATAGCATAGGGAAAATATAAAATTACTAAACAGTTAGGAAAAATAAAATTCTAAAATTAGAAATAAAAAAAATTGTTTATATTTATGATTACGTATACAAAATTATCTATCTGTATGGTAATTTTTCTTAGATTTTACTGTTAGTCAAGTCTCTAACAAATAATGCTAGGAGGAACAAATGACTGTTAACTAGTTTCTTTAAAATCACTTACAAACAATAAATTTTTAACTTCCAAATTTTATTTTCATAGTAAGAAAGCTAATTTCATGAAGTGTGATTATTTCAAGCATGAAATAATATTTGTTCCTTTCAGTGAGCTTGGTAATATTACATCTGAAATCTAGAAAATTGTTTCAGTGAAATGAAATGCAATCCAATACTAGCAAGCATGCTTTATCATGCAGGAATCTTATTTTTATTAAAACTTTATTAAATTTGTAACTATGGTAAGAAATTTCAACACAAACTAATGGATATGATCACATAACTAAGAAATAAATCATTGTGAGATCTTCGTGCAGTAGTCAAGTTATTTTTATTTAAAAGAAAATAGTTTTTATAGTTTAATTAACTGAGGATAGAAGACGTAATTGCAATTTTGGGTAGATTTATAATTATTTTGGAAATTAAATCCCTTAAAAATATGGTGACAAAGATAGAAGTTAATGCATTAAGAACTGAACCATATGTCACATTATTTCCAATATTGCAAACAAAAACACTTCAATTAGAAAAAAAAGATTGAACCTTTAAAATAGGGATTTCTTTCAACAAGAGCACTAGACATTTTTAAAATTTAAAGAAATATAAAGTATGTCTAATAACTACATAAACAGAAATCAAAAAATATTTTGTAAAAGTAAAAAAAAAAAAAAAAAGAGTAATTTAATTGACTGAAATTCAGTCACACCGGCATAGTTTTGATGCTTAATTAAAAAAGACGTGCATGAATTCTAACTAAAAATTATCCTGTGTTAAAATACGTCTTCAACAAAAAGTAAATAATGATTTATTTTTAGCCAACCACATGCAAAGCTACAATCTGGGGTATAACCGTTTGGCATATAAAAATAATTATCTACTTTTTGCTTCCCCGCTTCAATTTTCCTTCGTCTCTCATCTTCCATATCAAAATATGTAAATTATAGACATAAAAGATTCATGTACAAAAGTCCATTATACTAATAAATATTTAATACACACTACACTACACATACACACAAGAAATCAAAACACAACACATATTCAACATATCTGATGCCAACACTAAATGTGAAATACAACACTTTTGACACACAAATCACGGTTGCTGTTGCTCCCTTCACAGAGAAAGAGTACTACTTCTCTGTGGCTCCCTTGCTCCGACATCGGCAGTTTGCAGATTAATAAAGATTAGAAATAATTACAGATTTGTAAAATGCGACTGTAAAAATATGAATGGAAATATTTAACTTCAAATGGAAATTGTTTGAAATGACAGGGAATTCATCGAATAGAAAGATCCGAAGACAGCAATTTAACAATGTTTTCAAACTGCGTCTGTTCAACAATAGTCGATATTGCCCTAATCATAAGTCAAAATTTGACCTTTTTTTTCGATTACTCATAACGTAGCTTCGAAACACGTCAGTAATCTAACATTAGATCTTCTTCCATTGTTGAGTGAAACCATTATATATTTGTTTATGATGTAAGATTGGCAACGAATGTCGATGCTGACGTGTAGTTTCAAATTTATATTAGTTTCGGCTTCCGTTCTATTTTATCTATGTGTTGAACATAATCAGGGCTGGTCTTTAACCGATTGGACCAATTGCTCCCAACCAAGATAGCACGTAAGTTTGCAGCAAGTTTGATTTCGACTTGTCATGGCAAAATTTGACGCGTCAAACTT
>BGPR01000203.1:92249-328772 GCA_013235015.1 Araneus ventricosus
ATTCTTTTTTATTAATTCAATAAATCAATGATAATTTGTGAAAAAAATAACTTTTTTATAAAAAAATTTTTTGAAGCATTTTCCATCTTTTTACTAAATATATCACTCTCACTTTAAAGAAAACTATATCGCCTTTTTCTTTTTTTATTTTTTTTTGAAATTTTAACGTTTATAAACAAAATTAAATCTAAAAAACAGTCGGTGTTTGTTGAAAAATAATAACTAGACATTTTGTCCCATTTTAAAGTAATTACTTTTGAACTCTAATTTCATAATTTATTCTACTAGCAAAACGTAGTTATTAGCGAAAATCGCTCTCTCTTTGACTTCAAATCGTATTCTCAACTCAAAAAATTAATGAAAACCAGAAAATAGTTTAAAATAAATCGTATACGAATCGCATCGAACGATGTTTTAGCGAAATCTATCCACTCCTCTCAGAGTTCAGCTGGCTCAACGGTTAGCGTCCCCGCTTCGGAACCGGGAGGTCGCGAGTTCTATCCTGGGTTGTGTTCGTGTTTTTGCAATGAGTTTGACACGGCAAACTTGCTGCAAGTTCGTTTCATGGTGACTTCGGAGCTTTCGTTAACTTGCTGCAAGCTTACTGCAAGCTTGCACACTTGTCATGACAAATTTGTGGCAAACTTGCACTCTTGTCATGACAAATTTGTGGCAAGCTTGCTGCAAACTAAAATTGCTATCTGGGTTGCTGTAAGCTTACTGCAAGCTTGCACTCTTGTCATGACAAATTTGTGACAAACTTGCATTCTTGTCATGACAAATTTGTGGCAAGCTTGCTGCAAACTAAAATTGCTATCTGGGAATAGAGCCCAGCATTTAAGGGGCCCCGCGCCCTAATGCTATCTACTCTTGGTAACTGTTCAGTGGAGTAACTAAGGTGGAGCAGGCAGGACAATGCCATGAGTGCCACCACCCATTACCAGAGGGTGTGAAATTGGCTTTAAGAATTTAAGTAAGCTAATTCCCAGATAGCAATTTCAGTTTGCAGCAGTCTTGCTCTGCAAATCTGCAAGCTTGCTGTAAGGTTGACACGGCAAGAGTGCAAGCTTGAAACAAGTTAACGCAAACGAGTTAGTCACCACGCGTCAAACTTGTCGCAAGCTTGCCACTTCAAACTCATTGCAAACTATAGCAAAAACAGAGTACGAAGACAACTTCGGATTCGAACCCCCCCGACATCCCGCTTCCTAAACCTGTCGTCCTAACCACTCAGCCATCTAGACACAGAGAGGTGAAGATAGATTTCGCTAATAGATCGTTCGTCTATACGATTTATTTTAAACTGTTTTCTTGATTTCATTAATTTTTTAAATTTTGAATTGAGAATATGATTTGAAATCAAAGAGAGAGCGATTTTCGCTAGTAACTTCCTTTTTGCCAGTAGAATAAATTATGAAATTAGGGTTAAAAAATAATTACTTTTAAAATGGGACAAAATGTAAGTTATTATTTTTCAACAAACATTGAGTGTTTCTTAGGTTTAATTTTGTTTATGATCGTTAAAATTTCAACATTAAGAAAAAAGGCGATATATAATTTTCTTTAAAGCACAAGTTCTATATTTAGTAAAAAGATGGAGAAATTTTCAAATTTGTTTTAATAAAAAAGTTTTTTTTTTTACAAATTATCATTGATTTATCGAATTAATAAAAAGAAGGACGGTCTAGGAGGTGCTATTAAAAATAGGATGTTCTTTTAAAACAGAGATAAAGATGATCTGTAAGTGTGCTGTACCATCTTTGCAGCAAACATGTTTTACAATCGTGGTGTGAAGTTTGTCATAACAACTTCACAACAAACTTGTTTTGCAAGTAGGTTAGCCGATTATGCTTTGTTACTTTGCAGGAAGTTTGTTGCAAAGTTGCCACATGAAGTTTGTCATGACAAGCTAATATCAAGAAAAATCAAACTTGCTGCAAGTGTACATGGTATCTGGGTTTGTTCTCACCTTCTTGTATACGAAGTATACAAAGGAAGTGCATTATGATCGTAAAAAAAAATTCGACCTCAAGTTTTGACGAATTTCGACGTTTTAGACTTCCCTGTGTTCGAAAAAAGACATTTTTGGAATTATGTCTATCGATCTGTGATTGCATTAACTCTAAAAGGGAACAAGTTCAACAAATGAAATTTGGTGCGTAGTCTTGTGAATAAAATTGCAGATTTATTGATGGATTTTGGTTTCAATCGGAAGGGAAGGCATCCAAAATCTATACTCGGTTTCCTTTGTTGTACTACAAAGCACAAAACGCGCTATATTGTGTCAGTATAATAAGAGAAATTCGAAGAGATTACACCCACTGTTTTTTTCTTAACTGTAAGTCCTTATAAATTAAAATAAATAAATGTTGAAGAAAATTGTTTCCAGTTGGTGCCCCACACCTCCTAAGGCCGCCCTTGAAAATATATTTAAAAAAGGGTACAAATATGTTTTCCTATCTTTCACAAATAATTCTATCAAGGAATGTGTATATACAGGGCATTTTCTAAACTATCAAGCAAAAAAGAGTAAAGGGGGGCGGGAAGGTAAATTTTTTTTACTTTACGAATATAAAAAGAGGAAGTAAATCAACTGTGAAATGACTCAATCTCTATGTTTTAGACCTCCTTGAATCCGAAAAATCATTTTTGGAATTATATGCCTGTCTTGACAAGTCTGTCTGTCCGTGAACACGATAATTCAAAAACGGACATGCTAGATAAATAGCATTTAATATGTGATCTTTACACCAAAACTGTAGATCAGTACCGAATTTTGAACGAAATTCGTCCACCTAAAGTTTGCCTATCTCCCCGTCATTCTGTATGTGAAATGATAACGAGATACAGCCAGATAGATGGGAAAACTTCGGCATTAGATCTTTGTCAAATATTGTACCAAATACGCACACATGTTAACTGTCCATGGGTTGTGTGTATGTGAAAGTGATCAGTAAAAAAAAGAAAAAAGAGAGGAGTTGCAAGAATGAATTTTAGTATATGATCTTCACACCAAAATTGAAGATCTGTATCTAATTTTAGTACAAATCCACCAAAGAATAGACTTCCTGTTGGTTCGCGAGGAATATAATTAAAAAATCGCAATAAGCTAGATGAATTAACCTTTCCGCTACGGCGATTCGCTCCGCTGTAACGCCCCAACTGAACCGAACCTCGGGCCAAAAGTGTACGCATTGCGCGTGGACAATCTTTGGCGTTTGTGTTTACGTCTTAAGCTGGACATTCAGGAGCGCTCCTCTCCACACCATTTGGAGCCAACGGGGCGTCCAAACCTGGCGTCAATGGCAAAATCCGACGAGAATTGGCGGGACGTGATCGAAATGTTTGGATTTTCATCTGGTCGCGTTTTCCACTCTGCGCACTAGGCTGTAAAACTGAAATATGATCGTGGGTAAGGGGGGAGCGAGTCTTTCTCACAAAAGCGAAAACCACAAAATGGGGAGAGAGAGAGTGAAGCTCTCTTGGGAAAGCGGGAATCCCGTTTTGAAACAGGAGAAGGGGTAGACACAGTAGCCCTGAGAGATTGAAGTGACCGATTGTGTTATTTGCATGGAGCCTCCATGAATGACTCTAAAAGGATGAGTTGAAAACTGGAACTGTCTGGTGTGACGGGATCCAAATGGTGTGGAACTGTCCGACCGTGAATGTTCAGCTTGCGCCTGAACAACGCCACCTTGGTACGATCTTGGAAGAAATGAGGCTTTTCTTTAAAACAACGTATTCATAATTTCTACATGAACAATATATAATATAAAGATTTATTAATTTTCGAATGAATGATGCCAGCTATACGCGGCGCTCATCTCTACGAGTTACATTGTGCATGGCGGCTATAGCTGGCGTTCTTCTCGACGGGTAGATTTGTAGATTCCGGCTATAGCCGGTGTTAGGAGGGAAATGGTTAATGAGTGCTAGGTGATCCTGAAACCGAATAATTGTATATTTGTATCGAATTTTGGACCAAATCGGTCAACGAGGAGACATCTCAAATGCATGCTCGATTCTCCTCACTGTATTACAAATTTAAACGTAAAACCTGCAATATTAAGTTAGTATACTAAAAGATTGATGGAAGAACACTCCAGCTGTTATTATTTCTTCAAACAATACTTTGTTTTAAAATGTAGTGCTTTTTACAAGCAGAAAAAAATTAACGGGAAAAAGCCCGCCATCACAGTTTAGAATAACATATTGACACACGGTTTTTTCCTCTCTCTTTTCTTTTTTTCTACGTTAATTTTTTCATATTAGAAATTCTAAAATGAAAAGTTGTAGGATATTTGGTTTGGGATTTCACGATGCGTTGGAAACAGAATGTAAGAAGTTCCTAAAATTGGAATATGCTATCTAGGATTTATGCGAATGTTACAAATTTCTCCACGTTCTTTTAACTTTACAAATACAATTAAATATCATTCCACAAATCGATTTCTGCCTTTACCCTCGAGAGACAATTCTATGAATAACTTAAACAAAATAAGACAAAGAAACAACAACAAAAAAAATTGGTTTTGGATAGGTCCAGAATGTGGGAATTCAACAAAATCTCGAGGGCAATTTTTTAAATAATTATTACAATTTCTCTATGCATTCTTCTAGAGGAGAAAGTAATAATGATACCAATTTTGTAAATGCCATTAAATTTATATTTTAATTTAAATAGATGTTTAAAATTCAATAACTCTGAGCTGGTGGTGCAAGGTTATTATTGAATCAGCCAAACACCGTAAAGCTGATTCCGTTGCCAAATTAAGTTTTTTACAGTTTTCGGTTGGACACAACATGTCTTATTAGTATGCCAAACATGGACACTTTGCTGTCTAAAATTATCAACAGTAATATTGTAAATTAAATACCAGAGCAAGATGCAAAAAGGAAACATATGCAATTAAAGTCAAATTCCGCTTTCATATTCACTATATTAACAGAAAAGTTACATTACTTTAAATTAGCTCAAATAAGTTTAGAAATATTGGAAATATACTTTAAGAGGAAAAATCATCCAGAAAATTTTGCAAAAATGTCAAAATTTTGCATATGGCAAGAGTTTCAGAATCAAGATTAATTAATTCTTTGAAGTAATTTTTAATAGTCATTCCGTATTTCTATTCGAATATATTTGCTGATTTATAGTAAACGATGGTGCATATTAAAGGAATATTTTACTTCTCCTAGTTCTTAAAGATCTAAAGTGTATTATAAGAAGAAAATTATTACATCTTTCCTCAAAGCAGACGAAAGCAATTTATCCTGACCCGGCAACACTTCGAATCGAAGACAATGAGTCAAATCGAAGATTATCTTTGGCTCAATCCTGGAAATCTGTTGTATAGGCCTATCCTGAGGAGTTAAAATAGCTGAACCTTTATGAACAGTTATATTTCATTTAACTTCCCCTGAAGAATACGAGCAGCACAGACATTGCACCAGTAGAATTTTTCTTTTGCGTACGGGATAGTAAAGATACTGTGCCACTAAGTGATTAGGATTTCATTCCCTCCACGGAGCTAATCCGTCTCTCCTTGAATCACCCCGCAATAATTTTTTCTCTGTCCTATAGTAATAACCCATGCGTGATGGGTAAGTTCATTTTTATTGAGGGAAAAATAACAGGCGATGGAAAAGATAGTGGTCAAACATCCTCCCGTTGGTGTGGTGCGGAAGTTTGGAGAGGGTTTGACAGCTCAGGTGTCGTCCTCGTCATCTGACCGTGGTTCAAAATTACGAGGTCCGTTCCAAAATAGCGTTCGTGTTGCTTCAAAACGGGACGTTAATATAACTTAACTTATGAAGATGTTTGATTCACTACAGATTTCATTTGCACCAGGCTCATTCACAAAATGATTCTTCAACGGAATCATATACCGAAACCGCGATCTTCCACTGCCACAGATAAGGTTTTGTCATCAAGCCACAGGGATCAGTGCCATTTTCATAAAACAGGGCACCATATAAAAAGATTAAAAGATAACTCAATGTATTTAAATTTATCAATCGGAAACGATAAATGTAAGAAGATAACTTAATTTGCATACTTTTTTTTAAATCTCAAAATGGAATACAAAATTTGCAAAACATATAATGATTCAATTATATTCACAAATATAACAAATGAATGGAAAGATACGGAAAGATTGTATAGGCATCAAAGATAATATTAAAACACACTGTTCCTGTGCTAAAACTGTGTGCTTGCATGGTGCCTATACTAGAAATCATACTACGAAGTAAACTGCTACTCTGTTTTCCGTTTAGACAATAATAACTAGTAGTCTTGTGAACAGTTATACCTCGCTTCCAGCCTCCGTCCCCCCCGAAAAAAATCTGCTCCTCATCGCCGTCTTAAAGGTTTAGTCCTTTTTCTTTCAAAAGCGGATTACACACAACTATCTGCTTTTATCAGTATTAAAAAATTACAATTAAATACACCGCAATTACCAAAATGACTCAAATGTTTTAACGGTGTCAAACTCGCCAAACATTGAAACCATTAAAACAGCCACTATCTTGAAGCTGAATCAAAAATTAAAAATCCTTACACATAAGTCGTTTTTAATGACTTCAAGAAGCGTTCATGCCGAATTCGAAGAGAATCAAACAACGCGTTTGGTCGTGACTACGTAACAAAAAAAAATTACAGGCAAACAAACGAAATGCCAACCGGTCGAGTTGAAACAGGATCTCGCTTCCCTCGGTGAAATTTTTAAAAAAATCTGTTAAATATGAGCTAATAAGTTATCACAATTCAAAATTCGTATCTAGACACAATAATTTATTTTCAGATAATTGAATGATTGATGATTGATCGATAAAATATTTTGTTGAAGTTCTAGAATGTTTATTTTTATACCTCTCCTGTAGATTTTGCAAGTTTTTATTTCCGTGCTTCAATCTGAATACTTTAATACATTTTTGATGTTTTACAGTCAAAATTAGGGAGCTCCGATCTCCTTCATCCCGGCCAAATTGCGTTTAGACTAGATGGCTCCACCACTTAAACAACTTACAATCTGAATTATTTTTAACTAGAAAATCACCAGTCATGGTATGACGGGTGCAAATTGTCTCTTCATTCGAGAGATTTCCCGTCAAATTCGGCGTGCTTATATATATATATAATAGGTGTATATGATGAAATATATATGTATATATATAACAGTTATAATTGGTCAAATTTAACGAAAATTAAATTAAATATTAATAGAAATGAAATTAAAGATTAATTAAAATTCTTTTGCATTATACAGAAAGGCGCATATGCAGCTGCTTCTGATAAAATACAAGAAACAAAATTAGAACTTCAAAAATTAAGTTAAAAAGAAATATAGAAAAAGTAAACATTAATAATAATGACAACAATACACCTTTTATGCGCGCTAACGCAGCAGCATTAAGTGATTTCATCATCAGAATATTCCAAGAATTTTATAAATAGGCCTCTGAGGAAGAATCGCCATTCTAGTTCTTTTCCATTTTTCTTCCATTGTGCTTTCATGCTAATTGTATTTTTCTTTCTAATTTTCTTATTTATGTTTTAATTATTTGATAACTTCTGTATGTAAATACGTTTATTTCTATTTATAAAATTCTTGGAATATTCTGATGATGAAATCATTTAATGCTGCTGCGTTAGCGCGCATAAAAGGTGTATTGTTGTCATTATTATTAATGTTTACTTTTTCTATATTTCTTTTTAACTTAATCTTTGAAGTTCTAATTTTATATATATATATATATATGCTTAACATTGATTGAAAACAGAAAAATAAATATATGTTTTATGACAGGAAATATTTTTTATTTATTCACTTATTATTTACATATTTCTTTATTCAAAAACCTCTTGGTAAACAACATTCCGTGTGAAGTATTTTTCGTTGTTTAACAATTTTATTATAATCCAATAACCATGAAATTTTCACCTTCTCAAACGTAAATCAAAAGTTAAAATTTCAAAGGAATACTTTTTCGAAATTCTAATCAAAACAAAGCACTTCTCTGCTTGTCAAACGATGCCAAAAAATATTATCAAATTATATCATCACGATTGCAATAAATAATCAGATGCATCGTGGCGTCCAAACTATATCACGCGCATGATATACCACTGACGGAATTTACTACTTTCTATTAAAAAACGGAATTAATTTGAAATATATGATTAATATAATTTAAAATGTCTCGGGAACTATCGATCATAGCGAGATAAATTTTATATCAATCGATAGCAAATTTTATTTCACTACTTTAGAGCTATTAAATTTGAAATTAGAACGACAATTACTCTTTTAAATTTAAAATTACTGAAATTTAGGTTCTCTAACAATGAAATAATACTGTTTAACATCTCGCAGTGCTATGGCGCGAGTTTTCTTGTTGGTGACGTCAGAGTATTTCCGAGAGACAGATCTGGACTATTATATTAGTAATATTCAAATTGTAAATTGAAATAAGTAATGAAGTTCCAACAGTATAGCTTCAAAATGGTATAAATCGTCGCTTAACAAGCAAAACCGCCTATATCAAGTTTTTGAAATTTCGAGGAGGAAGAAAAAACTAAAATTTTCGCAACCAATAACGGTTATTTCTGAATTTTTTAAACATCTGATAAGAACATGAGTAGAAGCGTCCCGAAAAAAACTTGACCAACCGGGCAAGAAAACGATAAGGCGCTCTCCCCCAAATAAACGTAATTTTTAAAAATTCTGTAATGTCTATTTTCTAAATTTCAAACAACCTTTTACTTAAAAATATGCATGTTTTACCTGAAAATATAACTTAATAATATTTTAGTGAGAATTTTTGAACTTCAGATACATTTAAGATTATATAGTGGTCTCATTGAAACTAAAATAATATATTCAACAAACTTCCAAATTTTTTAGAGTAAAATTTAATATTACACTTTATAGAGTACAATATAAGAATCAAAATCAATAATAGAGAATATAACATAAAATGTTATATCTATTGTTATTCGAAGCTATGGTGAAATGGTATTTAATTATTCGCGAAGAAAGCGTTTCGAATTACTGAAAGTTAAATACTCTTTTACAAAGAAAGGAAAAAAATTTAAGTTTACACACACTTTGTACTTTATATTTTAAGTTTTATTGGTTAGACTCCAATTTTTTATAGGATCCTAAATCTTGAATGAAATTTTTATTGTATTCAAATTATTAGAGGAGACATGTATTCGAGCACAGAAGAACTGAAGCATATGCTACTGGAAATTAATAATTTTAATTATAAAAATTGGTAAATTAGTTTGAAAATAAATATTAATCATTATTAATTTTCGAGAGTAAGCAAAATTATGGTTATTATGAAAGCAGAAGACTGGTGACTTAATATCTATATGCATGAAAGTAAAGTGACCAGAATTTTCTAAACTTGAACCCGGAATACTCTAGCTGTGGGGTGGGGGGACGGTGGCAGGTCAGGACAAAAAGTTAACAACAGGAACTTTTCTGGCTAACGAAGGATGACTGATCATGTGACTTCTGACACTACCGATAGCACTAGACTGTACAAAACGGAACTTAATAATATTCAAAGGAATTAAGATACCGAACTACCATTATTCACTAAAATAAAGTGACCATGCTCTACGTGTAGTAAAAGTTGGAAAGGTGACTTCTAAAGAAGCTAAATTTTTATATTAAGCGCAGTTAATATTTAAAAAAAATTTTCAATACAACTTGTTTACATGTAAGGTAAAAACCGGACAATCCGGAATCAGTTTATTCAAAAAAGGAAAAAATTAAAGGCATTTTTTTTCAATCTAGGACAAGGGATATAAAATCTGAACTGTCCTATCTAATTCTGGATGTGTGGTCACTTTATTTCATTTCTGGACATTTTCTGATGGGAAACCAGGAGATATAACGGGATTTTTCATTGAGGGTGTTGTAACTTAAGCGACAAAGGCCATAAGTTTCTTAAATTCATCTCTGGATAATCACATTGTATCTCTAAACGTAAAATAACTTTTTGTAGAAAAGACAATGGAACTATTAATTCTGACATTACCTTTGCAGTGCAGCGGCCCATGAGCGCGAAACGTGTTGTTTGCACACCCGCATATTGAGGCAATTCACAACCACTTTGCTAACATTTAGCATCAACTACATCAAAACTCATACAAAAAAAAGTGCGCTCGGAAACTGTAAATGTATTTCGTTATCATTACGTCAACATCAGACAGATGGCAAACGTCCGCGTCGACAAAAACCTTTTTTCCTCCAAAAGAAAACCTGCGCTTCTCATTTCTTATCAATCGATGAATTTTGTTTTAAGAAATATATCAGAAATATTTTATATGGCAGATAATATATTTCAGTTTCAAAGAATGTCTTTGCATTATTTGTAGCGAATTTTTGTGATCTTTTTCAAAAGCAGATTTTTTTTCTTCCATATCAACTTCAAAATTACACATTTTTGAAACAAATGAACTATAAATCTTATCTTTTCAAGCATTCACACAATAGAAGCGCCTCCACACTTTTGGCGGTTGATAAAAGAAGCTGAAGTATATGTTTTTGTGAATTCAGTAGAAAGGGATGGATTTAAAGAGAATATAATTACCGCAGTGTGTTCTCAATCTTTTACAATCTCGACTTTTTATGCGTGCTTCCATTCGTGTCCCATTCCAAAGAATTATGTTCAAATTTCTCCTCTTTTAATGAATTTTGAAATAAAATATTAGCTTCAAAATATCTTAAGTATTTCTGACATCGGAAGAATAAAAAATGTTTACATCAGAGAAGCATTGTTTGGGGGATCTACAAAAAGTTCTAGTTTACATAAACGTGCTTCTTTGACTAGACTCTGCTATGGATTACAGAACATATCACACCTGTAGCTCGCCGTATTAAGTAATAACGCTTTAAAAATTGTGTGAATGTTCACTAAAGGTGTACGGATTGTCTTGAATAAACAGAGGCGAGATGACGTACAACAGACTGTGTTGAATGAGGTAGGAATATATGGCTGCAAGAGGGAGGATTTTCCTTTCGTCAAATCGCAGTAAGTTTGGATCGAGATTTCACAATTGCTACAACTGTTGGAGTATGACAATGACGTAGGGACACCGGAGTCTGGACAGTGCCAGGTGATTAGTTAGACGAAAGATCAACGAATTCAGTATATGGTCAAAGCTGACGGAATACGTCGCCGGAACACATTTTAGCTGTTATAAGATCTGGAGTCATATCGCGGTCAGTTACGAATTTTAGCTCTGGTTATACACAATATGCTGCATCACCGGTTTCGCTCAGTCATCATAAATACAGGACAACTCACTACGCCTCTTAACGTGGTCATTTTGATGACCTTCGAAAAATTAATGGCACCAAGGGCTTGGTCATGATGCCCTATCAAAATTTATGGCGCACCTGAAGATGAATTTTGATAAGTATTACATTCTGTGGTTTCAGAAACTTAATTACAGACCTATCTTCGCGGTTGTCAGGAAAATGAATAAAAATGACGCTTTTAGCTAGTACAACTGCAATAATTTGAGTGATCGAGATGTGTCAACTGCCGTGTTTGATAACCATCTCTTTTATCTCTCAAACATGTGCACTGGCTTTCGCAGTGTATGGTTTGCCATGTTTGGGGGTAGGGGTGGGGTGTGGAAAACTTGCTTCATGTATAGCTTTCGCAATTCCTACCTAGTGTTCGGATGTCATTCTCTATCACTGGATTAAAATTTGAAACCAACAAATACCTTTGTTTGCCAAGATAATGTAAACTGAAAGCGTTGCTGGTAAAATGAATTTCTTAGGAAAAAATGATAGTTATTTTTCTGATTATTGGGGAATAGATTCTACTTTAGATTATATGACGAATCCAATTTTCAGCAGAAATAATTAGAAACGCTGGTTATGAAAGAATCAGTAATAAAATAATTGTATTCCGTTTATATTAGAAATAATTAACATGCTTCACTGACTTCAACTGTTTGAGACAAAAAAAAAATAATCTAAATTACGTTTATCTGAAAAGGAGTAAGTAAATATCAACTCGTTGCCCAGAAATATCAGTAAGCAGACATTTTGGCGCCAAAGCCGAGTTAGCGAATTTTGCCCAATTTTTGTATAGCTAATAAATTCGTACAGTAAAACTTCGATTAACCGTCACTCGTTTAACTTTCAGTTTCTGTTATCCGTTATCGTTTAAAAACATCAACAAACAAACAGATATGTTTAAAATTGTCCACGGATTACTTATACACCCTAATGTATAAAACTGGAAGGGACTGTACTGTATGAAGGCGGAGGAGTTGATCTGGCTCGCCAAACTCATCACTAACCAGTCACTATTGTATTATAGTATTACAATACCTTTCTGGGTTAAAGTTAAGTCGTTTCTCCTTGCTTTGCATCGCCAACTTTTTGACGCCAGGAGGAAGGCGGTTTATATTAGCGATGTGTTTACATTTGTTTTGGTTACGCAGTGACGTTCAAATTAGTGTCTGGCGCGTATCATTCAATTGGATTTCTGCGCTTCGAAGCTTCGTCTGGATTGGTCAGCTATGCGATAATTAAATTTTATTGGACGATTTAATAGAATTTGCATAATATTTAGTTTGGAATTTAACGGTTTTAATTTTGACAGTTTAGTTCATGTATTTTTAACAACTGCGGTGTTTGTTTTCAGGTAAGAACTCATTTTGGAATTTTTTAAAAGAAGGTAGATTCCCGACATTCAATGAGGAAGCGAAACTACTAGTTTCCGGCTTTGCAGAAAGCGAGGCCGTTGATGTTAAAAAGATGAAATGATGTTTTAAGTTAAAAAAATTTGCCCGTAACACACTTGCCTCCACTCCAAGGCACACTCCCGGAATGCCTGCGGCATCGCATGCTGGAATTCTCATTTTTGGAATAAAAAAATAAAAAATTCTAGATTCGTAACATTCAATGAGGAAGCGAAGCTACTAGTTTCCGGCTTTGCAGAACGCGAAGCCACTGATGTTTTATCAAGTTAAAAAAATTTGCCCGGTTCGCGTACACAAGACAAGAATAAAATGCTCAGTGGTCATCCAAAACTAACGTTCTCACATCGCCAAACCATCTTGCCCTTGGCGACAAAAAGTTGGCGATACAAAGAAAGGAGGAACGGCTCCGTACCCTAAACTTAACTTTAATCCGTTTCTGTACATTACTACTCTTATATCAAAGTTTATATCGATCGTTTTGTAAAATCAAATACAACATGTGTCTATTATTCACTTTTAAAGGATTTCATTTTCATTTCCTTCCCAAGCCAGTAGTGAAATCACGTTACTGTACCTATCTATTAAGAGATCCCTGTTATCCGTGTATTCGGTTATCCGTCACAGCCCTGGTCCGGACGGCGACGGTTAATCGAAGTTTTATTGTACTTATAAAAATGATATTTTAGAACCCATTTGAAGTAGTGGCGCCTGAAACAGCCTCGTCATTCCTATCTGTAAAGTGATCGTAAATGGAGATTAATGTTGAAAAAACCTGCTTAAGCATCTAACCATTATTTACAAAAACCATCTATTAGAAAAATTCTCACTTTTTCCTTACCGTTGGAATCGCCGAATAGCCTTTACTAGCCATATCAATTTTCATAAAAACCTGCTTGAGTTCGATGGAAAGTGGTATCAGTCACTGGTTTATACTCGCATAAAGTCATTTTAAATAACTAAGATCATTTATTCGACAGATACTTATATCATTTTAGATTATAAAAGGAATATGAAAAGATTGAAAATTACTTTTAACATGATTTCAATGATCTAGCCAAGAAAGATGTTTGTTTATATTTTGAAAAAAAAAAAACTCGTGGGAATAGCATGACTTTATAACGCACTTATTTTAGTGAAAGATTATTACGAATAATTTTTTTAAAACCTGTTTATAAACAGCCATCCGAACTTACAGTAAAATAATTCTAAGATTAAATTTTTTGGCTTTTAATCTGAGCACGATTTATTTTTGACTCTTGTACAAAAGGCGTCGAATTTTTAACTTTATTGCCCTCTCCTATTGTCTGTTAGTTTCTGTAACTGATTGGTTAAATGGAAAGAAAAGTTGGCATCCGGTTCCTATGCAGAGTGAGGTTACTTTTAAACACTGGTCTGCAGAAGTTAAGCACCGTTTAGTAAAATGTGAGAAATTTGTAATTAATATGAAAATTGTAGATCGAAATCAATTGTTGAGAATCGTGTAACATACAATAGAGTATCATGCACATTTTACACTGGAGATTCAGTCACGAGGGCATTTGGAGGACTGGCCAGAAATTGATGAAGACGAATAGAGATTTCGCCTCACCCTGTTTCACAGGAAGCTGATAATGATTTGAAACTTTCATTAATGGCTTTGTTTGCTATGTACATTGCTTACATACATTTTCGTAAAAATATCACGACTACTCGGGAAGATATAAAGGTTTCTTCAAAAAATCCAAAATTTTTCAGCATGTTTTTTGCTCATAACATGCAGAGTTTTCATTCGAATTATACGAATCCTACAGAATACTCGACAATATGTTACAAAAGTGTTGTATTAAAATTTGAAACAAATACGTTGAATATTAGAGAAAATATGAATATTTGTACTAAATAATTTTTTACTGCGCATGTGCGAAAAATAGCGCACTTTTGCCTTTCATAACGTCAAAGCCAGATATAAAAAAATCCAGCCAAATATCGTTAAGATTTAGAAAGATATAAGCATTGCAGTGAGCAGAATTTCTTTTTTTTTCTGAAAGAAATAAAATGGCGAGGGCACATATTGAAATTTTTTTTAACTTAAATTTTCGAATAGTAATCGTCGAACTGCAATTTATATTATGGATTTTATTTATAAGTATGCCTGGGTGTTCAGCATGTTCAATCTTTATTAAATTCTATAAAATTATTCGAAAATTTAAGTTTGTGGAAAACCCCTCACCATTTTGTTTCTTTCAGAGAAAAGAAGAAATTCTGCTCACTGCAATGCTGAGGTCACAAGAACTCCTCCTAGACGGTGAACAGTAGCGACATGAAATTTTCAGATGACATTCTGGGGTGTATTTCTATGTCAACTATGCTATTTTCAACTTTCAGAATTAATTATCTCTTAAGATATTTAATTAAATAACGAAAATTAGCCGCTGTTATGTCTAATGTTTAGAAGTTTTTTGCCAATAACTTTTGAAATATTTATTGCACGACAATTATTTTTACACCATCTTAAAGAGAAAAATTCTCTTTTAATGATATTAATTACATTGTAGCACAACTTTTTTCTGATTGTATTTAATATTTATTGTTATCAAATTAAATTAAAACCAATTTATTATTTCATGAAATCCTTTATTCACGTACTTTTGCCACTGTTAAAATTATAAGAAAATATTGCTCTCTTTGGACATTTAACTCCAATTTTTCACTTCCGGTTTTGTGTCTGAGCATACATAGCTTTTACTATGCACTTGCAGTAATACACTGACGTTAGTTTGATTACTACGCGATGTTCCGCGTTTGATTTTAATAAATTTTTAAATGATCCTAATCTTTAGATATAAAAGGCAAATACCATGACTCACTCATCACGAATTCTCCCAAACCACTGGGTCTAGAAACTTGAAATTTAGCAGGCGGTTGCTTCTTGGGGAGTAGGTGCTCACTAAGAAAGGATCTTTCGAAATTTGAATTAGAATTTAAATTATTTAAAAATTACCTTAAATTTTAACGTTTTTCCGGAAAAACTTCGGATCCTTTTATCGCAAAACCCCTTTTTTACTTCATCTTAAAGATAAAAAAATTAGCTTTTCAATGACACCGATCTTATTTCCATGCAATATTTTGTTCAATTTTAATTAATGTTACAAAATGTTTTAAAACATGAATTGTAACAATTTTTTTTATTGTTGTAAATAAAATTCAAACCATCTTATTATTTCAGCAAATCTTTTATTTACGCGCTTTTGCAATTGTTACGCTTGTGATAGTTTAAATTGTTTTCTTGGGAAATTAACTCCAAAGCAGAATTTTCACTTTAGCATTCATTGCATTGCTGAAATATTTTATCGCACCTGCTTCAAAGTTATATTTTCTTTTTAACACATGGCAACAGACATTTCACTTCAGGTTTGTTTTTGTATTCAAGCATTTAATCTCGTGCTTTCTTGTTTGTTTTTTTTTAAATTATGAGGCATGAAAACGCTTTTAAATATTTGTATATTGTATGATAGGTAAGTTTTTATTCAAATTTTGGTTAGGCTTAAAAGTACAGTTCGGGCTTTCGCGGCCATATTCTGGGTTAATCATTCTACCGATGAGTGATAGATGAATTGAGTGAGAGTTATTTGAAATGCAATATTTAAGTTTCGTTAGCTGTGATACATCATACAGAATTGTATCGCTGGCATTTTAAAATTCACGTCTTTACATATTTTACTATCTGACAAATACAATAAAATAATCACTTTTTTATTCATCTTTCCTGAGTTATCGCGGGTGAAACTGGGACGGGGAATGTTTTAATTCATGTAAAATACAAAAAGCTAATTTAAACGGGCGAACCTGCTGGTAGTCGAAGGTAGCTAATTAGTGAATAAATGTAAGTTTATTGAGTCCCGTTCCTTGCGGCGAAAAATTGTTTTATTACATTATAGAAAAGACCTAACCAGTTAGTGAATTTTCTTAAGCTTTTAAAATTACTTATTTTATAAATGCCTAAAAGAAAGAGAAAAGCAATTAACGTTGCAAGTTTCGCCACAATCCATTAAAGGCAGTCGGGGTACAAACAAGCTCAAGAAGAAGAAAAAAACATGAATCGTATGTATTTTAAAGAGCTGAGAGACGGAAAACGAGATCAATGAGGAAATCGAGACTGTTTTATTTAGCTTATATATTTCAGTATGTTTGCAGAGCAATACAATGATAATTAAAATGTCCATGTGATGTTCATCTAACTTCACAAATTTATAAATGATACCAATTGAATGTGTAGATGTTTTTCTGATCAGTCGCAGAAACACTAAAAAGAAAAGAATTGTACTCCGGATAATAGCAATAAAAACCAAGATATGAAAGAGCTTCTGTTGTCGCCGTAGCAATCAATGATGGGGAAGGAAAAATGTGTACCAAGGACCTAAGGAGAGGAAAAGATACTAGGAGTTTTGATGCTGGTCAAGGATGTCAGACATCACGGGAGTAGACGAATGAAAATCAAAGAAAGACGCTGATGCGAAAAATTAACTATGTTGAAAGTTTTATAAGTACTTAGACTTGAAAATATTTTTATTTCGAGCAACGCCGGATATATCAGCTAGTCCATAGATAAAAACAAACTTTATTTACATGCTCATACATAACACAAGAAAGAAAAAAGTAAATGTCATAAACATGATATTGCTTAAGAAAAATTTAACGTAACGTAGTACTTTTATTTTTTGACGATATGAAAAAATATTTAATATCTCTAACCTCAGATGGTGAAAAGCAAAAATTGTTGCAATAAAATATAAGAATAACATAAAAAAATATTGCGTAAAAGATTAAATTAATCAACATAATTAACAAAAATTTAAAAAACGTAATAAATTCAAAAGTGAAGCATAAAAATTTTATGACCACAAATTTCTACAAAAATATCTTGCTATTTGTTGGTAACCGAATATTTTTTCCGGTAAGGAAAAAAAAATCTATAAAATAGCATCGAATTAAAATTTTTAAATTACGGCAATTAATACAAATCATACAACCTCTATTTTAGTCTGTAAACTGTTACAGTTTGAAGTAAAATAAATTAATTGCAAAAAAAGTAGTTTCAACAGAGCTTTTAATATAAAAAATCGTAAGGATCTGTATTCGATCACTTAATTCTCATTATCAAATGTTCTATATTATTATTTTTTATTGAATGGATAATTTGTCAGAAGAGAAATAGTCTCATCTAATAAACATATAGCAGTTTGCAGATAACTTCCAACTCAATATTTATTTCTTTTTCTTCAACTAAGAATATATTTCTTTTTCATATCCAATATAAAAAGTCCCTTAAAATGTGACGAGATTATTCCGGGTGGGTTGAGAATATGCAAAGATGGTTTTTTTTTTAAAAATGTGATCTCTGCTCTAGCTTACAGTGAAAGACAACAATTCAGAACAATGACAGTAACTGTTGGTAAACCAAGAAACGGCTGGCTTTAACTCTGCAGCCAACAGAGAGCACCTGCTTGCAAAAAAAAATCATGATGGTATATTCTCTCCTCAGCTAGCACAATCTCACATAAATTTACAATAAGTCACGCTTTATCAGCAATTTCCATTAAAAGTCCACTTCTCGGAGCTCACAAAAAGGATGTCATTAGATTTCATCCCTGTGAGAAAAATCAAATTTCATTTTTACTACGAAACAAATTGCAACACTGTAGGAAAAAAAAAGCCATGTACAAAAATGGAAAATTTAATACTGAATAGGAATTATTAACAAAACTAGACTCAAAGAACACAGGAAATTTGCAATTGATAGATCATGATGAGATCAGACAGCATATTTCTGCAGCAATTTCATCACCTCGTCATACAGCAGAGTTTTCGCGTGCAATGCTATCACGTAATCACCATGATTGAAGAGAGGAGCTGGCACTTTATAGACACCAACCAGAGTTTTGAGTTTCGGAATCAGAAGTCCGACGTCCACGGGATCTGCCAACTCATCGTTCAAAGACCACATTAGGGCAACGGGAGCAGTTATTTTCGATAGATCGTATTGTGGTGGAGTGTCCTGTATAAAAGAAAGATTTTCCTTTATATAATAACAAACATTGTATAAAATAATGGTATAAAGGGTGCTGCAATTGATTAACATGATGATGTTTACAGGCTGGATACTGTCTGTCAATTACAGTGGCGTAGCGACTGGGGGGCAAGGGGGTATAGATGCCCCGGGTATCAGTTTTAGGGGCGCCATGGACGCAAAACATTACCGAGTTTATAATATTTTTAAAGCAAAATATGATGAGGGAGAGTGAAAATAAAACATACCCCTTGACGCCATTTACGCTTGTTAAGTCACTGGTGGCGACTAGGATTTAAAAAAAAATCGTATTACTTTCCGGGTGCCACTTATTCGCGCTACGCCACTGTCCATGGTGACGAAACTTTAATGCATTTATGCCACATTTTAAACTCGAATACGATGAGGGTGCGAAAAAACAACATAGGGTTTGAAGGATCACTGAAGTAGAGAGATTTCTTAAAATTTCTTTAAATGCAAATAAGTTCGAAGGCAAGAGACGATAAGGACCACAGAAGACAAAAAAAGTATCGTTCAATATATAAAATGTAAGGAATGTGAATTTTAAAAACATTATTTTATACGGTCTTTTGAAAATAACACTGAAAAATGTGTAAATAGTTGATTTTTATTTCTTCTATACACGTGCCCCCTGAGGGCTGATGATGATGGGAAGGGGCGAAAAATCATATTATGACCCGGGCGCCACATACTCTCTGTACGCCACTGGTGATTTACGTGATTCGTCATGCTACATGTATAACGCAAAAATCGTTCAAAATGCTCAACAGGGCAGACCGTTAGACATAGAGCTAACAAATTTGGCGGAATTCATTAAGAAAGCCTTTCTCAAATTTTAGTTAGATTTTTAATTAAAAATTAATAAAAATGTTACATTTTTCTTTAATAACTTCGGAGCATATTATTGCGCAAAAACCATTTTTACACCACTTTAAAATTCAAAAAATTAGATTTTCAGTGATAACTTTTTTTTTTCTCCAATTCTTTTACTTCAATAGTTTTCGTTATTTTACTTACTGCATTTATACCCACGCCCTTTGCAACAGTCGATATTAAATACGTTTCTTCTCTGCACGTTAGCTTTGCTAAAATTAAGAATAAAATTTGAAGAATTTTATAAAGACAGATGACTCAAGTCGGAAACATTCTTACGTTCCGATATTTCGATTAGAGGTTCGAATATCCACTAATTTTTTTTTAAAAACTAACGGTACTCAGAATCATCTACAGCCGAAATGCCACCAAATTTTGTAAGGGGACTAATGAGGAAGGACACGGGAAAAAAAAAGAATTTTTTAACTAAACCGTGTACTCTCTTTAAAATAAAGAGGTAATTAAAAAAAGCTATGGAATAAAAAATAGTGACTTGTTGAATTATTATTTTCCAAGTCATTTGTATATTTCCACATTTTAGCACTGAAGTTTTCACAGCGTAACTTACAGTTTAACCCTATGACTGGTTCCTGGTTTACAACGAGGTTCGGGAAAAAAAGATGGGGGTGTTTCTTTCTCGGCTTTCTCCTTTACTTCCCCACAAAGATGTCATTTAGAGCATGTGATCAAACAAGATTGTGTCATCGATAAAAATCCACTAAAGGCATTCCAAATTACTATTTCTGCTGACGGTTTGTCACTCTAGTTTTTGATTTCGTAAATTTGAGATTTTCGCGTGATATTTGCTTCAGAAATTATTATTAGGTGAAAACCGATTTTTAATCACCATAAAAATTTAAAACAAAAACTATTCAACTATGCCAATTTGAATGCTGTCCTATTTTTTCTCTAAGTACTACAACTTTTTTTTTAAAAAAATGTTAAATAATGATATAAAAATATAGACACGACAACTTCCACACAATGTAACAATTGCCATAGACGGAGATGCAAGGCTCATAAATGAAGGAATAAATAGTAATAAAATGAAGGAATAGAAAGGCTAAATTATGATCATTTATCATAATTAGACAAAAACTGATCTTCAGAAAAAATTATGCAGCTGTTGTGGGAAAAAGACAAAGGGAATGATTCCTCCTCCACAGTTTCAAAATTGCACAGGATGCAATATTCATTAATGTACAATGCACACTGCACAGTTTTTAAAAATTCATTTCTCAACAACAAACCGATAATGTGTGGTAATTCATTCTCATCGATAAAAAGTTAAGAATAAATGAAAGAAAGTTAAAAAGTTAAAAAGATTAAATTAAACAGAAGGCAGAAAATCGCGAGTCTCTGATCACTAATAAAATCCAATAACTGTATGGCTCTAATTTCTTTCCCAATCTATACTTATAAAAGGCAATATTTGCGTGTGTTTGTGTGCGTGCGATGTCCAGACGAATCTATCGCACCTACAGCCTTGAAATTTGGTACACTGGTAATCTTAATGGCGACTCAATGCACCTCGAAGCCGGAATTTTAAAATTTAATCTAGAAAATCTTTTATTTAATATTTTGTGTTGTTTTGGGTAGTTTTTTGCGCTAATTTCTCAATAAAATCAGTTGTGATAATCGTAGGAAGAAAAATAAACACACCATCGGAAAGAACAAACAAGTTTCTTTCTAATGAAGTTTGTTTTGAATTTCTGAATAATTTACTGACGTAACGTAATTTACTGAATTTTGAGAAATTTTTGAAAAATAGTTACTTTTATGTTGATTTTTCATTTGGATTTCTTAAAATTCTCGCATCCGACGTTCTAATAACGCTATCAACTTCAATTTTTTTCAGCTTATAACTGGAACGTTTCTGTCGGATTTAAAACAAGAACCGTTAAAATACCTTTCTCCGTTTTTTTTAATTAATTTTTCCCTAATCAGTTCAAACAGTCTTTTTGCTAGCGAGTTTCTCAGCGTGGCATTCACCGGAGCGAGCCATTCTCCGTTCCCAGAATGCCTTGTTGCAATTTCATTGGCTGGCGACGAAGAATGCAGGGAACGTCATAACCTTTAACTGAATGACTCAATAATTATTTTCGGCAGTGTCTTAACATGTTTCTTTGTCTCGCATGTTTCGCTTGCTGCCTATAATGATTTTCACGTTGCAATTTTTTAATATTGTTTTGGATTAAAGTACTCGGTACTGTTTCTCTAAAAATCAATAATGTACATCTTTTGTTTTTATTTTGTTTTCGAAACTTTTTAGTGTCATTGTGGGCGGTTTTCTTTCTTTTTTCCTCGTTTTGTTGAAGCTCTGGTTCCACGGGCAACGTCGTGCGTGTATTGCTAGTATAGTAATGTAATTCACGCATGATTCTATGAATGTAACGATTAAACGATTTGTGAATTTTACGAAAGTAACGATGTAATGTAGCCGTGTACCAAGAAATCGTATTATTTATGCATTCAAAAAAAATCAAATGCACATCTGTTGGGATACTACTGTTAATTAGCTACCCCTTAAGAAACACACACCGTATATATTACATACTTCGCCATGTAACATTGTGTAAGATATATATATCATACGTCACAGAAAAATAGCAAGCTGTTGTTAAATTTTCTCTAAGAAAGTATTACTTTTTTTTCAAAAGACAAGAAATGAATGTAAAAAGAAAATTATGTTCAACAACCTTTAATTAGTTTTTTTTATATTTCACTTGAAGTTATAACGGCTATAATTAATTTAACTCTCAAATGCCCAGTGTTGCCTTTAAGCAACGTACGCAATTTTGTCTTCTAAAATCTTGAGAATAAGAATGAAGCTCTAATGCCTGTTGTTGCCAATAGAATACATACTGAAATTTTTATTAAATCAATTTACAACATACAGATGGCAGCCTGAATGCTAATAAAAACTAAAAATAAATTGACGTTTTTCATTTGAGGCTGCATCTTTTTTTTGCTTTGTTTGTATGCTTGAGAATACCATATTTTAATATACAATGTTGAAGAGAATTCCTTATCCGTATTATTATTTATTAAAATTCATCTGCGTTTGACATTATGGAATTTTACCGAGGAAATTATATTCTGAAATAAAGCCCAGTGTTGTCAGCGGGTAGCGAACTGCTTTTTAGCCATAAACAATATTTAAAACAAAATATGATTTTTAAAAATATTTTGCCCATGTTTTATTCAAAAAATGAAAGTCAAAAAACATTTTAAAATCAAATTTTAAAAAATCGGGCTTTTATGGGTTAAAATGTATGCATATTAAATTAAAATGCTAAATTGCAAAAAAATATGAGCTTATGAGTAGGAGTTAGTTGGAAGATTACTTATAGAGAGGGTTAGTTAATAACGCATGTTTTGATTTAAGGAATCGACATTTAGGATGTCGGATATACGCAATGAAAAAACAAACAAACTTACAGTAGTAAATCTTGAATATCGCTTTTTGTCTAATTTAAAATTTTTTATACATTTCTTCCTCATCATATTTTCATTGTTACATCATTCGGTAACGTTTTTTCGTGGCTAATATTTGTATTCTGGATGTACATTATTTAAAGACTACGAGAGTAAAATAGAAACAAAAACCACTTACCTGCCCGTAACGTTTAATATTTCCCTTCTTTCCATAGTCATACTTTCCGAAGTCTCCGGAATCAACTAACTGTAGGAAAAATTAAACGCATGAGTCCAAGAGAGATAATTTCAACAGAAGTGTTAACTATGGAAGAACGAGAGCGATAAAAATGATGGAAAATGAATGTACCTGCGCATAATGGAGGATACTTTTTGTTGATGAACCGGCTGGACTATGGGCCGAGTACACACCGATTCGTGTCTGAAAGTAAGAAAAGAAAATTTTTACTACAGCAAATAAAGCAAGAAAGTCTTGGAAAGGATGGACCTTACCGAGACATATTGTAGTCGTGGGTGCCGGTAGGGAGGAACGAGTCATCTTTGTAAGAAGAAAATTATAAGTTTGCTTCATTTATTAGGCCGGTCATTTACGACCACTCCTTGCCATTTTATATTTTAGTCTATCCATTTAATAAGGACACTGAGGCCATGCCACGCCTGCGTTACTCCAAACCCCTCAGAGAGGCCCTCTTCCCAACACGCATCTCATGCTACTCCCTTCCAACCCGCATTCACCGACCGCTATGGAATAATTTATTTCGCAAGCTGCATATTCACGGTGCGATCGCTCCATGTAAATGGCGGGTTGACACTCCATGCCACTACAGTTTTCAGCACATCCATTTAGGCGGGTCATGCACGGGTCGGACCGCACAAATCTACGGACACTCCGATTCCTTAAACGGGGCATTTACCGCTGTTCATTTCCGAGATTTTGGAACACGGGAAGAGAAAATCATTCGCCAGTGTGTGTAATCGATGAAAATTGTCGCAAATGGATTGACTTTTTGAGGACCTCGCTGCGAGGGTAGCGGGAAAACAAAGGTTCTGCCTAGATTGGGACACCTCGACGGGTCTAGATCATGTTGAATTTAAAATCGGAATCCGCCGTGTGGGGGAGGAGGAGCATTGGGTGGGAGTAGGTGTGCGACTTTGAGCCTACGCAAATAATGTGTATCAAAACAAATTTTGGAGCCTCCGTGAATGACTTGCCAATCTCTGTCTTACTGAAAAAAAATCTCTCTTGTGACAAATGGCATAGCCTAGCCTTCTCGTGAATACCCAGCTTTAGGGCTGCTGCACCTATTCCTCCTTCCGCTTTCAAAATAGAACCCCTTAACCGCGATCTCGCGAGAGAGCCTCACTCCCCCTCCCCCATGGTCGCATTTTAGGTTTTAAGACCCAACACTCACAACAAATGGACAACGAACGAAGATGAAAATCTATAATTTTTGACAACACCATACCACGCCAATTCTTGTCGTATTTTAGCATTGACGACGGGTTTTGGAGCGGTGCGACCGAAATTGCGTGGAGCGGTTTCTCCATGAATGTCTAACTTAAGGTTGAACATGCACGAGCGCTCCACTCCACGACAAAATCGATCGTCAATGTGAAAAACCGATAAGAATTGGAGCGGTCTGGAGTGGAAGGTTGGATATCCAGCCGTTCCATTTGGACTTCTGGACCATGAATATTGAAGTGCGACGTGGGGGGGGGGATGAGGTTCGCTCGCTCTAGAGAAAATTGCAGTAGAGGGAGGGAGAAGTAGGAGCAGTAGGGGATCGGAGTAACCCGCAGTGGATGGATTTGCATTGCGTGGAGAGGTCGTGAATGATCTACCTAAATGAATGGTCTAAAAAATGGAATGGATGGAGTGCCACCACGCCGTTTGCGCGGAGTACAGCGGTCGTGAGTGACAGGGTTAAGGTTTGGATGTCCAACTTTCGTTCCATGCCATGCCAAAACTGATCGGCTTCTATGTTCCCCCTCGATTTTGGCATAGAGTGGTCGTATTTGCGTATGTGGTGTTCTATTGAATGATGGACTTTAAATTAACGCCCCATTTTGATGCCACAGGATTATTGTTGGATGTACCTAGTAATCTTGAACTGTGGTCAGATGACGAGGAGGATACCTGAAACGGAACCCCATGCTTCAGATTGCCTCACCAACGAAAGGACATTTGAATTGATTCAATGCGCACCAGGCCTGTGCGAATCTTCGTTAGAAACAGACGTGAGTCAGCGTAAATAAATAAAGCCTTATATCAATAGATTCAAAAAATTGTAGGCTATAACTTTTATAGGAAATAATATGACATATAAAAAAATACAAGACAGAAATTAAAAGTTTCAAAGCAAAAAACCTACTTTTTTCACTTGTTTTCCTGAACTTATAAAAACTGCTAGGTTTAACGTAAATATAAATTAAACTTTTCTTATAACACATTTAATAACGAACAAAACTGTAAAAAGTTGAACGTGATCCGATTATTAGTTACAGGATAATGGCCGTTCCTTAGCTATTGCCATTTTGAATCTTTGAGGGGGACTGGGGGGAGGCTCCAAAGGGATTTTTGAGGACTTTTGTAAAAAGGCTTCTCTGGTAGGGTCTACAATGGTGCAAAATTCAGCTTTACTCTAATTATTTCCGAAGTTGAGTGTTTTGGGGTCTTTATTGACTGGGCTATAATCCCGAAGCCAAGACCTTACCATCAAGGCACCGTGACACAGTAATCTATGGTACTTCAGGACATTTCTTTGGTATTGAAGCAAAACGAGTAAAAAACTAATGGCCATATACATGTGTTTGAAAAGTTCTGTAACTTGTTGAAATTGATGACTCAGAACCCTGATGAAAATCCAAATAACTCATGAGTGTTTAGAACAAGGTTCACTATTAAATAGAGTGGTTTTGAATTATTTGGATTTTCTCAGTGCTACGGAGTAATTCATCATATATGAGAGGAATCTATATTTCGATCTTTCCATATCGATTCTCCAAATGTATCAGTGATTTAACTTAAATTTATATCAAATGTTTAATCCAGAAAATAGTCAATGTCTCCTCCTCCTACCAAAACCAAAACGAAAAAATAAATGAATAAATAAAAGGAAACACAGTATTTATTTGATCACGCAGTATGGGATTTTGAATAGACCCTTAAAAAAAGAATACAAATTTAAAAAGTTAAAGTTCGCGACGAAATTCAATTAATAGCTATCAAAGAAAAGCACCGAAGAGAAGACTCAGTAGTTACGTAGGAAGGAAGACTTACCTATCGTTCGTTCGGGGAAATTGAGAAAAATGTCAAGAGTTTTCTCATGACAAGGGAAGAAAAGCCTGTTTTCCGATTCGTTTAATTTGAAATGACTGCTTCAGGCACTGGTGAAATAAAATAAATCTTTTTTTTAATTGCTTATTTCATCCTTTTATTTAAAATTTTTTAAAATTGTAGCAAGTCGAATTTTAGTACAGGTTTACACAAAATTAAGATTTGCTTCTTTATATACATTACGAATTGTGTTTTGCAGATAAAACAATTATTTTTGGATTATTTGTCGCATTTATGCTCTTTAATTTGTTGCATTAAGTCGAGTCTTTAAATCAGTGTTATATCTAATATATAAAATTCTCGTGTCGCGGTGTTTGTGGTTAAACTCCTCCGAAACGGCTTTCCCGATTCTCATGAAATTTTGTGTGCATATTGGGTAGGTCTGAGAATCGGACAACGTCTATTTTTCATCCCCCTAAATGTTAAGGGTAATCCACCCCTAAATTTTTTTTTTCAATTTTAGATAAATTTTTTTAAAATTTTTTTATGATACAGCATTAGTATTAAATGCCCTAACCCTGAATTTATCACCGGTTGCAATCAACGATCAATCGATCGCTTAGTCCCCGCTCTAGATGTCTGGGTCATCCGCAACATCACGAGTAGGGATGAAGGAAGGCGGTCTGTCTCACCAATAGATACAAAATGTAGTGACTTGTAATATTTTAATTCTTCTGTAGCATCTACATGCTTAAATTGTATTATAAATAAACACGTGTTGTACCTGTATATATGACTAGCGACTTTTGAAAAAAGTTTAAAATACCTTTTCATTAGTGTGGCAGAATAAGTACAAAATGAATACAACAATATGTTAATAGTAATAATAATAATAACATAATAGTAATAATAAATATCATAAGGTGTTATGATTAAGTCATCGTTTTTACAATACACTTGATGGAAGGATTTTAACTATTAATATTTTAATGTTCTTTGAAGCAGCAACCTTTAATAAATATTTACATTTCAATAAATATTTGTAAAGTTAATATATATTAAATTAAATCGTATTTAATGATAATTTATTAACTATTATTAAATATTCTTATCCTATGATGTTGTAACTATGTTATTAAAGTTGACTAAACTTACTCAAATATAGTAAAAAAATCTGCTATGTCAAAGCTATTTTAAACTTACTTTTATTTATATTACACGATGTAATGCCAAAAAGACGTAAGGGGCCAATTTGAGTCGTGAACAAATCCAATTCAACAGTCATGCGAGGTCTTAGCACGTTATCGAGTCGAACAAATCAACCTAAAATATAACAGATGTGCGGCAGCATGGCGCAGTTATGCGTGAATCCACTATCAATGAGGCGCGAGATGAATCAACAAAGACATGGAACAGAGAAACGCGCAAGATTCTGTAGTAAATGCAGACGAACCGGTAAACCAAGCCAACAACTTCTTCTGAGCATTTACATCAGATTATTTCTTCGACTAGATTCCAATATGAGTCAGTTGAATATTGAGTCTCATTCAAAGGTATTATACCGTCTTTGGACAGATCACTTACACATGTCATGCACTTAAATTTAAAAATGAGCCAGTTGGATGTGTTGCTCATCAGGAAAGATAACTTTAACAACTGAATGTGAAACACACCTGAACCATTAGCTATGGTACTTATCGGAATTTAGATCAGATTCTAGCCTTTTCAAGTAATTCGCAATTTCAATTCATGCTGCAAATGACGTCGTTTGGACAAATGATTAGTTAACTAGCACAGGACAGTCAGCAGATCTTAATTCCCACGTTTCAAAATCAAAGGCCAAATTTATCATCTGGGCCTCAATGCACGACGAATCTCTACATAAGATTTTTACAATTTACTTGGGTGGACGAAGACTCCAACGTGGCATCGACCAATCCGGCGTGACATTACGTTATTCCACAATCTCAATTCTTTTGCCAGGCGTATCGTCACGACCAAATGCGCTCTGTATTAAATGAGCATAATGAATCATTTGAAATTATTCAATCAAGCACTGCACAATCTAAATGACAATCTTCACTGTATCACATCAATCGAAATTGAACAAGCTGGAGAAGTAGCGCAGGATTCAACGCATGTTGACTGACGACGCTCAGGGAATCATGGACAGGTGACATACGCTACAGCATTCTGACAAATCGATTCCGAAGAGAGAACAATCGTAATTCATGTGATACCCCAACGTTCTTAAGACCTCTGATATCCACAATCTGGAAGGATAGAGACATATTGCGTAAACATTAAATCAGATCCGTAACAGGTAATTCATTCAGTTATTAAAACATAATTAATTACTTAACAGATGAAGTCTTCAATTAATTCATATTAAAGAATAGAAATAACTTAGCTCAGGATTTTTTCAGTTGATGTCCAGAAACTAACAAAATCATTACGATGCAGGCTACTACAACTATTTAAATCTGAGCGATTAGAGGTCTGTAATGTTACATAGAGGTGAGCTGTCAATTGTAAGACTGTACGCATGAACAGAAACATAGATACTTCATGCGACATAATCAACACAGAAGCTGCGTGCGAAGAAGATTAATCACCTCCGATGCGATCTATTGAAAAACTGATCGGCCTGACAGTGGTAACATTCGCTATCTTATCATCATCAGGTAGATCACGTCCGCAAGATAAGGAACAGATGCTGAACTTTCGTGCGTGAAATGGACGACGCATATATCTTTTGCCATTTACATAATCCAAAATGGCAGGAACATACATCATCATTACATCAGGACAAATGCAATATACATCGTGCCGACATTTACAGCACGTGTAAAACAAAATTAAAGTGCTTAATCAGCTTCTGATGCAAGCTGTATTTGGTCCCATCGTTGTTATTGATATCGTTAAAGTGCAAAAGCGTGGATTTACCTCATGCTACATTCGAACTTTGGTTCCGTCGACAAAATACGTGCTGAAGAACTATGATAGTTTAATTTCTGCCCAGAGATTCCAAGATCCATCTCTGATCAATTACACTTGATATTTATTACCAAATGATCTGAGTCCAAGAATTCTGAACTGTCTCATCACCATAGCATTTAAGGAATCGAAAACGTACTAAGCGTTTTCTAAGATTCTCTCACATATAAACCGATACGCTGATACGGATATCCAAAGTATCGTCGAATGCAATGAAAATGGCAGGATAATCGTTCATTAAAACTATCAGTTAACGCAGACATCGACACGTATGGTGTACTATATTCTCTGCTACCCAGCAATTTCAATGCCATACTGTAATGTTGGGCTGCAGTTCGAGTAAGATATTCAAATATATTTTTCCAAATAGCTATATCATGTATGATGACATGGCTGTATTTAGAATTGAAAATACTAATGTCAATGCTCCTTCCAGTGAATGAAAATGGTAAATTCGAATTCACCAAATGTGCTTATTACTAGTTTCCAAGAAGCAATGTCTAGCGTATTTTTGGTTTCAAATTCATGAAAGAGATCCGAGTTATCCATAGCTGTCCATCATTAAGAGCCAAGCACGTATATTTGTTTGACGATACAGCGCTTGAATCGTCTACTAAATCCACCTCAAACTCTCTACTGAATTTTTTGAACTGTGCATCGTGCGGATGCTGTTTGGTGCTCATACAAACACTGCTCTATTCTGAATCTGATATTATTTACTGGCTCAATTGAAAAATGGTGCCCGACCAAGAAAAGGGATTGACCGCATTGAGCCCCAGTTTATTTAAATCAAAATTTGAGTTGATATGCAGCAGCTTCAATCCAAGGCATGACTGAGTGTTTTTATCTGCGATTTACAATGTTGGTTATCATTCACCGGACTATGAATCATTTCAAGATCAGCAAGGAGTGGATAGAAGCAGTATCCAACGTGTATAAAGTGCAAGTTGCATTTGGGCTTTGTTAACGAAGATGGACAATCATAGTAGGTTATCTTAGCACTGGAAGCATGCATTAAACTGCACAGGAACAGCAAATTAAATTATTTGCTATAGTATTGACTCAGCATGTTTCCCCGCTGAGCGCAAATGCTTGTGGATAATCCACATGTGATTCAATGATTTGGCATATTTTTTCGTACTCCGACAGGGTATAACGATCTAACGATATCCATCTCATGATGCAATATTCAATGAATCAGTCGACGGTGCTAATAGGAGGTCTTCTGTCTGCTATTGCAATCTACTAATCAGTCATTTCAGTGCAGGAGCATGGAGACAGAGTTTGCATCCCTGATTTACTCAACACAGATATGAATCGTAGACTGCAGTACAATCTGTGAAATGCGGAATTATTGTAATGTCCAATTGTATCCATTACTAAATGATGGAAAAACAAAAATTACACCCCTATAGTGAGTTTACAAGCCGGCAGAAGGAGGGTTACTTTTTTTTGATGTCTACGGTGGAACTCAAACAATTCCTATTTCCGTCCACTCTGCTGAGGTACGATTCAAAAAATCAATGGCACGCATTGTTGCATCTTCGGCATTACACCTTTATTAGATGGAGGCAGAGACAAGCCGTCATTCAGCACTTAGCTCGCCATCTGAACATAAAATAATCCAATGACGGTGTCAAGATAACATCGTCATGTAATACAGTGCTGAAACGAAATGGAAATATTATCTGGCTGAATGATCTTGTTCTTTAAAACATCTGCTAGGATTGGATAGGATACATAAAGGATAAAAACAACGATAAATTATTTGGCGGCACTTTGTTACCTCTTTCAGGTGGATTTCAGGCAAACACTCCTTGCTATTCCACTTCAACGACGCTGATTGAAATCAACGCTACGCTCAAAATCATCGACTTCGGAAGCTGTCTTGAAAAACAACTGTACAGCGGAACATGCGCGTTCAAATGCTTCCAATCCATCCCGAAGCTCTCAAACAACCTTAGAATATTAGGATGGGAAGTTGCTGGTAGCGATACTGGGATTAATCAGCAGACGGACTTCTGCATACCATCATCGAGCTCGCAAAAATACTTCTCGATCGATTCCATACGAATCGGCACCGACATTGTAATATCAGCGGGTAGCTGCTTAGAAAGAGCGAGGCAAAAATGTGGGACGTACATGGATTAAATTAAAGTAGCAGATTTGTTACCTTTGAGATATGTACATAAATCTACGCATCAGTTCAGGTTTGCATGTACGACTGTGAATTCACGTATCATTGAGTTTTTAATCTAGCATGATTTTAAGCTCACACACAGACCTGAAAGTTGATCATGATGGCTACCGATTAATCACTACTCTGATGGCATCGTTACCAATGAATGATAAAACTAAACCATCCATGCCTCAAGCCAATGCTCCATGTGCTACAACTATCACTAGATTGAGTGCATTAATTATACGATAATTGTCAAAAGGTATTGCTGGCTAGATGAAATACCGCTGTTCCATGGACAACTATGGTGTGTCATCCGTTTCATGGGGAAATATCCAGTTTGTTTGTGTGGCTAAAGACGGTCAGAATATTGTACACTCTATTGCGCCTAAGATTATTTTTTTTCAACTGCTTATGATGAGATTACAATATGAATAATTATTTTGATATTTGATAACAATGAAGAATTGTCAATTTAAAATATATTCTCTACATAATAAACATTAATTTGTACCCACCAAACGTTATTTTATTGTTTATAACGCTTTCGATTATAAGTACATCCCCGAACACTTATAGTAGATAATTATTTTTATTCACCTAAAAAAATGTTTCCTACAAATAATATACATGGCAAAACAACGTTTGCCGGGTCAGCTAGTATATATATATATATTTAATTTTGTGAAATACATGCATACATTCACAATTACATTACCTTTGAAAATTTGTTTCACTGAAATTTCTCCTAAATAGAAATGCATCTGTTCATTACATTTATTTTTTCCTTCATGTTCTCCCTGAACATGGCTAGTTAAAATATAAGTATATAGAGATCTTTACTTTAATTCGTTTTCATGACACTGAAATTACTTTGTGCTAATATGGAAACAAAGAAAGCAAATATTTGCAACGTTATAAAATTTCTTTTATTAAAAATGTCTACATTATTTAGAAGACATTGATGCGTTGAATTAGTTATGCGATTTCGTTTGATGTTATCGTCAAACTATTCCTCTTAATAATTCTTTTACATGACCAAATAAAGAATTATGTATGAAATACCAGCTTTATTTTAGATGGCGTAGACGTAGCAGACGTAGATTAGCAGACGTAATAATGCAGAGGTCGTTGAATTAAAAAATCATTTACTTAGAAATCGTCATTTTTATCGTTGAGATAGATGATAGGATGCTTTTAACTTTTCAGATGATATTTAAGGTAAATCGGAGCCAACGCCATTGTTCAGAAAAGTGCTTTCGAAGGCAGCGTGTCTTTCAAGGTGTTTTACATGGTTAGAAAAAGAGAAATTTACAGCATCGCAGTGAGCTTAACTAGTATTTTAGAAACGGGGAATTACCGAATTTGAGGCTCGAGGACTAGTATGACTCTTGCAAGTCTAAGTTAAAGTAAAAGTGCTTTTATCATAGGATTGAAGTAAAAGTAATTCGTTCGTAATTAAAAATTAACTGACGTTAAAAAAGATTTATGTTAAAGATGGGAAAATTTCTAAGTCATTATATGCATACAGATGCAATTTACACAAACTGTGGTCTAAATTTAGTAACCAACTATGCTAGAGAGTTGAAAATCTTACGATGAGACGCATAGAGACCTAAAAGGGAATTGTAAAGCTCTCCTTTGTAATAGAAATTTTGAGGGGCTTGGCCTAAGTCCAGAAATTGTAGTGGCATGCCTTTAGTTCCTTTCAAACATAAGAAATTATTTGATATTGCAGATTTTAAGCATAGAAATCAGTAGCCAAGACAGAATTCATCGATAATAAATTATTACTCTTTTTTTAAAATATGTGTGCATGAAAAAATTTTCAATTTTAAAGAAAATATAGATGTTTCATTATATTCGTTTCGGATTTTTTAGAATAAAAAACCAGCTTTTAAATTTTTAAAAAATATTTAATTATCAGGTTCATTCGCAATTTTCAGCGTTGTGTAAGACCATGTGTTCAAGAAACTTTGCTCACCACGTTCAGTTCCTGCAAATCTCTTCCGAACAGAAGGAACATAACATCTTTACAGATCCATCGTTCAAATGTGTCGCATACGTACTCGCTCAGGAATTTCATGAGAGCATTGCTGGGTAGGAATTGTCTCAGCCCGATTATCTTGGCTAAGAACTGAAAAAAAAGATGTCAAACAAAGAAATAGACTGCAAAATGGATTTGGAAAGAGATAATATACATTATATCACTTATTGCAATGTTCCATTTTTACTTTATATATTATTTAGATAGCTATATTTCAAAATATTTATCTTGGAGACGGATCCCAATTGCATATCTAAGTTCATATAGATCTTGATAAAAACATGAAATTATCAGTGTTGAAAAAAAAAACAGTATTTTTAATAAACTGATTAAAAATACAATTTAGAATATTTGTTATTTGCCTCAAAAAAGAAATATCCCCAAAAGAAACAAATGTATATCCGAAACAAGCAGAAAGGTAGAAATTCTGATATGATTGCAGAATATAATACCTAGTTTTTAAATGCACAACGATGTGGTTTATAAAAATCAGTGGCGAATCCAGGATTTGGTGGGAAGGGGGGGGGGCTGAGATTATAAAAAAAATTGCATCGTCGTGACGAATGTCAAACCTCATGGTTTATGTAAACCAAAACACTTTGAACTTTACAGACTTTACTCACCTGATAATAAGAGTCATAAAGAGCAATACAATGCTTTCGATAATTTAATAAAAAATTAATGAAATAAATAGACAAAAATGCTTCGACTGCTTAAACGCTACAAGTGCAAGAGGAATGACTAGAAAAATAGGAAAATTTTCAAGCTTGTCAAGCCAGAAAGCAATGTTCTCACGTTTTTATTTTCTTTAATTCTAGCTTAGCTCTGGGGGGGAGGGAAGGATGCAGCCCCATATCCCTCCCCGGATTCGCCACTGTAATAAATTAAAGTATAAAACTGCCGTATCAATTCGTTCAAACGAATTCTTAGTCAAAAAGATCATTTATAAATATTAATCTATCATTTTTATGCAAATGTTGATTCAATAAAAACTAAAGCGGCCGATATTGGCATTTGCTCTAGCAGCATCGAAAGACATGTTAATTTAATCTTTGTTCTGTCCTTGAAAATATGTAGAAAATGAAAAAAGCGGCTGGAGCAGCCTTACCTCAAAGTCATTGGTGAAGGGAGCCAGGTACTTGATTGGGCTCGTTATGTAACCTACAGTTGTCACAGGCGCCAAGGCGATGAAGACTTTTATCTGAAACAAAGAGCTTGAGATATTAATTAAGAATAACTTGCACAGGATACATAACTATTGATTTTAATTGTTAAAGAAGATTGATGAACACTATGAAAGAGCAAAAGAAACTTTTATGCAACGGAGAAACTGACAGGAAGGAAATTCCAGGTGAGCAGCAGTTTAATTAATTAATTCTTTCTTTATAAAGCTTTGAATTTAATATACGTACTTTATATGTCTTAATATGTCTACATAGTGTCATTCCCTAAAAATTCCTGTTTTTACTCCTTCTGTTTCGTTTTTTTCGAATATAGATGGCGCCATGCTACTAGTGTTTCGTTAAAAAATTTGCTAATTGCTTTTTTAAAAAAGAAAGTTAGTGTGGGATTGTGATAGCGTGAGGACATTTTTTTTCTCTTTTTTCTCCATTCTAGGCATGGAGTAAGTTTATTTTCACGATGGCTATTTTTAAAAGCTACATGGCTAATATTTTAAAATTAATCTTATTAGCGCTTTTATGTCTATGTTTGGTTTTCCTCTTTCTTTTAAAATAATGCTTTTTGATGTGCAGATCTCCTTTGTCTTTTATTGGGAAATTTCGGGCTAAGAGAAGCTATATTTGGCGTAATGCAAGCTTCTTACAGAAGAATTTCTCAATTATTATTTTGAATCCATTTCGAATAAAGTCCTTAGCCCTTGAAAAAATGGACTAGAATGGATTTCTCGTCTTGTTTTTTTCTCGATTCCCTCTGAGTTTATCTTTGTTTTTTGGGTTTCTTTGAATGATATTGATTTCCATTGCTCTTGGTTTTTTGTTTGCAGCTGCAATTGCGTGCGACTTAAACATCGTTTAAATTTTATTATCTAAATTTTTTGTTGTTGTTTTTGTTTAAAGTTAAGTTAAATGTTTTTAAAATTTATTCTAATTTTTCTAGTTGATTGATTTTAAGCTCTACTTTATATCCTACGTACTTTTTCTTGCATCACTCTTCGACCGCTTTGCGTCACCCTTGTGGACGATTTTGGTGTCGTGAAAGTCGTTAGATCCTCAGCATCGCCGTAAAATAAAATCAAAAGGAAAATATTAGTTTGATACATCCTGCGAATTGCGAGACCATGTCAAAATTTCGATGCTAAGTCTACGGATGGAAATTTCTTCTTCCCCCCTTAGAGCTATGTTGGTGCGGTGTGTTCATCTGATATAAAATGGCTATATGCTTTCTCTTGCACGACTCTGTGGCTTATTTGCACCAACTTTGGTTCGTGATTTTGATGCCGTTAAAATCATTAGGCCCTCAACACCACAGTAAAATGAATTTTTAAAAAGTGCGTTTTATATACATTCAGTGACCCCATCGGGGGGACACCGTGAATTCGCGGAGGAGAGGCTGCCGTATAAGTAAGCAGGCTCTCGTCAACCCGATGGCACAATAATGCTGTTGTGGCTCTTTGGGCCCACTTCCGATGACTATCGTACCCCGGTAAAACGGGGGGTTTCTGCATGAGCCGCTGGTAATGGGGCTATTATGCAGGAACCACAGTGCCTGACTATCCGTTGCGGCGGCCGGTCTTTCAGTTGTTTACCCGGATGCTTAGGCAGGGCGGGGGGGAGGATGTTCCTTTGGTCTATACATTCAGTGAACTACCAGGCAAGGCCAAAATTTCTATGTTAAGTTTATCGATGGGAAATTCGGTTTCTCCCAACTGAGTCGTTAAGGAAAAAAGCGTTGCTAAGCGACGCTCATATAAAGCCAACAGCGTAACTAAGGAGAATTAAACGTTGCAAAGCGCTGGCATTTTAATTATCAGATTAGCTATAAAGCACTGATAAGAGATGTTTATATCAAGTTTGTAAAAATAAGTCGAAAAAATTCTTTACCACATCTATTTCCTTATAACACCCATGGGTGGGAAAGTGGGATGATATATTGTGGTCTTCGAGTTAATGTCAGTTTAACACAGTATTACACTTCAGTTCGACCGATATCACTTGGCGATCCGTGAAGACTGCAGCCGTAAAACTCCAGACCAGAGGTTCTCAACCTGTGGTAAGCCTACTTCTGGGGGGGAGGAGGGGGGTACGCGAAAATAACTATGGTAATGCAAGAAAATACAAAACAGAAGGGAATAAAATAAAAAAAAGTAGCAGAATTTGGTTTCTCCAAATTCTCAGTGTTAAAGCAATACCTTTTTACACCTTTCCTAAGGTAGCAAATATTTAATACCTTTCACGAACAAAGAACTTGTGGGAAGAGCATTGTCGTCATATTCGCATATTACTTATACGTCTTATGCGTATATTGTATATTATTAGCTTGATGCGGTTTCAGATATAAGATCTGTCCAGATATAATATGTCTCCGTTTGAACCTAATTTAATAAGACTCAGCTCCATAAAACAAGTAAGAATCGTATTGAAGTTATCTTCCACTTGAATCGTTGATTATCTCGTTGAATAATTGCTAATTTTCATCATAAGTTAAAGCGAAATTATTTCAATGCCGTTTTTATTTGTTTCAGCGTTGAACTAATACAATATGAAAAAATGGAATAAAATGCAAAATCAAAAATATATATCCTATGAATGTTGTTAAGCTATTCGAATCATTTAACAAACCTTGGTATTGTTAATTAAATCTTCTTTGTGCTGAGGATGGTTGTGGGGGGATATTCAAAAATAAAGAAGACTAATCAAGGGGCACGAGAGAAAAAAAAAATGGTTGTGAACAGCTGCTCTTTTAGACCGTTCTAGAAGGCATAAACGAACTGTACGGTGTTGACGCTTTACTTAAAAGTTGAAGAGTATCATTTTAACTTTAAAAATTGCGCCTGTTTTTCCAAACAATTCATGTTCGCATAACATATATCGGGTCAATCTGGCAGTTATTATTTACTAGCCACCTTCGGCGAACAGATTGTTCGCTAGGAATATAATTACAATTGAATCTTGAATAATTTTATATTCATGTTTTCTTTAGCAACGTAAGCAGATCGTAGTAGATATCTAACACATGTTCTTTTAGTGGCCTTGCACCTGTTCTGTTCATTGTCTACATAAATGTCCCTAATGGAGTCAAATAGCTGACTAATCAAATAAAACAAAAAAGAACTAATGGAGTCAAATTACTGACTAAGTCATGTAATATCTAATTGCATGTCGTCAGCGCCTTCTTCACTTTCTTAATCCTCTTGCAAAATATGCATTTGATTTCAACATTAAAATGGCGCAACACATTTTATGGCCAGAGGCATATGTTTGCTGAATTAAAACATGCTTAAAGAGGATGTAATCATAATCATTCAGCTTACTGGATGTATTTCTTCATATAACTAATATCTCAGAGATCTTGGTTGACAAATTCCACAAAAATTATTTTAATGAAATAAAATATGAAAGCAAAATGTATTAGGATTACCTTAGTTTCACACACACACACACACACACACACACACACACACACACACACACACACACACACACACACACACACACACACACACACACGCACACACGCACACACACACCACACACACACGCACGCACGCACACCTTTATTGTTAGTAGAGCTTATCATCATGTGACTGTCACCAATTTTATTTTATTATTATTTATTATGCATATTTAGCCAACATGTTTTTACTTATGAATTTCCTGTATGACAGGATCATATTTTTGAAAGTGAGACTATTAATTTTTTTATTTCCATTGATCTTGGTACGTATATCTTAAATGATGTATTAATTTTGAAGGGCCTCATCCAATATTCCTATCCAGAGTTTTAGAATGGAGTCATGTGACGTCACAGTCACATAGCGTATACAGAGTATTATTTACATACACGTTGTCTTACGCTGCGCTCTTTTCCTACTTTAAGATACGCAATAGATTCCAAAATTGAATTGGCGAGGCATTTTTTTTTACTTGCAAGAACTGACTGCATTATACAGTGATATTCAGTGGCCAAGATGGATGAATGCTTTCGATTATTTTTTAGTTTTAAATATAGGATGTAAGATAAGTACTGATTGGCTGATTTGTTATGTTAAATCTTTGAAGCTCTACACGAAGGCTATTGGGGGAGGACTCCATAATTTTTGCCGCAACCAATTAACGAAGATGACACCTGAACCATTCTCCCATTCTCGGAATTTTCACACCTCACCAACTTGAGAATGTTTGAGTCCTGACGACAATTTTCATGTAAATTAAGTTCTTATATACAACGGATCTTCGAATTTGCAACTGTAGTTTATATGTAGCCATGTTGCTTACCATTGTAGGGTAGCTTTAAAATTATTAAGTACTTTATATTCTCTGTTTTCTTTTAGTATTTTTAACGACGGTTTTCGCTTGTAGGTTATGTGTTTTGTTAATTGCGCCTCATTTACATCCTTTTAATCCATTCGTAAAAGTAAGCACCTTTCTTTGTTGGGTTTCAACACTTTTAAATAGCTCTTTGTTAAAAAAAAAAAACTTACCTTTTGATTATATTGCGTTTTTTCCGCAAGCATTGCAAAGCAAGATGTTGTTCCTTGAGAATGTCCGATGTAGGAGAGCTGCTTCTGGCCAGTCTTATTCAGGATGTAGTCGATCATAGCAGGCAGGTCGTAGTAGCCCATCTCTGCGAAACTGAAAATATCAAACTTTAGCCCTTAGAACTCCTATGTCGAGTGTGACTCGACATTCTGAATGATGCATCTTTTTCACATTCTTGCTGAATAGCGTTTATTATAGAAAGCACATAATAATAAAAACACACAGATTGATCTTTAATTGAAACAAATTAATAACAATATTTTTCAGATTCCCAAAGCGCTAAATCAATCCTTACATTGTTAGTTAAAGTTACTCACTCACTATTATGCAGCTAATTATCTTTCGGAGTGCAAAGGGTTAAGCGGTATGAAGCAGCAGACATTAAGTTTTACTAAGTATGCGCAGTGGCGGCTCGTGTCATGCAATCTTGGGGGTTCTGTCCTTCCTGCGCATCTTGAATCCTTCACTGCGCAGTAATGCATATTTGAACCACTTACATTTTTTGGTTTTTTTCATTCACTTTAAGTAGTTTTATATTTAACGAATAACTAATAATATCTTTTCTTCAAATAGGTAAGCATTTTAACAAACTAATTTTAACAAAAAATTTATGCTTGAAATTTGTTTTTCAGTTCCGCTTTCTGTATTCCTTACAACATTTAAAAAAAATTACATCAAAATTACAGTATAGTACAGAAATAAAATAATTTTCTTATTAATTAATGCGAAAAATGTTATAATATAACTAATATAAACAGAAGCGTAAGCTAATATATTTATTAGCATCATTAAAAATGATTTAAAAATAAAACCCATTCTGTTTTGTTTTCAACCCAAGAACAAAAACATTAACCTTGATGCTTGTACGACGATTAAAATTTTTTGTATCCATTGAAATCAAAACAGCTACATGTAATCATATCCCGATTCATATTGCGTGTGTCAGAAAATATTTTATTCTTTTTTTTAATGTTAGAAAGCTGAGTTCAAGCTCTGATGTATTTATGTAGTAACGGGAATTGTCAAGAGGAGAAAAAAAAATGATTAATTTATTCTATTACATCTATCTAAAGGTGGACTGCGATAATTTAAATTGGGAATATAATTATAAATATTTCTTAAGAAATTCTGTTTCTTGAAGCGAACCGTGTTTTATTCAAAATCGAGGCTTCTTAAACTATGAATCATGATCCCAACTAGAAAGGTACAGAATATTAGGGTTCACGAAAAATTTGAAAACATATTTGTACCACGAAAAATTTCTATTATGTATTTTATCAGCATTTATAACTAAAAATCATTTGGATTGGAAGAAATTCCATTACTAAAAAAAGGAAACTTTTTTCAATTAAATTTTTATTTATCATTAATTATCTTTCATTTCTTTATTTCTTTTCAAAGTTTTAGCACGCAGAAAAATTTTTCGCGCGAGAAAACGTTTAAAACTCCGTTTCTAACGCGACGGGAACTGTCGAATCCTATAGTTCCCTTTTAGCTTAAAATTATGGTAGAGAAAGGTAGTGAAAGCCTGCGCTGGATGAATGCGCATGCGCGAAAGGCCGAATTCGATGCTGCAAGGATCCAGTTCCCGTTTGTATTGCTACCTTTTCCTTTGCGCTTCTTCTTCCGGTAGAGAAAAAATAAGATAGGAACTTTATTTTCTGCGTAGGTGTTTCTTCGCGCAACATTTCAATATCGTAATCATTGAATACAAAATTGCGTTAGATTGTTGATAAATTTAAATATTAAATGCGAAATAAAATAAATTGATTAAATTTGCAGCAAGGAAAAGGCGAGCGTTCTGCAGTACCTATACACGAGCCGCCCCTAAGTATACGTGCAGTGCACTTTCAGATAGAGAGTGGGACAGAAGAAAGATTTCTCTATGCACAGCTGAAAGATTTTGCACCTTAAAATTATTACAGTCAGTGTACTAAATAAATCTCTCTCAACTCATCTAGAACCTCCAGCAGCCAGACCGACCTCTATGGGGAATTTATTTAAATGCACATCAGTATAGAACCGAAAACTTTTTTTCTTCCGATGCAAATTCCTCATCCACACCAACGCCTTAACCCACTAAGCCACAAATGAGTCACGTGATTGTGGTTTGCTCTGCATGTCCAAACTAACTCCAATCAGTAGTACAAGAAATTTTTAAGCATACAATAGATTATTTTGGAAAAATCTAGCATAAGAATTTTCTTTAAAGTTTAGGAAAAACGGCAGTATTCCAAAACATTTGAAGGCCAGTAAATCCGCACGAAATTTTAGCACATTCAACCTTCCCTCCCTCTTCAAAAATGATTTAGCTATCTGTTGGGTCGTTCAAATTAAATACTTAGTTTAAGTTGGTCGATGTGAGGTTAAGTTACCTGATTTATAAAGGTTCCAATTTACAAAACTATAGTTTTGTAAAATAGAAGAAAAGGTGAGAGGTATTTGCAACTCCATGATGTCCCACTGATGCTTTATTTTTGTTTATGCCTCTGATGTTTCAATTTTTCTTTTAACTTAAGTTTTAAATAAACAATGGACTTTAACGTAAACTGAGTCGTTAAAAAATCCTATCCACTGATATCTGTAGCCTTTATATTATTTGAGAAAAAGGAAGCTCTACAACATGAATAAAATACAGGATGAGCACACTGGCGGCTCGTCAGCTAAGAAACAAACAATACTGCAAAGAAAGAAGGGAAAAATACAAGAACAGCCTCAAGATAATATATATAAAATGGAATTTTTAAAAGATTATCGACGCATTTTTTTTCGATGAGTGACTTTTAATAGAAGAAAATGAATGTTTTTAAAGCACATGAATTTCCGTCGGCGACGTGAAAGTGAAACCATAACTAAATAACAGCGAACGAAAACAAGTGAATAAAAAAATCAGTAGAAGCGAAGGCCGTCCTCGGATGGGAGGGAGAAAAAAGAAGCAGATGTCTCTACAGCAAAGGACTGCAGCGATTACAGCCCGAGACACCACCGCCAAACTCAACGGGAGGAAACTTTGGTTTCCTCTTCCGAAGCGACCCTTAGCTGTTGCGCAGTGAGCGAATTTTGATGCTTCCCAAGTCTGTTTCTGAGCAGCGCAAACTTGTGCATCACCTACTTCTTGGTGCATTTTCTGCCTTCTTTCTTCGTTTTCACTATATTTTTTCCATTTTTGTTGCTGGTCGATCTCTCAAATGAGGAAAAATAGCTAAATAAGAATTTTTTTAAAAAACCCGGGAAAGCAAACTTTTAAAATAATTTCAGGGGATGAGCAGGAAACTCGATACAGCACAATATAAGAAACAATCATATCCCATTTGCAATGAATTGTTAAGCTGGGATCTGTTCCTAAATAGTTTTTCTTTTAACTTAAATATTAAACAAACAATGTGTCTTAACGTAAACTGAGCATGCTATGTCAGAAGGCGGCAAAATGTACTAACCACTGAAACCTTATTCATCGCTGTGTATTTTGTATTAGCTGAGGAAAAGGGATGTTGGCAATAGAAATAATATATAGGATTGTTTCATTTTTCTGAACTGCTTCCTGTTAGTGTAGAATAACTCGGTATTTAAACTCATCATCAGTGCTTCAACGATATTAATATTCATCAGCTATTAAGGATGCGTTATTTAAAGGAATCCTCTTTTTGAGGAAAAATGTTAAAATTAGCTTTTACTGAAAAGAAAGTTCTGCTTGATTTTAAACAATAAATCATCGTTAGTTTGAAGATGAGAATACCTTAGAAGTATTAATGCAAGATTTCTAACTTTAGATAATGTTAGAGAGAATGTGACATGGAAAATAATTTAAAATTTAACTTTGCAACCGGTTTTTGTCTGACATTTTAAGAAGTTAACATCGAATTTAAAAAAAAAATTAAGATGCCTTTTTTGTTAAAATTCTTCAGACGTATCAGAAGGAAGGTTAAAAGAAAAGAAAAAATATCAAATTTTATCTTTAGCTAATTTTCTCCTGGAAGAGGAAGAAATATTAAGGAAGTGTTTTGAGAGCTTTTTCTGAAAATATTTTGCGACGTAAAGTCTAGACAAACGGTATCAAGTTTTATTTTAAGTAGTGCAAAACTCATTTTGAGATCAACAAACTATAATCTGCTTTGTGTTTTCAACGGTAACTAAAACAGCATGTCCATCTCAGAACACCTGCAGATGAATTAACACCATTTTTTACTTATTCATCCCAAATGATTTCAGAAATTCGTTTTTAAGCCGTAATCGATTTTTACACCCTTTAACTTAATTCGACTTGTTTCATATTTGTAAACATGCAATTTCTTAATCGAGTCTTTACCCACTTCTGGATATGATAGAGTTTCAAAATTTTGTACAGTTTTGTATTCTCGATGATAATACAATGTTTGAGTACTTTTAGAGCTGAGATATCAGGTATTTTATAAGTTTTAATTTCATTTTGATTCCACAGCAAAAGCGTTACATGGAAATGAATTTGAAAAAAGAAGTTCATTAAGAGTTTGTTTTGACTTTCAGATGTTTAACGAAATTTATTTACTAACTCCTAAATACAATAATAAAAGCTTATCTTTAAAATTTATTATCTGTATTATTTTTTAATCTTTAATATGTTTCATAATCCATTATTAGAAATATTATGGTATCTTTTAAAAGCATAAAACAATACTACAGAAAGACTAAGTCACAATGAATATTATAACATAGAAAATTCTTATGTTATATTTATTTGTTCAAAATTAGAAAAATATGTAATATTTATGATTATATATAAGATTCCAATTTATTTGTGGATTCCAATGTATTTCTGTCCTCACCTTATGCTTTTAAGATTTTGTTTTGACCTCCATATATTTTTTTTTATAAAAATTTAGTTTCTACTTTTAAGTACACTATTAAAGCATATTTTTTTAAAAAAAGATTTTCATTTTTATTATTTATTACTATTTTATTTCAGTAAGAATTAAAAGCAAACCTGTAATCCCAAAACTCATCCATATCTGGTGTGAACTTGATGTGCTTCTTCGAGTACGTATTACCTCTGATATTGCCCAACCACACATCATATCCGGCATCCGCCAAAAGAAATCCTGAGGAAAAAAATGACACTTTAAATAACACAAAAGGGAAAATAAGTGCACAAAACTGAAGCAAATAAGAAACTAGCCACCTTCTGCGACCAACTGTTCGCCCGTAATATTAATAGCCCTACCTATTATTCGAACTTCGCAATTTCATACATTCGCTAACTAATTCATTTTAATATCAATTTCAGCTCGCTTGCATGTCAGTCACGGACTCGTAGGAAGCAACATACAACGCCAATTCGTAAACAACATAACGTTTATTGACGAGACGAGACGACACACAGCATGCAGCACAAGACAATCACAGAGCACAAACTCAAACTAAACAGACAGTAGCTCCAGCTTCAACTTTCATATCATACAACAGCATCGTATATAGACCTGGAACAGCGCGCAGCGCCACCAGGCGACAAGCATGACCTCTAGTTACAACACCCACACTTGCAAAGTGGCCAAATAAATTGGCGAAATCTGTGCAAAGTTAAGGATGAGGGATTTTGTCAAAGTTTCTTACGTTATTTTTCTCGAAAATGGAGGGTAGTGGGGGACAGGAGACCAATGTTGACTATCTAGGGGTCACGAGCTTCCATATGAAGTAAAAATTGGTCAATTCGGTACCGTGAAAGTGGGGTTGGGGGACTCTGTCAAGGTGTATTCCCACTAATAATGCAGAGTGAAGTAGAGTTTTCTATACTTCTCTCGAAACTGGAGACTCGTGGGGCCAGGCGAGCACTAATGGTGTACCTAGAGGTCATGAGTTTTTATATACATTAAAAATGTCGAAATCGGCTCAGTAGTTTGGGTTGGGGGACTTTATTTGGTTTCGCCAATTATTTTTAAATGTATATACACTCATGTCCACAAATTAAGGATAAAGAAGTTCAGGCAAAGAAAGAGACAGAAGCAAAACAAATTTGACTTATTTGTAAAGTCTATCTATTAAACAAAAGGTAAAGAGCAAAACAGATGCTATATGTTTGACATAATTAATAAAAATTGCGATTTTTACTCCCTGGAGCAAATTTCAAAAAAGAACCTATTTACAAAAAACAGTATAACATGGTTAGTATGATGGTTAATACGGAGTATGTCTCCCGGACGATGCAATACAGGCCTTACAACGCCTAGGCATGCTGAGTATCAAATTATCAATCTGATATTGGGGAATATTACACCATTTATCAAGCAATGCCCTCCGAAGTTCCGGTAGACAGGTGGGAGGGGGTTGACGGGCTGCAATTCGTCGGCCAAACATATCTCACACATGCTCAATTGGATTCAAGTCCGGTGAGTATGCTGGTCAATCCATACGGGTGATATCCTCCGATTGAAGGCATTCGTCTACAATGTTTGCACGGTGAGGACGGGCGTTGTCATCCATAAACAGAAATTCAGCACCCATGGCGCCCCGAAACAAACGTACATGTTGTTCCAGAATGACATCCCGATAGATGTGGCCTGTCATCGTTACACTCTGAACATGCAGGTCAGTTCTGGAACCAAGAATAATTCCTTCCCAAACGAGCCATCCTGCACCACCGTAACGGTGTCGTTCAATGGTGTTCTCTTGGTGGTAACGGGTACCTGGCGCTCTCCATATGAAAGTCCGGCGAGAATCAGTCTGCAAACTAAACCTGGATTCGTCGGAAAACATCACACAAGACCACTGTTGTGGTGTCCACAATGCATGCTCTCTACTCCAGGCTAATCGCAGGCGACAGTGAGTTGCGGTAAGTGGAACACATCTGACTGGCCTACGAGCATATAGACCAATGTGCCCTAAGCGTCTGTACACGGTCTGCCTTGAAACTGTCGTACCGGTAGCTGAAGAGAGCTGACGAGACAGGTCTGATGCTGTGCTCCGTCTGTTTCTTTTGGCAGTAACTGCCAAATACCGGTCTTCATTCGGAGTTGTAACTCGGGGGCGACCTGTGCTGTAACATCTACTCACATTACCATCATCTTGGAATCGTTGCCAAAGCCTGGAGATGACACTCTGGGCGATTCCAAGTTCCTCGGATACTTCCAGCTGGGTACGTCCACATTCCAGTCGTCCGATAATTCTACCACGTAAAAAATCATCCAAATGCTTCCTTTGTGCCATAACTATGCGGTTATTGCACTGAAAGGCTTTTAAAGCGCTTGCGAACAATTTTACTTCTTTGCCACCATTCTTTATATACCCCTCTCTTACACTCTTGTCATTGTGACGTACTATCCGCGCCATCTGGTGGTTTCCTGTAATTTGCATATTCTTCTTCAAGATGTGTGTGATAATTCTACAGGTGAAATTTTTATTTTAGAGTTCAATTTCTGTGTGATTCTGAATTATCCTTAATTTATGGACATGAGTGTATACTCTCTTCTCGATTTTCTCATACGCTTCCATAGCATGGCACTTTTTACGTACGTAGCTTCTTCGTAGAATGAAGAAATCCAAGTATCCATCATTAAGCAGCACCTCTTACCAATGACATATTTCTTCCAAAACTAGATACAGATCTACATTTATGGTATAAAGATCACATATCAAATTTCATTCGTCTGTCTCGTTGCAGTTCCTGTTCATATACACAAGAACAGACAAACACTATCTCCCCTTTAATGGATTTGTCAAAAATTGGATACCAGAACACATACCAAATTTCACCCATCTAAATTTTTGTTCTCGAGTTAACTTTTTTTTACATACATGCAAATGCAAAGATAGACGAACAAACATAATTTCATAAATGTTTTTTTTTTTTACTCAGGGAGGACTAAAACGCAATGTCATTCAAATATCGATGTCTAATTTTTGAGCATTACTGATTTCTCTAGATATATTTCTAATAAGAGATAGTTAAAAATTCAAACTGACTTGAGCTAACTGCAGCTTATGACGTATCAAAATCAGTATATGTGGATACCAATACTGTGCCTAAAATTTATGCTGGAGTAATTGCCAAAAACTTCTTTGGGCAACTGCAAAATCTCTGATCAAATGACTACCTACAAATTCAAACTATGTATAAGTGATTTCTGTCATTAATCCATCCATTGGCCTTTGTCTAAAAATCAGCATGCTGCACCCTTTTTCCCGATTCTGTCTTATTCTATCTGAACTATGAACTATTCTAAATTATATCTGAACATATGTTTGTCTTCAAGAAGAAAAGAAAAAAGTTTTTCTGTTATATTTGTTTAATATATACACATACATAGATTTTAATGTTAATTTAATAAACCAGAAACACCGTGAAAGTAGGTGATGAAACAATCGAATCTTAAAAAGAATTTCAAAGTTTCAATTTACATTAATAATATTTTATTTGAAGTGTCTTATTAAACCAATTAGAAATAAAATTGGGCCCTCACTTTAACTATTGAATTGAACCATCTGAGGAACGAAATCATGTCTTCCTACCCTTATTTTTATGAAAATAATAAAAATTATGAAATAAATCTAGAAATAATTGTGAAAATGAAGTTCTTCCACATTAGTGGCGTGACGATTTCACAAGATTTATCATAGAATATTCAATTTTGGCAATTCTTAAATGAAAAAAAATTCTTAGGTGTTTTTAAAATAATCAAGAAAATCGCTAACTTAAAGGACATTTTTTAAAATTGTGTACTTAATAGTTATTCTTTTTTAATAATAAAGGAAGCTCTACAGTTTCAATGAAGTCAATCAATTTTCTTATGATGTACATTAAAACATTTAGAAAACGATTTTATTTGTAAAAATAAATTCAATAAAAATGGAGTTTTTTTTTCGAATTTTGCTTAGGAATTATTCCTCCACCTTTTTAATTGCATGTTGCAGCTTTGGGGATTTCTTTTAATACGCAAAAGATTTCATAAGGTACACTTACGTCCAATTAAAAAAAATACTTAAGAAAAAATATCGTTAGTAAAAATATTCTTTTCAATTGCGCCACTTTTTATGTTTAGCAACATTTTCAATTGCCATTTATCTGTTTTTATAAAAATCGTTTGCTTTATTCTTTTCTTTTCTGGATGTTCTTTTGCTTTAAATTCTTTTATTATACTGATTATAATGGCAGCACAAATTATATAAATTTAGAATGTATGAACTGCGTAAGAATACTAATTAAAATTTCTCGGTTTTAATTATAGAAGGGTTCTAAAGTTTTATTTACAGAAGAGAAATGACTGCCGTTTATTTGGTGTCCTGATCCGTGGCGTATTTTTATCTTAAAGTAGCGAGATTCGGTAAGTCTTTGAAAGTTACAATAACATTGTTCTCGTTATTAATATGCTTTGATATTTAAATTTAGTTCATTAGAAAGCAACCTACTAGAGTTGATAAGAATAGTTTTTATGGAAGATAAAACGTGATAATTTTATTTGAAATCTTAGCGATAAGATGAAAATTTTGAAATGCATTAACAATTTTGGTAAAATGTGAAATGAATTATTATCGAAAAATTGAGCAAGGCATTCTAACCTGATGATTCTTGATGATACAATTAATAATATTTTACTACAATCCATTTAAGGACAAAACTTTATAAAGACCATCAGCAAAATATTTTTTCTTAAAACAATCATAAATAGTTTTATTCATTTATTCCTTCATTGAAATTATTTTGCTGATTTGAAGTGCGTTACTATGGTTACAAGATAAATCATGTGCTCTTTTTGAATAAAGGTATCAGTTATAATTATTCTATATTAAAAACTTCGGAGATAAATCAATTAAATAAAAAGATAACAAGATTTGATGAAAAAAGTTTCCATTTAAAAAATAATATACAGCAAAGCATCTTTTAAACTTCTTTCAAGAGACTGACATAAAACGACATATGGATGAGAATACGCATAATCGAAATTTTAACTTTGATTATTACAAATCTAATACTACTAATGCAATTTCATTTAAACTTAATAATTTTAAAGTTTTTTAAAATAGTACTATTACTAAATAGTATGGAAACAACAATTGAATTTGAAAAGATTTAATTATTATTAACATTTAAATGAAATAATATTATTATTTAAACGTTTATCATAAAAGTAAGAAAAGCCATATCTTTATTGCATATCTTGAGTTCTGATTATGCATTTCTTATTATATATATTTTTTACGTGTATGCAGATAGGCTTTAATTGAAAAAATCTTAATTGAAAAATCTTTAACTAAAAATCTTAATAATAGGGAGGAAAAATAATGACGGTGATAGAAAATTTGTGAATTTTAGAAAGGGGAAAAACGACGTATAATCGAAGTACTTTATCATTGCGATGGTTACAAATGAATCGGGACTATGATGAAATGATGTATAAATGAGAAACGTATAAACGGTGCTTTACTGTGTATTATAACCAGTGGTAGTGTTCGCACCTCGACTTTCTTGTGTACTTCCGCACTATGACACGTTTTAGTATTAGCTTCGTAGTATAGTGAAGAGCATCGAGTAAGCAAGTTGGTCTCCTTCCCATTGACCAAATGGGTCCAAAATTTGATTTAGATCTGCAATTTTGATGCCAAGACCACATATCTAGTTTCATTTTTCTAGCTTATTGCGTTTTTGAGTTACCACGTTCACATGCATAAGATCAGACAGATCAACAGATAGTCAATTTGGATCTGTTCTAACATTTGATAGAAACATAAAAGTTTGGTGAGAAGACAACATGCCAAACTTCACCCATCCAGCTCATTGCGTATTTGAGTTATCGTATTCACAGACAGACAAAAATATGTTTTTCGGACCCAGAAATCTCAAACATAAAGGTTCATGGAAATCTTGAGGGGGAATTTCCTGACGATTACTATACTTTCTCTTTTTATACTTAGTACTATCTGATATGCCGGGAGTTGCACGGGATAAAACTATTTTCAAGTCGAAGTACTTATAACACTTTTTCAACTTAATTAAATAGTTCTTCTCAGCAGCGTCTTTCGTTGATTTTCGTTAATCCACTCCCGTGCTGTCCGACCCCCTCGTCAGCAGTTAAACCTCTCTCTTCTTTTTCTCTACCTGGCACGAATCTAGCAATCCTCGGTACTCCATTTTCCCTTCCCCGTCAACACCGTACGTTTGGCGCAGCATGGCCAAATTTGGCTCTTGCGCCAATAAATCCGAAACCAACCAACCCTTCCCCGTCATTGTCACGGCGACAACAGAAGCTCTTTCGTATCTTGATTTTTATTGCTATTATCTGGACTAAAATTTTCTTCTCTTAGTTCTTTTGTTGACTGACTGGAAAAACACAGCACAGTGTTCTTCCTTAGGCCCTCTCCCTCCGGTAGGAACCGAACTCAATAATTCTGAAGGATTTTATACGCTCTTAGGATTATTTAAAAATTTATTTGTGAAATCAAATGAAACATGGCATAGAGAGAGTAATTAACGTCCTTGGAATTACTGTACAATTATATTAAAAGAGTTATATGCTACGACGTAAAACCGCAAGTAAAAAGACTGCCTTGGAGTTAAAAATGTTCAAGGAAAACAATATTTTCTTATAATAACTAATTACAAATGCACGTGAATGAAGGATTTGATGAAACAGTAAGTTTACTTGAATTTAATTTTATAAGAACACAAAGTATTATTACAAATTGCATTAAAAAAATCTTGAAGCGGTTATTACAATTAGAGAAAAATTGTACCGCATTGGAATTAGAATCATTAAAAAGATCATTTTTTGCTCTTTAAGATGGTGTAAAAATAATTTTCGTGAAATAAATATTTCAGAATTATTGGCGGAAAACACTGCTTAATTTTCGGTATTTAGTTAAATATCTTAAGGTATCCGCATACGTTCGAAAACCCGTTTTTGACCGAAAATCATAATTTTTTTTTAATGTCTTATCTGAAAGCCTATTGTTTTTAGTTTTCAAAACAGTTTTTATTTTACATCTATGATAATCAGAAGGGAAATTAGAGACATTTCAGTAGAACCTGACAGTTGAAAATGGAGTGGTAAATAATACGACAAAGAAGAATTTTTCATTGTTTTTACTTAAGATATTTAAATTTTATTATTTATTTTTGTTTTATACTATTTTACATATACCAGGTATTATTTTGAAAGATTTTCAGTGTGAATTTCTTTGTTTTCTATGACATTGTTGCAAATTTAGGTAATTTTGAATCATTGCAGTATCTTGATTCTCCGTTAATGATGTAATTTTTGATAATAAATGTAGGAAAAGTACATAAATTGTACTTATGATCAATATCAATCACTAAAAGTATCTCTAGATCAACTAATAGGCATTATAAAGTTACTTGACTGAAAAACAATATTCAAATCTATCGATGGCGGCTGAATGATAGAAAACGATAATGACACATAAGGCTCAAGAAAACGACTAAAAAAAATTTCCAATCAGAAAATTTTAAAAATGTGCTAAGCTGGCAAAAACTAAGGACTAGCCTACAAAACTGGGGAGTATTGAAGAAAAATTCTTTCTTCTTCTCATTGTAAATTAAAAACATAAACTTTAAACTCATTTTTCTCGAAATGTCATTTTTTGCAAAATTTTCATTTTTCAAACATGATAACTAAAATTTAACTTAAAATATCCGTCTCAAATTTGGCATACATATTATTTATTATATTGTCTAGGTAATGAACCAAAATATAAGAGAAATAATGCTCCATTAAAAGTTATGTATCTTTTAAGGTTTGAAAAAAGGCCAAAATTCTTTAAAAATTCATGATTTCACACTAAAACTCTTATAATTTACATGTTTTTAGATACATTGCAAAACTTTTGCTTCAGGACCTAGCCAATAGTCGAAGGATTATATATACTAAAGGATTTATCATTCTGATCATTTCTTTTTGAACGAGGGTGTGTGAAAAAAGGTCAAATTTAGTGCTAAAAAATGTAAGTTTTTTCAAATTTTTAAAAATATATTTAATTCATTTAACTTTTTTCTATGATTTATTAAGTTTTGACATAAATGTCATATAAAAATACAAAAATATTGCTTCAAATATCATTATTTAAAAAAAGGCCTTCGAACGTAGTCGGATACCTTAAGAATGAATTAATTATGAAAGTTGAAAATAGCACAGTTGACCTAGAAATGTACCTAGAATGTCATGTGCAAATTTCATATCAGTAACGTTTACCATTTAGAAGGAGTCCTTGCCAGCCAGACACATGTATTTTCTCTTTTTATACATAGAATACGAGGAAAAATAAAAGCAAAGATAGCCTCCTGCAAGAACGGATTATAGATATCATAGAACGGATATTATATAACGGTTACAGAACGGATATTATAGAACGGATATTATACAACGGATTATAGAACGGAATATTAGATACTTTAATTTTTTTCCTGCATAGTTGAAATTTAATATCCAAACGAATGGCTACGTAGGTGCAGAAGAGGTTGACTTACCTAGGCTTTGATTGGGGAAATTAATCACAAAGTCAGAGGAGGCTGACAGAAGACCATGCTGGAGGAATACCACTTCTTTGCTGCCCTGATAGAGATCGGGTCCATTTTTCCCATGCGGTATGTGCTGCACGGATAGCAGGAAGCCATCTTCCGTTTGGACGACGTGGTCTTCGACAGGATAGCCCTTGCTGGATATTAGTTGGCTCTGCAATCGTGAAAAGTTGATGCAAATTGGGAACAGGATAATTGAAAAGCCTTTCATTACAAATCATTATTAAATAAATCCGGTTAAGAAAAACTTTAAAAGACAGTAAAAACTTCTAAATAATTATAATTGACAGTAGTTGAAATGAATATCTGTTATGATCGAAATTAATTATTTTTAAATTTTTTCCTCGATATAGGTAGAAATTTTATAAAATCTCTCAATCTTTAAACGCTTCCTTATCCTATATTATGATAATCATTTAAACATATCTGTAATTTTTGCGTGATTTGCATGAAGTAATATTATATATCCTTGACTTAATTGATGTATAGTTGATATGATAGGTTAATTTAATTTGTTTGTATAATATATACGAGAAAAAATAGTGGCAGATTTATGCGTTAAAATATTCTATCACCATTGATTTAAGTTAGCAACAGAAAAAATTTGAAATTTAAACTCATTCATCAAAAGTAGAAAATTTTACCTGTAATTGATTTTGTATGTATGCTTCCGTTGTTGGTTTGTTCTTTTGTTTACTTAAATTCAGATAACTCTCTGTTGGACGCAAAATTCGCCTCGTCATTTTAATGCTGGATTCAAAGGCATATATTTTTTTCAATTCCTACTATTAGTTCACACTCTCCCTATATATATATATCTTGTTCAAATTTTCAATCGTTAATAAAATACTTTTTATTCAGCCATTCAAGTTCAAATACATTTTTTAAAACTTGTAGTGGACGACACTTGATGTTAATGCAGTTTTTTCAAATATTAATTCATTAATTAAATTTAATTAATTAATTTTAGTTTTATATGGGAGAAAGCATATGTCGCCTTGAGTCGTTTGGTTCGAATTTTTCTCAATAGATGGAGCTAGGTTTGCCAGCTTCTAGACCTAATATCCTTTGTTTTCTGGTATGTTCACGAAGGCGCCATTTTTTCATGTATTTTTGTCAGAGGGTAATGTTGATTACTTTCTTTATTCTCTCTATTGGATATGTTAAAAAAGACTTTATGAAGTAATTCCTACTATAAGTTCACACTCTCCCTACATATGTAAGATATTTAGCAGGATATAAATTTAGGAGTAAATACCATCAGTGACAAAGCGTGTAGATCGCTGACCTAACTAGGAATTGACTTAATTTTTTTTATATTACTTGTTGAGGAATACGAAAGTGAAGTTGGGGCCAACAGTGTGCAATCAGATGTTACGTGACCATTACAGACAATGAGCTGAGCAGGTGCAAGGCTACTAAAAGAAACACGGTTTAAAAGTCTATTACAATTTGAAGTTTAAAATTTCTTTGTTAAGGACGCCATAAATATCAAATTATGCATAAGAGATTCAAATAAAATTAAACATAATCAGTACTCTCGTCGAGCAAGCTGGTCATTGAAGGCGGTTACTGAAATAGTAAATAAATGAATGTGAGCTAACCGTGTAAAAATTGCTTTCCAACAAGCACTCTTCTATCGTTAGAAAGACACTTTAACCTCCCAGCGTAGGTACAACCAACTGAAACACTTGTGAAGTATGAAAATCAATACAGAAAATAGCTTTAAATACCAATCAAAACCAACATTCATGATCCTCAACAGAATTATTTCGAAATAATGCCTTACAGTAGGGGTGGGAAACCTTTTTGCATTGAAATGCCCCTTAAATTTCGGCAATTGGGCATAAGTTCGCACGATCAGAATCTTAAGGGCTATTGTTCTGTAATTACTATTATATATCAGACAATTATATTATTTCAGTGAAAATTGTAAATAACTGGTAAGGCCGCATAAGAAACTCAAAAAGGCCTCATATGACTTTAAGGCCGCAGGCTCCCCATCCCTACACTATAGGTTGATGAATTGCTAGTATTATTATTTGGTTTGATCTAATTTAATATGTTTGGTTAATGTCCCGTTTTGAAGTAATTGTTGGCTATTAGGGATCTGTCTGGTATCATATGGCGAGGACACATGAGAGTTATCTGTTAGTAGATATAAAAGATAAATAGCGTGCGTAAGATGTTTATCACATATCTTATGAAAATCGTTATTTTATGGCAGAAAAATGTAAACAAGCTAAAAAGACTTATCATGTTTAATCTCAAAATCGACCATAAACATCTGACTGAAGTTGCATAATGTACAATCAGCGGATAGATCAGAATCTAACTAGGCTTCACATTGTGTCATGATAGCATTCTTTAATCAGTTTCCAATCTCCTAGGGTTATCTCTGAAAAGTTCGTTTACAAGCGGAAAGGCACTTTTGAATTCCTTAAAAGGTGGTACAAAACTTTTAATAATAAACAGATTTCTGTTGTGAAAATGCTTATGTTTGTTCAGAAATAAGAGCTCTCTATTGTATTTAATATTTTGGAATTGCAAAAAATAATGACCAATATATGATTCTAAAAAGATTAATCAAGATTAAAATTAGTATTTCGTCCATTCTTTTTATTATTTTTTTGTTTCTTTGGTGAAATGAAATCCCCTTGCATTTGATTTGTTTAAAATCTGATATGACTCTGAGCCTGTTATCTCTTCAGCAAGTAACAATGTATTGCATTCGATCTTCTTTTAAAGTTTAGTTATAAAATTATTTCAAAATCTATTGTGTCTCACTGTTTTGAAATAGGAGCATTGTTTGAAAGAATTGGTATTTAGATCCAAAGGTAATAAAAAGAATAATTTTTACTTAATTTGTAAAAAATATCGAATATCAATAAGGATATTTCATAACTGAAATATTTGTAGAAATAATAAATGACAAAAGGTAAACTCACATTTGGAACATTGTATTTAGGACGAATCTTCGTTGAATGAAAGGATTCAAAATTTCAAATATTTAGAACTTAAATAGAAGCAACAAAGGTTAATGAGTTGATGCATCACCGGAGTAGATTGACTTAAGTGACAAATGATTGAAAGAAATCATCAGCAGAAATGAAGAATTTAGAGAGTTAGCATATTAATCTTTCTTAAATACAATGAATAGAAAAGTTAAAAATACACGTGTCGAAGAATTTCGAAAATATGATTTTCCATGTATTACTATGCGATATAAACAAAAACATTTAAATCCTTCCAATAATTAACAAACAAAAAAATGGAATAATTAACTTATTAGTAAATATAGGTTGTTAAATTACGAAAAAGTCATTTACATTAGGAACATTTTTTTAAAAGTTGGTAAAGAGTTTGAATTTTTGAAATACTTAAGCATCAATAACTATTAAAGTAGAAGTTTATTAAACAAGCTATATTTTGAACTTGCTCATCTGGAATGTTTGGGACTAATTACAATAAAATCATTGAAAATTAAATTTCCAAATAGAATTATAGATAAAGGCAACTATTTAATTGTGTGGATTGCATAGATTGTTGTAACTAATTTCACTTAGAGGGCCATTTATAAGCATTTTAGTCTCAATTATTTATAGCAGATTATCATTTTTAATTATAGCCAGTTTATTTAATCTGGAAAAATTGAGATTGGCATTAACTTTTCAATTCCTATCAAGTATTACAAATAAATTTTGATTATCTTTTGAAATTGTCGTTTGAAAATCTTCATGCAAATAAAAAAAAGATTACATTACATTAATTAATATATGCTCTTTATTTTTCCAAACGTTTGTTGCAAATATTTTGGTTCATATTTCTAGTGGAGAGACTTTAGTAAACCTTAATACAATTCCATCGAAACATTTTCCTATTACCATTACATTTTTTTGCATAGGAATGAAGTTTGGTTTTGTTTAATGAAAAACTGACAATCTCCAAAAATTTCTGAGGAAACTATATTTAATTGTTCATTTTGACACTATGACGCATTTCAACGTATACTATGTCAAGTACCAATGCTATTTGTCTTCTAATAGTATAATACTTCAAATAGTCTACTTATATTCTATGAGAAGATTTCAAGTAAATGGCAGTAATTTAGTCTCCTGCAGTGAGACTTCTAGAGAAATAAGCATAGCCCAGCTTCTTGAAAAAGCTCGGAATCGATATAGTCTCTTTTTGACTGGCTGCAAGAAGTATTTATAAGTTACGAGAGAAGTAGAGGTTCGCCTAGTATCTTAAAAAAATGAATTATGTCTATATATAAAGGTACCAAAACGCATACATTCCCATTTAAATCTATAACTGTAAATGTGCCTACGCTGTTAAAAGCACTATGTTTATTTTTTTATTATCAATCTGATAATCGGTACTAGAACTTTTTCTCAATGGTTATACTGTTGTAATTCAACGACAAAGCTCGCATATTTTGACTCAGCATCATTTAATCGATGTTACCATTTTTTTTAGAGGCACATTTTTTAAAAATTAGTTCTGAACAAGATGTCTTTCTCATGTAACTTTAACTGACAATCAATAATTCGTAGACTTTCATGTTGTTCGATTCACATGGTCCAATTTTTTTAAATATAGATTTTATGACAGCGCAACAATTTTAAACTCATAAAATGAATTCATTTTGATACTTACCACATTACGCAAAATGTCTGGATCAAATGTTACCTCAAAGTCGTCTTCGTAATCTGGCCACTCTCCTCTCACACCTGAGAGCAAAACGAAAGCGAGAAAAAGATAGCACAGCATTCTTGAATTTTCGCGCGAAAAAAAACGCGTCACACTCATTTCGTTTCGAGTCTTATATATCAGTGTCAATCATTATCTAGTTGATAAATATCACTATCATGTATTTAACCTTGGTTATCAAAAGTTAAATCAGATCTATCTTTTTATGAGGACAACAATGTTTTGCGCAATTTTTTATGGTTAAAAGGAGAGTTGGAACCCTAACCGTTAACTCTAACCCTGTTTCTTCGATGTACTTTTTTTTTTTTATCAAAATTTGTTATTATATTCATGTTTGAAATTTTTTATACAACTAAAATGCATCTTTTTCATTAGACTGAAATGTTTTTTTTAAAAAAAAACACATTCAAAAACTTATTTTTTACAAATTTTTTTGTGTCAAAACAAAAAAATGTGAAATTGGCAAGTTCGAAGTACCTTTTCTCAAAATCTGTTATAGATACATTTTTGAAACTTTTTATACAAGTAAATTACACCTTTTTCATTACACTGAAATGAGCTTTTTTAAGAAACTCAAAACTTTATTATTTATAATTTTTTTGTGTCAAAATAGGGTAAAATTTCATTATGTCTAATTAAATATTTTGTAAATTTATAAAAATTAAAAATTAACCAAAAGCTCATTTCAGTATAATTAGAAAGGTGCACTATACTTCTATAAAAAAATTTCAAACATGCATCTTTAACAGAGTTTGAGAAAAGGTACATCGAAATTGCCAATTTTACATTTTTTGTTCCGACACAAAAAAATTTGTAAAAAATAAATTTTTGAATTTGTTTTAAAATCATTTCAGTATAATGAGAAAGATGTACTTTACTTGTATAAAAAATTTCAAACATGAATCTGTAACATATTTTGAGAAAAGGTACATCGAAGTAACAAGTTTAGGGTTAACGGACTTACGGTTGCAACTCCCGTTAAAAGTTTGTGTCCGTTGTGTTAACAGTGAATGTCATTTGGGTTCAAAACACTTAGAATTCATCAAAATATCTTCAAAATGCAAGATCTGTTTTTTCCTTTGATGAAGTGAAAAATTTCATTAACCCAAATTTTATTTAGGGTTTCGATACTATTTTATTACAACAAAATTTTAAAACTGACGAATAATGCCAAAAGTATTATAATTCATATATTGAGACATTTTATAAAATCAAAACGATAGTAAACCAATTATGAATTAAGGAGAAATCATTTTTAAGGGAAACCTAGTATGTGAACCTAGATAAATATAGTATGTTCTAGAATATAACCAGCTGAAAAAAACTGAAGAATTTTAATATTTCAGTAATTGATCGAAATAAAATCTCTGTTTTTGTCACTAGAAAATATCGATTTATTTACAAACTTAATATATACATTTTAAACAACAAAAATTTATATAAGAATATATTAAATGCGCTGCTAAAGTAACAATTTACATAACAAAAATGCATGTGGGGTAATGAAAAATAGCTTATAAATAAAGAAGAACTAAAAGAAAATAGCAAATTTAAAAAGTATTCAAACTTATTAAAACTTGACATGTTTAAATATAATGTTTAAATGCATCTGAAAATTGTAAAATTTGCACATGAATGAATATGCATATAAATGCACAAGATACGAAAACGTGTTTCTATGGGTTTAGTTTTGTTCTATGCATTTTTCTTTGAATATAGTCGAAAAGAACAAAATAAAAAAATGTTTACATAAAAAGAATGACAACAAAAGCTTGAATTCATCATATTTTTAAAAATTTTATATCTTTAGTCTTTCTTATATAATGATAAAATATACATACGGGTATGAAAACTGTTAACGCATTAGAATATAACGAATACATATATAATATGAAAAAAATGTGTGTAAAATATGTTGAAAGACGAAAAATTGTGCAATATGGTGATATAATAATTTAAGCATTTATAATTAACATTTAAAAAGTAGAAATAATATGGCGATATTTAGTTCATTTCAAAAACAGTAAGACAAAAGTAACATAAATTTTCTAATAAGTTTCATTTCAATAGACATCACCATAAGCAGTACCGATAAAACGCACTTTTTATTTATTAGCTAACGAATGTAAATATATGTAATTTTACCATTCCGGATGAATATATAACGATAATGTTAGTTTGAGTAAAGCATTATGTACCTTACCGGTCAATATGATATTAATAGATTCATAAGACAGAAAAATATTTTAAAGATATGCCCTATACCACGGATTAAGGATGGCGGTTATTGCAAAAAAAAGCCGGTTTTCGGTTAAACCGGTTTTTTCACATCCGGTTTAACATGGCGGTTAAAACCGCTCAAAATAACCGGTTTTTGAAAAAACCGGTTTTTGGTTTTTTAAAAAAAGCAACGTTTGTCGACAGAATTTATTATTATTAATAATATACGATAAGTAAGTATTAATTATTGTAAATATAATACAATAATTAATTAATGGAATAAGTAATGATTATAAATAAGCAATTAATACAATTGTAATAATAATAAGCGAGTAATTATTGCAATAAATAAGTATTATAGACAAAATTTTTTATTAACATTGTTTTCACTAGAAATTAATTCATTGGCTAATACTTATCATCTAATCTGCTCATAAACCCTCTTTCAGCAATGTGTTGGTCCGTGAGTAGACAGCTCTCATCGGAAACAACATCATTCAACGTACATCAACCACAGAACTTCCAACTAAAGATAGATATTTTTTGGCTACAAAAAATAGACGCCTTTTCCAGACAAAATTTTTATTAGTATTGTTTTGCTGTAAATCAAAACGTTAGCCAATATTTATCAGTTCATAAAGACTCCTTCAGTAATTCTAAAACCAACAGAAGCCTCGAGGAAGCGGTTGTCGGTGATTGGCCTAAGATGATGAAATTAAAAGATTTATAACTTGGTAAATTTTAGTCTAATCGAACCTAAAATCGAGCCTATCTTCCGACCCGGTTTTTGGATTTAAAAAAAATAACCGGTTTAAACCGGGGCAAAAAAAAAAAAAAAAAAACCCGAAAAACCCGGATAACCCAAACAAAAAAAAAAAACCGGTTTTCAATTTAAACCAGTCAACTTGTGGCCTCTCTCCGAGGATCAGCGGCGGAGGTTCTTCATGGAATGTCAGCTGATTCTCAAACCTTTGAAGTTTGTACCACATAAACAAGAATAAAATATATAAAGGGTGCCCACATAAATCCCTCACACGCCACCTTAACTTCAGAATGACGGCATCTATAGTCATGAAAGTGGTGTCTAGTATAGTAAAATGGCTATGCGCTACGCGATGCGACCGCGTATAGCGCCACCAAGTGGAAAACTTGGTGGTTAGAGTTCCTATCTCAAAAACGGTACAAGATAGAGGAAAAAAAATAAATTGCAAAGTTGTAGAGCATTATCGATTTAGTACAAAAAGACACCTTGAGAACATTAATTCGAAGAACACTTAAAACGCACATTTATTTGATGGCGATTTCCAACTGTTATGTGACGAAACGTGTTAAAAAGTAAATAAGTAACTAGTTATTACAAGATACCTTAATTTTCGGTGTTCAAACTGCTCTCCGTCAGTTACAATACAGATATGGGCCCTTTTCACGCCTAGTATTTCACGCTTAGTATATCTGTTGGCACGCTGGCACTAGCGTGATATATATAGTAATACGCCATCGAAAATACTGCAATGTTGTCGGAAAGATCGCATAAACCTGCTGTTTGAATTATTTCCACAGGAAAAAGTACATAAGGGTCATTTTTGCCCGAAAGATAACAGTTTCCCCTTTTGTAATTGTTTTGTGACCAGGGTTGTCGATTTTTTTGATTTTTTTCAAAAAAATCGATTTATTTGATTTAAATCGGATTTTTTTGATTTAAATCAAGATTTTTTTGATTTTAATGATTTTTTTAAAACTATATATATATTTTTTATTATTTAACATTTGTATATTAGACAATGAGCATTACAGTCATAGAATTATATATATAACAACATACCAGTCATTAAACTGTACTTTATTTTTAAAAAAACTTAAAATTTAATTCAAAAATGTAATAACTATTTAAAAAATATTTTTGAACTAAAATATAACAATAATATACTTTTGAAATATAAGACAATTTTATTAAGGAAAAAAGGAACAATATAATAAAAATTGTCATTTCTTGACTATAGATATATTATTGTATGTTAAAATATTATGGAATTTTACACTCAGCTGTTCATTTGTTTCATTACAAACACAAGTTTTGAAGCTTTCTCTACTCCTAATCTGTTTGACCCAAAACATTAAATAAAAAAATTTCTAGATAAAATTTTTAAATTCAGGCTTCTATGTGCATTGAGTCACCATCAGGACTACCTGTGTGCCAAATTTCATGACTGTAAGTGTGATAGATTCATCTGGACTTTGTGCACAAGCTCACAAACATTGTCTTTTATCAGTATAGATCATAGTTTAAAATGCACTATGTAGATGTTTGTATATCTTTTGGAGCATTTATATGCATTACTTAATTATCTTACATTTGAACATTATTGCAATATAAAAACTTTGTTGCCCCCAACACTATTTAGTTTTCTCCAATATTAAAATGAAACTCACTGCATTATACTATGTTCTTTCTTTGTGAACATGATCCTAATATAAATACATGAAAATAATAGGTTTAGGATAGGGCTAATAGTACTCCTTTTAGAAAGTATATAGCAGTCTTAAGAAATTTTGTTTCAGAATAGGAATTATTAGAGATAAAGTTCACGAAAATTCCTTGACTCGAAGATAAGAAGTTTTTTAGATCTGGATGTTTAACAATTTTAGCAAAGTAACTCGAAAATTTTGCTCCAATATTCTTGAAGTTTTAATTTATAATTTTCTGTAAGATTCAACAATAATTTTCGAGTGTATCAAGGTGGCTCTCATGAGCCCCTCCCGGAATGAAGCAAGTTTTTTAAAATACTTTTTTTTTGTAGATTCTATGTTTAGACAATAAACTAAACCCATTCATAATGTTTTCTCATCATATTTCAAAAAAATTATTGCCTTGCGCCGCAAAGGGTTAAAATCTAATTTGCTTGCGTTGTCAAAAATGAAGATATAGAAAGTACTCTAGTTACATCAATTCAATGAAATATTTTTTTATGTTCTATATATTCTTTCTTTAAATATATATTTAAAAATATTTTAAAATCACTATTTAAAAATACATCAACAATTTTATTTCATTAAAGCAGATTAACTTGATATTTAAAATAAAGTGATTTAAATCAGTGATTTTTTTAAAAAAAATCAGTTGATTTAAATCGCGATTTAAATCAGTGATTTTAATCAACTGATTTAAATCACCGCAACCCTGTTTGTGACGTCACAATTTCGGAAATTGTGAATATACAACTCGGCGTTTTAAGTGTTCTGTTCTTCGTATTAATGACCCCAAGGCGTCTTTTTGTACTAAATCGATAATGCTCTACAACATTGTAATTGAATTATTCCTCGATCTTGTACCGTTTTGAGATTGGAACGCTAACTACCGAGTTTTCCACTTGGTGGCGCTATAGGCGGTCTTATCGCGTAGCGCATAGCCATTTTACTATACCTAGACATCACTTTCATGACTATATCTACCGTTGTTCTGAAATTAAGATGGGGTGGCCCTTATTTAAGTGGGCACCTTGTATATAATCGATCATAAAAGCATTTCCAGATTAAAAATCGATGCATCCTAAATGAATTTACAATCAAAGAATAAAAAATAATTTTTTCATCTATTTGTAAATGAAACTTTTACATTGTAATAAAATGTAAATATACCATATATTGTAGTAAATAGTAGGTAATAATAAATAATAGCAAATGCTAAGATTGATTTTGAAGAGGAATAATGCGCAGCCCACAGTTGGTCGATAATATTCTTTCAAATGAGAAAACTCAGGAGAATGGCCGGCTCATCGAAGTTTCCCGATCACAATCAGGTAAAACGTACATAAGATGATCTTGAGAGACAAACTGCATCCTTTTAAGCCCCAGCAACAAAACATTTAGAGCTGAAAACAGCTTCGCTCTGAGTAAAGGATTTATTACTCACATAGCTCATTAATATCCTCATCGACAGTATAAATAATAGTTGCAAGGTTACCACACTTGCCATGGCATCCTCTGCTAAATCTCCAGCATAGAAATATTAATTTTTATTTCTAAAATAACAGAAAAATTGAGGGCTTATCCTGAATACGCAGTAAAGAATTCTAATTGAAACGAATGAAATTATACTTTGATGTTTCGTTGATTAATACAATATATAGCACACTCAAAGTATGTTTCCTATAAATCTAAATCGGCATCCCAGATATATCTATACAATCCGGCTTATTATTCGTAACTTTTGAACACGTCTATGTTTTGAAATCACCGTAATAAATAAAAACAAATTTCATGTGATTTATTGTTTTTTCACTTGGCTTGTAATTCAGTAGAAAGAATAAAAATATTGTTAAAATTTATTGTTTTAACGTTAAAAAACTTTAAAAAAAATTTATTGTTTGGATCTCTTCAGAGTAACACTTTCAGAAAATGGGGTAAATTCATTTACTCTGGCATCACACGAAATTTCAATGCGGGAGCTTGTTCTATCCGGCGAAAATCATAATATTTTTTGGATTTTCCTTTCACTTTTAAGATGAATATTTGTTTAACCATTCCAAGACTTTGTCGTACAGTAGATATTTTGCGTGCACAGCCAACGTGAAATCAACATGATTGAACGGTTTATACGGAACTTCATACACATCGACTAGAGATTTCAGCTTCTTTAGTAGAAGTTTGACGTCTGTAGGATCAGCCAGATTGTCATGAGATGCCCATATGACGGCGACTGGTGCAGTTATCGGGGACAAATCGTATTCAGGAGGAGTTTCCTGAAAAGAAAAATTCAATTATAATAGCAGTTTTAGTTTAGGCTCCTATAAATGATTCAGTTTTAATAAGGTGACCAATCGTCATACTTTAGGGAGGACAGTCCTTCTTTTGTATGTTCTGTCCTCCCTCGAAAAGTGTCCTCCTTTTCGATATTTGAAGACTAATCTAAATCTCCGTATTCGATCTCTCTTTGAAGAAATTAGAAGACTGAATGTATATTTAAATTCTAAAAAATTAATTAAATGGGAAAATAAGCACGCTGAAATTGTTAAAACATGGGTGGAATTATTCAGCCATTTCAAAAAATAAATATATTCCGTATAAAAATTTATTAATTTTGTTCAATTTACGTTATGCAGCCCTGGAACTAATGCAGCAGTTGAAAGTTTTTTTCTCCAATTGCTAATGATTTTTGGACATGTGAGAAATCGAGAATGAATGTTGATACTCCAGTAAAATTCAATATGAAGGATACTTTTTGTTCAAATATTTCTAATATATTGTTAGAAGATGATACATTCATTGACAAAATGCATTCATTTAATTGAAAGGTACTCATCTAAATAATATTTAATAGGCAAAAATTAAAAGCTTACAAATATTCTTATTGTGCATTTATCATATTATAGTGTATTCTATATTATTGTTGCAAAGAATAAAATGTTTCTTTTATTTACGAAATTTTTTTTCTTCAGCTAATTTGTGTCCTCCTTATCTTGTAAAAAGGTTGGTCACCTTAGTTTTAATATATCTAAGATGTCTTTAACTTATAACATAAAACATTATAATCAGTTGAAGATTAGTAATAAGAGAGCATCAGTTTTATAATCGTTCTCTGGCTTGGTTTACGAAGTAATGTTAAGGGTGTTTAATTTTTTTATTAGTGAATTATGTTTTTCCTATATCAGCTGAAAGAATGTACGTATGCGAATTGAAAGATTAATAAGTAAGGGAATAAGGAATCAGGTTGTCGTTTTAGCATTGAAGAAAGTAAGCAATTGTAAATATAAAAACAATTTTACTTATGAAATGTTTCTCATTCTAATTTCTAATGCGAAAGATATAAATTGTCACCAGACAGCTATTAAGAACAACAGCGCAGCTCAAACTGCAGTTTGAGAACTATACACAAAAACTAAGAAAGAAAGTTACAATTAAAAACCACTGTTCTAGTAAATTTTACTTTGATGAATTAGTCTTCGAAATGATTATCAATGAAATAACATTTTTCTCCTTTTTTGATATAGTATGATCAAGTAATAAAATGTACTAAGAAAAAAAGCTTATTTATACAAAAAAATATATAAATTTTCATAAGACTGAAATTTAAAGATGAACTTGCCTAAAGTAAAAAAAACCTGGATTTTGACACATTATATTAGTTATTCCTAATTAAAATTCATTTTTATAACAACCTTAAAACACGATACCATCCATAAATGGAACCTATTTATTTGAAACAGCCCAACTACATTAAATTCTCTTTTTGTTTGTTTGCTATCTTATATCACAAATATCAGTTGAAAATTACGTTTCGAGAAGTTGATTTTTTCATTTTCCAGAGGATGTTGATTAAAACAATTCCCCTCTTTGCTGTTTTCCATACTGCAAACAATAGAAAAACGACGGGTTATTATTCATCAATTTCGTTTTATTGGATCTCGCGAAGTTTCAGCTTGTTTAAATAAAAGAGTGCGTTTAATTTTCACTTTTAAAAAAGTAACTTTCAATATCAACTACCTTCAGACCTTTTAACTGATTATTCCACTTAGGTTTGAGTTTCTGAAATCCATTGAATGATCCCGATTTTGAAGTTCTCAATACTTTATTGGCTTTAGCAAATTTTAAGAACTTAAGACTCAGATCTTCATTTGCATTTTTTTACAAATGAAACAGTTAAAGAAAAAAATAATTGAGTTTTAAAAGTTTGCTGATGTGAATTTATGATTTGAAAGTTGAAACGCCAATTGCATTGGAAGCCATTCTCTTACATCAGTATGTATATCAAAGTTTGTTTTGGTTCTGAAACTGTTAATCACAACGGCAACAAGTTTCTATGAAAATCAATTTTTGGAGAGGTCGGTGCGAGACATAGTTTATGTAGATCTATTGATGTAAGAGTGAGAAAAGTAACAACGCAACGGGACAGAAACATAGTACTCAACTACCATCTCACTAGCCCAGCAGTGGCTTAGTTGCTTAAGCTATGGCATCTCTGAGGAACATGAATCAGTGAAAGAAGGTTCTATCCTCTTGCTGTGCAACTAAACAGCGTTGTTCAAAAGCTGATCGACCCATGTGCGCTTTAGGAACAACTTGCTCGCTGTGGTTGGGTTGACTGCTGGAGGTTTTCTCCAAGAGAAGCATAAATGTAGTCAATTTTCCCCTGAAAGTTCTCCAGGAAGACAACTCTCCTCCACATACTGGAACTATATCGGACTTCTGCCTCATGCCTACGTAGATGTTCCGAGGCAGCTTTGATCAACAGAAGATGGCACATTTATCCTATACCATGGATTTTTGATTCATGAACTTGGTTAGATATGCTAGACCAAGTAGGGTTAGAATTATCCCCAGCCCAACCTCACTGAAAAAGTTTCAAATATTATGTCAGTTTCAACGATGCCATCCCAAGGATATAAAATTACTAAAAATGTACTATCGTCTGAAAATGCGTATCTTTGCGGTTGCACATAACACGGGACTGTCATTAAAATTAAATAGCAAATAGGAATTAGTAACATGAAATGTTACCACGTATACAGAAATTTGCATCTTTTTCTTATATGATTTTGGCTAACTTTTATCTTTATTTTCGAATCTTCTGTCGGGAAATCTTAACTTTTCAACATTGCAATTGCGAAGCGAAAGCAAAATATTATACCTGGCCATAGTGGGCGAAGTTTTCCTCTTTTCCATAGTCATACTTCGCGAATTTCCTTGAAAGGTATAGCTGAAAGAGAAGGGAAGGATGTCTAAATTAGAATCAAAATCGAATGTTTAAGTGAATAAGACATACATAGAAATAAAATTTTAAAAAATTAAAAACATATATTCTGTTCGAGGATTCAAGACTGATAAACCGACTGACTTTTATTTTCTTATGCTAGTGAAAAAACAGTAACTTTAACAGTTCTGCGTTCTACTATCCAGTTTCGTTAGAAGTTTTCACAAATTTTCTTTCTTCTTGTTTTGTAATAAAATTTGTGTATCAATGAGAATAAATAAATTTCTTACACCATTCAAGCTTTTATTAGTGTACTAATACATTTTTTTAAAAAATAATAAAAAAACTAATATTGTTTCAACTACGATTTTTTTTAAAATAAGAGCGCATTTTAAAAAGTTTTTTTTCAGGTAGGTAACATGCCATTTCGGTTGCCGAAGGGGTCGTAAATTATTAAAAATCAAAATTTTGTTTAGAGCCATTATCTGCGAAAATATTAAAACTGGAAGAAAAATAAAAAAAACCATGCATTTGTAGGCAATTTTACACTCTTTAATTTCTTAATTCACATGTAGTGTGAAAACTGAAGAGTTTTAGAGATATTCAATAAAAACTAAAAAGGAAACCAGAAAACGCGTATCGGCTTCTGCTGATCGGTAGCCATTGCGAATGGAAATTTGTCACCGGTGACTGACATTCAACTATCTAATTAGATGATAGAATTAAAATTAGATGACCTCTTCTCTGCTATCTCTTAACTATAGTAGAGAAGGAGTCATCATTTTTATTGAATATCTCTAAAACTCTTCAGTTTTCACACTACATGTGAATTAAGAAATTAAAGAGTGTAAAATTCCCTACAAATGTGTGTTTTTATTTTTCTTCCAGTTTTAATATTTTCGCAGATAATGGCCTTAAACAAATTTTTGATTTTTAGTAATTTACGTCCCCCTGGACAACCGAAACGGCGTGTTATCTATCTGAAAAAACTTTTTAAAATGCGCTCTCATTTAAAAAAAATTCGTAGTTGAAACAATATTAGTTTCTTTTATTAATTTTTGAAAAGTGCCCAACACACACACAATTCCCGGACACCCTTTATTTTATAGTTCATCTATATAATATTTGTCCAGGTGTAATCTCCAACGCTCAGGAATGTGGGAGTGGCTACGATCCACCGGACCAGACTCCACACCCGCAGCGTGCGCGGGGAACAGAGGAGGGGTTTGCTTAGAATTCGGAGAGGAACAGGGAAGAGAGTGCCGAAGTGAATTTCCCTTATCTTTGGGTCTCTTTATTCCAGTGGTGCATCCGATATTTCCTTCCTTTTGCGTACTAAATTTTTGAATTGACTATTTAAGAGGAAAGTTGTTATCTTAAATGTTATAAAGATTTAGTGATTAGTTTTGATTTGAGTGTTGGTAAACAATATGGATAGAGAAGATCCCACTGCAAGGAAACAAAGGTTAGCAAGAGAGAGATTTGCACGATGGAAGGCGAGAAAATTCCAAGAGACATTAAACAGAATTCAAACAGCAAATATTTAAATAATTAGAATTAATTTATTTTTCCACTTCTCGGAGTTCTTTACTTTCGTTTTCGCTAAAATTTTGGAATTGAATATTTATATCTTTTGCAAATCGAAAGGTAGTGTCAATTGATTTATAATTTCTGTTTTTCATGATTTTTTCATTTCTTAAGCACTCTGGCAATCTGTATGAGATTTTCTTCAACAACTTTCGTTAGTAAATTTGTGACGATCAGATCTGAGATATTGTTGGCAAGCTAAAAGCCCGTCTTAAACGGGCACAAATCTTCTAGTTTATATAATAATTATGCAATTTTCCAAATAATTTTTCCCAAACTACCAAATGGCGTCTCTCGTATTGAATCATAATTAAAGGAAATTAAGGGATTACCTGATAATCGAGTTCTGAAAATATTAAATTCTATTGTCATCAGGAACATAAAATTCTAGTACATCAGTGTGCAATCAACAAATCGAGAACAAAATTCCTTCTTTACAAGCGTGAAACAAGTCACATTAAACAAAAGCGCGTAAAAGAATACTACCTGAGCATAATGAATGACGCTTTTTACTGAAGTACCGGCAGGGGTATGGGCTGCGTATACATGGATCCTAGTCTGAAACGAAGAGAATAATTATAAAATGTAGATGATGTACGCGATCAATAATTTCTACAAATATTCATGAAGTAATAATTAATGCTGAAATATTACATAAGGTCCTCCTATAAAGAGCACTTTTTTCCTTTCTGGCTATGATATCATCGTGGACGTTTAATTATAAGAGAAGTACAAGAAAAATTATCTGAAACTTAAACACCAACTTCTAAAAATTCCGAAATTATTAAAAAATCTGAGAACACATATTATAATATTACTACACAAATAATCAAGCAAGATTGCCCATTCATATGTTTTAAGAATTGGCAAATCAAACGCATCTTGTTTTACGTTTAAAGTTCGAAGAAAAAGAAGTACCTTTTCCTATATTCGCAGTATTTTAATATAGAATGTAGTACACGTTTTTCGAACAATGCTGTAACTAAAAAAATGACAAATCTAAGCGATTCTCATGCCCAGTTGCTTATCAAAATCTTCACTCATGTCGCTATAATTGCTAATTTATTGCTAAAGAACACTTTCAGAGAGATTTACATTTAAGCTCTTCATTTGAAATCTTCAAAAGAAATGAAAAATAACTACTTTATTTACCCTTTAATAGATAAAAATCTAACTGTCATAACATCTGGAGGAAGATATCTTTCAAGAATGATTTGATCTTTAACATTTGGTTACGATTCCTTTGACACTCGATAGTATGACTGTTCACTTGAAGTTATTACTACTAATCACCGTGTAGTAATAGTACCGAACTACTCACCGAGTTCAATTCATTCGACTCTCCAAACGCAAGGGACATTATTCCTTTGCAGATCCGTGGTTCTTCATGGTTGCATACAAGCTCGCTGAAGAATTTTATTAAGGTACTGTTGGGAAGGAAATCTCTCCACTGGAAAATCTTGGCGATTAACTGAAAAACAAATGAAAGATAATTTAAGAAAGTATTACAAGTAGCAGCCGTACAACACGGTTGGTTAGTACACCCTACCAAAATGCCTTGTTATGTGAATCGGTATTATGCAAAACAAAGAACTAGAAAAAGGAATGCTGCACAAATTTAAAAAAAAGATTTCTGTCGGCAACCCGGAAGGTAAAGGTAGATTCCTTTAATCCGGAGATATAGATTCACTCTCTCTGTCATTTCCTCCTCTAATTTTATAAGGGTTAAAGCTATGAAGCTGAAAGAGAGTGGAAGAGGAGGCAACTGACTTTCCAACGAAATGCCACGTGTTTGGGTTAAAAAGCAGTTGAAGTTTGGGGTTCAAAACTACTTTTTAACCCCTAACTTCTAAAGAGTTGCAGCTATTGGAAAAACTTTTCATACAAATGTGGTTCTTTATGAAGGCGCTATAAATTCGCTTATTTTGAATTATATTTCTATATTCAATAGTGAGGGAGTTGTGGGTAAATGAAAGTTTCAATCCCCCACCATAATTTCTTCAGAATTATCTTGGCTTATGATAGATTATCTTAAAATGCGCTTCCTGATATGGAACACCTCTGTAGCTGGCGCGTGCTAGCCGAGTAAGGAAAGAACAATATACGCCTTATGCGTACAGTCGTTTAAATATCTTTTGTTTAGCTTTTTTTATTCATAGTTTTATGTGATAAACTAGTCTAGAAAAGAAAATATGTGTGGAAAATTAAAAAAAAATTGCGTATCAAGTGAGTTACAGCAGTTTTTACTATTCATAAAGGAAAGAAAATAATTCAGTAAGATAACTGAAATATATAGAACCTCAAAATGCTCTCATCAACATAAAACAAGTTAAATAGTATGGTGCTGTTGTGTGTAGAATAAGAATATTTAAATAGTATTGATACATCTAAAGTCATGGAATGATTTACTAGGGAAAAATCTGGATTTTTTTTTTATTTTTTACATAGTAAAGTTTATAAACAATTATAGTTCTTTTCTTTCGATGCATTATCCATGAATTTTGTACACATCGCGTGCAGTAGATATGGGATTTTTAAAGAATTGAAAAGTGATTGTTATTGATCAGAATTTAAAAATCATTATAATTATACTAATTTCATTAGAGAATTATGTTTAAGTTTAAAATTACTGAATTCAAAAAATTGCAATTATTCAACAAAGATATATAAAAAATAAATAATATAGCAATTATAAAAGTCAAATTAAAGAAATGAATTTTGGTAAGATAATGCATGCGCATTATTTATAAAATTGTTGATTTCAGTTTATAACACACCATTTCATGAATATCATTTCTGATTAGATATTAAAGATGTGGGAATTTCATTGGATTTTAAGAAAACAGCAATCAAACTTTGCCATCTGTCTGTTCAAATATCAATTTAAGACGTCTAAAATCTTATTAAATTATCAAAATAACTAACCTCAAATTCTTCTTTGGCTCGAGCAATGAAGTGTATGGGGTTTGTCATGTAACCGACAGTTGAAATGGGTGCTAGAGCGATGAAGATCTTTATCTGGAACGAAAGAAATTGGAATGTCAGGAAAAATATTCGCAAATACTAACAATTTGTGTTAGTACTGCAAAAAGTTATAACGTGAGATTGTTATTAGGCATAATTACCGTGATGATTATGCATAATAACCAATTATCCACATTGACTTAACATATACATACATCACTAACTTATATAAAGTACTACTAGAAAATCACCCATCATGGTATGACGGGTGCAAATTGCCTCTTCAGTCGAGAGTTTTCCCGTCAAATTTGACATGTTTAAATAGATATAATTGCGAGAGAAATATTTATCATTGATTGAAAACAAATAAAATAAACATGTTTTATGACAGGAGATCTTTTTTTATTTACATGTTATTTGCATATTTCTTTATTCAAAAAACCTCTTGGTAAACAACATTCCGCGTGAAGTATTTTTCGATGTTTAACAATTTTCCTTGTACTTCAGATGTATTTGTGTAAATTTTAACGTGATTGGGGTTCCTAGACCTTGAAAGTGCAACATCAGGAATTCTTTTTCGAAATTCTAATCAAAACAAAGCACTTCTCTGCTTGTCAAACGTTGCCAAAAAATATTATCAAATTATATCATCACGATTGCAATAAATAATCAGATGCATCGTGGAGTCCAAACTATATCACGCGCATGATATACCACTGACGTAATTTACTACTTTCTATTAAAAAACGGAAATTAATTTGAAATATATGATTAATATAATTTAAAATTTCTCGGGAACTATTGATCAGAGAGAGATAAATTTTATATCAATTGATAGCAAATTTTATTTCACAATTTTATAGCTATTAAATTTGAAATTAGAACGACAATTACTCTTTTAAATTTAAAATTTACTGAAATTTAGGTTTTCTAACAATGAAATAATGCTGTTTAACGTCTCGCAGTGCTATGGCGCGAATTTTATTGTTGGTGACGTTAGAGCGTTACCGGATCAGTGAGAGACGGATCTGGGCTATTATATTAGTAATTGCTTACACCCGTGGTTCCCAAACTGCACGCTCCGGTGTCCTGCCTGTGGAGCCTACATTTTCTCACAGAGGCACTGAGAGAAATCATATACTTTTCAAATCATGTACACACGAAAGATCAGAGAGTTTTAATTCCATTTGCTACTTCTTGTTTGCACGAAGTTCGGGAGTCGGTAGTTATTGCCATAAAATCAAAGTGTCATGTGAAAAGGGAAATGAGTGTATATGCATCTAGTAATCCCACGGTTTGGGAAAATGCGCACAGAAAGACAGGCTCATCCACCCGACTGAATATTATGTTTATTAGAGTTCTGTTCAATAAATTTGTATGCGATTTAAAATATGTGTTTTATTTATTTTTCCTAACCTATACAAAAATTATCGACTATTTTGCAAAAAAAAACCACTCATAGTTTTATATAAGGCACGGTGAAAAACTCCAGATTCAAATTAGAAGGTACTGCGAATCAAAAAATTTGGGAAACACTGGCTTACACTACAGTAGGAAGATATGGCACGCTGTTTATTTCGAAATTACAATCGATTTTTATATTGTGTAAATGTTTGAAGGTAGAGCTATTATGTACAAAGCTTGAATTTGTTTCTATGCAGTTCTCGTAACGATCTAAATTTCGAAAACGAGGTTTACATTTTATTTGGACAATAAATCATATCAGGTAAAAAAAGTTATCTTTAGATGGGATTTATAAGTGTCATAGATTAAAATTCAAAAATAAATTCATATCTAAAAAATTCGTTTAAAACGCTTGCTGTCAGTGAAGAGCTGAGCATCATGTGATGTCAACAGCTGATGTTAGAAGCCAGAAATTAGCCACTGAAACATTATAGCACAGTAATTTTTAATGGCTTTTTCGCAAAAAAATCACAAGAGTTTCTAGTAAATGAGCAGCAGATATACCAGAGCAGCGAAACTATTAATATTAGAATGCTCGAGATACCTTTTGATTGTATTCGGGTCTCTCCGACAGCATCACGAAGCAGGCCGCGGTTCCCTGGGAATGTCCGATGTAGGAGAGTTGCTTCTCACATGTTTCGTTCAAAACGTAGTCGATCATGGCAGGGACGTCGTAGTAACCCATCTCCGAAAAAGTGCTAAAGAATCAGATAAAATGAGCATATAAAGGATGTTCAATATTTTTTATTTTTCAACAATAAAGGCGAATAAAACTTAAACAACTTCCGAAATCTTTAATAAACCTACTGCTCTAGGTCTGAAAATAGGGCATAAGGTAGTAATAAAATTATTGAAAATATTACAGCGAATGAAAGCTAAAACTGACATTATGGACAAGGTTCCTGGTGTATATGTACTGCCAGTTAAATAGTCTGAATATGATCCTAATATACTTAAAAGCAACTAATATGTTTGAGCATAAATTAAACACCAGTAATCTACACATTGAAATGAATCTCTTAATTTTAAACAGGAGTTGCTTAATTCCATGAAGTTCTTTTCATAGACATAAGATGCATAGATATATGCATTACAGCTTTCATTTGTGATTCGTTCGTTTTAAACTTTCTACATATCGTCAACTTCAGTTGTCATCGATTTTAGACTTACTGTAAATGTGGAGAGTAAGATATTTTGTTTCGTCTTCTAAGAGATTCAGTTAAGATCTTCTGATTTCTAAGAGAGTTGATTCAGATTCCCACAATTACACACTTTTATTTGAACTGATCTGTTTCATATTTGTAAAGATGGAAGTTTTCAATCGATTTTTGACTGACTTCTTAACGTGCTAGAGTGAAATTCTGAAATTTTGTGCAGTTGTATGTTCCCGATGATAATATAATACTGTAATATTTTTCGAATTTAATTACCGGTTAATCGATTAATTTGGTTAATTTTGATTCCAAATGAGTAGAGAGAGACCCCGGTAGAGAATTTGAGAAAGGATTATTAGATTTCATAATATTTTTAGTAATGAATTATGAAATGTATTAAAGACTAAAAAGTAGAAATTAAAAATAAAAAAAGTTATAACACTTTTTTTAAGTGTTTTAAAGAGGAGAAAATAATAATTTTTTTTATCAAACGTATGGACGTCAAAACAAAATAGTAAAAGAGTTGGTCGCTGAAAACTATACTCTCAAGAAATTACTCCACAATGAATGTCATAAGAATGAAAATTTCTAAACATCCATTAAAAATTGAAATCTATTATATAAATGTAATTAAAATTTTAATTTGCTTAGAGTATTTGTATTAGCCCCCCCCCTGCATTTTAAAAATTTGTTTTGACTTTTTTTGTTCATATTTTTGATAAAATATATTATTGTCTACTCTTTAGTACGCTAATAGAAGTGTAATTCCAAAAACTTTTTTTTATTATTTTATTAATATGCATTTGAAAAGTTTCTTTAAATTACAAGACTGGGTATTAGCTGAATTACTTAATAATAATTGTTTTGCTTATTGGAGAAATTTCGGCTCGGAAGTCAGTTTATATATTTCGTGCTTAAATAGTTGTTCAAAGTGGTTTATTTCTGTTAAAAAATTTCGAATTTACAATACAGAATCATTTGTAAAATGTGCAGATACGCTGGATAAAAATTCCATAAAGTGAAAAGACACGAATAAACTCCTAATCAATTATTTTATGCTTAAAAATGTATCGCTCTAGTCATGCTGGAACTCTTTTGCAACATTTGAACATGGTTTTAGTTTTCCACCTGTAGGGTTAATAGAAATATGAGAAATTCATTTTTAGGTTTAGGGCAGTCTAAAAAAATATTCTATCAGGTTGAAAAAATTTCTCTTAATGATGAATGTATTTAATCACTTAAGATACAAAATTTATAAATTATGACATAAATATCTTCATTCATCAATTTGATCATGTATTAAAATCTAGATGATAATCAAACAGTGGTTATGGAGAAATTTCTAATAACAATTTCCCCTCCAATGAATAAGTCATCCTCCCCAAAAAATCCTATAAATTAAATTCGGTTTTTTACGGCATTTTTTCTTTCAAAAAAACACCAACATAGCCATCTTCATCTGGATAAGAAGCATAATTCATAACAATCTAAATGGTTTCTCAATTTTTCCACATACCTTTACCACGATATATTTCCATGGGATTATGTCAATTTAGGTTAGTCATCTCAATGCTCGTCTTCCGAAAAGGAAAATTAAATGCATTAAAACACATTTTAATGCATTCAAATTAACTATTCCTATTTTTTGTGAAACGAAAATAGTTGTTTATGCATAGAGATACAAACCACCACTCTTTCTACTCAGCTCACAAATATCAAACGCATAACCTAAAAATTTAGATTGATCAAAACAAAGCTAGATTAAAAGTTAATTTAAAAATTGCATTGCAGTTTGATTAAGCAATATCATAGGTATATTATAAGGGAACGGCGTTTAGTATGTTAGTATGGACCACCTGGGGCTATTAGGGCCTGTCGTTAGATAACATCCCATTATTATGCCTACAGTAGAGCCATAGCATCAGTCTGCCATGTGCAGAGAGCTTGTTGACATATCTGTAGATGCCAACTGAAACCAGCATATGGTTTTGTCAATTTTAAGCAGTATCCGTCTGTTTGGTATCATTTTCAAGGAAATTTATTGTGGTTTATGAATTGAATGGTGATTTTAGGGAGTTATGAAAGGTTACAATTAAAATTCATGATGAATAAAGTGCATTTGAGATTCTGATTTATTATACCAAAAACGTTACTTTTTAAAGGAAGAAAAATTATTGCAAATGGAATGATTTTGTATAATTTTTTTTATTTATACAGTAACTTACATTGTTGCTAAGTATAACTGTCAGTGATTGTCTACTTTCAATAGCTTTTTTCTTATTTTTTAACAATAAAGTTTTTCCCAATTATATATTTGTCCCTTCTGTTGCAAATTTTAAAAAAAGTTTATTTCATTCAATATATAAAAATGTTTTAAACTTAAGAAGTGGTATTTACAATAAAATTTATTAGTGTGTTAGTATAATCATGTTTAGTAATAATTTTGAAAAAGTTTTACATTTTTAAAAAATATATAAGTAACAGAGAGAGGACAAAACTAAATTGTACTCTCTGTTACAGTTTGACGTTAGTTTATATATAGGTTAAACATCAAATAATGTGTGTATGTGCTCTTCATGAATATGTGACGTTTATTTTTAAAGGCACACAACACTTTGCCTATTGATCACATGGAATTGCTGAATATAGCCACTTGCAACAAACACTCAATTGCCTATGGGAAAAGTATAAGTGATAAATACAAGAATAATTCCCTTTTGAGTTAGTTTCTAAAAAAATTATTGCAGACGTATTGGAAGAACCCTTTAAGTGGTATCAGTGGAAGAAAGACAAATAAATTGTTAGATTTTTAAATGAGGGCACACTGTCCGATGTAACTGAAGAACTCGAGAAGCAGCTGGAAAAATTCATATTGCACTGCTAAGAAAAGTCAACAATCTGATCACTTTAAGCAGCTTAGGCAGAATACAACCAAGTGTGTTTTATAAGCAGACTTCAGCGAGAGCTTTACTTTCCTCTCGCATAATGAGATCACATTGGGCTCACAAGCAGTATTCTTTGTACATTGCTGTCGGTTGACTCCTTAAAAGTGATTGCATAGAAGAAAAATAAATTTTAGCTTACGTCATAACAAGTATGCCATCCACACTTTTAATGAAATTCTATTTCAAAATGACCTATGTTAGAAGAAATCGACATTTTTAGTGATGGGCCATCCCGATTCAGGCAAAAGTACACACTTTGCAATGCCACTTTTTCATTTCTTAAACTCAAAAGACATTTCTTTGCCACAAGTTCATAATAAGGGTGCAGTTGATGGGATAGGAGGCACTGTAAAGAGGGTTGTGAACAGAGGAATAAAGTTAAGAAAAAAAATGGACCCAATTTACCAAATGATGCCAAATCATTTGCTAAATGTGCAAAGTAGTAGTTTTATTTTAAGGATACCTTGAATAAATCTGCAGAAAACACAAGTTCTTCATGTTGATGTAGCAGTTGGCAATTTTGAAATTTTTCAACTACCAGGGGAAAAAAACTAGTCAAATTTGTTGGTCAAATTACTGAAATTGAGAAAGAAACCGAAAATGTGCAAGTTTGTCATGTCTAACATGGTCTGGTGGATTGAAAACTTTAAAATATAACTACAAAGATGTAGCATTGGTTCATGTGTCACATATTATAACAGTACTACCAATTCTAATATTAAGCAACAGAATAGTCACCTTTAACAGTGATATTTTACTGCAGTATAACTAATAATGTACTATGTTAAAGTGAAAATTCATAAGACGTCCCCTCTGTTACATTTCATGTCCTCTCTGTTACATTTCATTTTTTTGCATTTAAATGAAATGAGTTTTTGATTTATACATTCCTTATTTTACCTTGAAATGTGTCGATTTAAAATAAAAATACCAAACAATTTTTAGGAGCACCAAATAACAGAATCTAAAATAAATTTAAGTGTATGTCAATATTGTTGGTCTTTTTTTTGTCCCCTCTGTTGCATATGATGTAATTTAGTTATTGATATTAAATTATTAAGTTATTTCGATTTCATTAACTATGCATTGCTCTTTAAAGTAACATTCTCCCACGGTTTTTTGCCTTGGGATATTTAATGCATCTTTTTTGGAATCTGTGTAATTTCCCCTCTGTTACGCTTGGAGCTCTCCAACTGCTTTATGTTTTTCTTCAGTAAATTTTCTTTGTTTGTGACTATTTAAGTGGTTGCTTCGTATAATTTTTGATGACTCCTTCCACTTCTACACGTAAGAATAAAATTATGAAACTAGTGTTATTAATTAGCTTACTTTGTTTAGATTACGCCGTTAAAGTTTAATCTTGCTTCCTTAACCCGACTTTAACCTTCACTACGTTTTTCTTTTCGATGTCGGTCGGGTAGTATGGGCCATGTCAAAATTGGGTGGTATGGGCCATGTGAGTAAAACATACTTTTTAATTTTGCAAAAAAAAACCCGCATAGGTTTAACCTGACGGCTAGGATCTAGGCCAGTGGTCTGTGGATGCCATGAAGTTTGCAACTGCAAGAGGGGGGGGGGGCCGCGGGGGCCTAGTGGCAACGCCTTGCCCGAGGGGCTGGAGGATTCCAGGTTCGAAACCCAATTCTCTTGTATGTGGCCTGCTGCCTGCTAAATCACACATAGAGGTCAAACGTCATCCAGTTGGTGAGGTCCGGGAGTTTGGAGAGAGGAGTGCAAGTTCAGGTGTCGTCCTCGTCATCTGACCGCGGTTCAAAATTACGATATCCGTCCCAAAATAGCCCTAGTGTTACTTCAAAATGGGACTTTAATATAATTAAACTGAACTAATTGCAATTGCAAATGTTTTTAGAAAATAAAATGTCCTGAAAGGGCTGTATCCTACTATTACGGTGTTCCCAAAAGTACATTACAATGGAAAAAATAAAATAACTAATAGGATAATGGTGGAATGTAAGCAAATTTACTTTTATTATTGTAATTGGGCTTCAGAATCAAAATATATCCATTTCTAACTAAAACATTTTTTGTTTTTATTTAGTGTTAGTTAGTGTGGCCCATACTGTCCGACGTATTTTAAGTTTTGCAAAATGTCGCCTTAAAAATTAGCTGTCATATGCAATTTGCATTGCTTAGATAAATTTGTTTAATACAATCAACATGAAGAAAAGTGTTCAAAGAAAGCTTTTCATCAGTTATAGCTCATTCTAATAAATAATATAAATTTTATATTAAATTTTCCTTAAGGGGCCCATACAACCCCCCGTTCCCCAACAAATAGTTACGTGGAAATATTTCAGATAGAATGGTGCTTAAGCATAAAGTTCTGAGTAAGTAAAAAAAAACATGACTAGACAATGGTTTTTTGGCAGAAAAGAGAACAATTAAAAGCGTTTCCAACTTAACTATTCAGATTTCCTTGTTACCTTAAACTGATTCACTACCGACTTAAGGAAAACATAACTTGTGTGAAATTTCTATTTGTTTTTTTAAAACCTATTTCGCAATTTCATTTTTTTCAGCCATTTTACTGCACTAGTACTGTTGCCTATTGAAAGAGCGCATGAGATAAATTTGAAATAAAAAATCTATCGATGCTTATCAGATAACATTCCTGATGGATTAGACAAACCACGTTTTAGGTACAGTACCGAAATATTTCTCAATTTGTTGTGATAATTTACTTTGTCACAAATAATTTTGAAGCGTGTTGTACTTATGCAACACATCCAATCTTCGGGTTTCACATGTCGACGGAAAACAAAAACCTGACTTTCAATCTGCAGCTTACTATCCGATGTTTGCACTGAAATTGGTGTATTAGCCATTCCAATATACGTTGCTTAGCACATTTTGCAGTGCTATGAAATTTTTCATCTCAGAAAATGTTTCTGTTAATTTTTACATTTGATTAATTGGAGCACTGTTTCAAAACAATTAGATTCTCTTTCAAAAGACAAAAATGCATTTTGCATGATTTTCGCCTATGACAGTAGTCCTCTAACTGAGCTGCTTCCCGTTGAAGGTTAAGAAATAAAAAAGGAGGCAGAGAAACTTAGAATACACCTTCTGTTTTTTTAAAAAAAGGGAATAAAAATAAGAAACGAGTTGCACTTTTAAAAGAAAAGTAAAGTGTCTCTTTTAAAAATAATTAAATACGGTAAAACTTTAACCGTTAACTTCCGGACCAGGAATGTGACAGAAAACCGAATCTTTTGATAACAAAACCTTTTAATAACAAAATCTTTTAATACATATGTGCAGTAATGTGATTTCACTGCTGGTTCGGGACGAAAATGAAAATAAAACTCTTTTAAAGTGAATAATACATACATGTTCTATTTAATTTCACAAAACGATCAATATAAACTGCAATATAGGAGTAGTAATTTACAGAAATGTATTGAAATACTATAGAACTTCGACAATGACGGATAGCAGAAAGTGACGGTTAAACAAGAGACGGTTAATCAAAGATTTACTGTACACATAGATGACACAAAAGATATTTTTAAATTGATTAGTTAAAATTACAAAATTAATAGAAAAGAGGAAGGTCATAATTTCATAAAAGTCTCTGGAAGGGAGGAGTAATTAAAATTGATGGTGAAAGGTGTGTCCCAGTCACCAAAATGTTGAGAACCTGTTATCTAATGTAAATAAAGCAATTTTCAATCAAAAAATTTTTCCACAGCATTTTTTATTTCATTCTTTTACTATGACGATAATTTAAAAAATGATGTGAGACTAAATGAAGAAACGAGAATAGAAGAAAGCAACATCGCTTCTTTTAAAGATACTATAAAAAAGATTTTGCACCTCCAGTTAGTACCCCTCTTATTAGTAAAATAAATAAATATTAAAAAATCTAGAAGTAATTAATATTTTAAAATTATTGATTTCATTCAAATTAATTAATATTAGTCATTTGTACCCATATGATGTTATCATTTAGTGAAGTGATGACATCTGTTGATTATTAAAAGTAGATTACTCCATTGATACCATTTGCTATAACCGAGTTGGAAAGGGTTAAAAATATGTCGGCATAAAAATATTAAACTAATCCATGAATCATTAATATAAGTAAGTGTTAAGAGCCACAGACGACAGCGACTGTTGAATCTTGTTTGTTAAATTTCGCCACATATTCGGTCTTACACCCTCTAGGGTAGGCCTGGTGTATGTGTGTCTATCTGTCTTGTTTGCTAAAAGCGTACTAATGTGAAATAAAAGTAAATAGACTGTCCTCGCCAAAAGACCTAAAAAATGATTTTGTGGGGTGAATGAAAGATTTCACCTGGAAAAATAGAAGGCAACTGTAAAATTTTCTGAACTGCAATTGGCTTTTGGACTTTTCTGAACTGCAATTGGCTTTTGGACTTTTCTGAACTGCAATTGGCATTTGGGTTTTTCTGATCAAAATCTGAATAAATTTTAGAGAAATGCTAAATAAACCAACCTGTTTTCCCAGAATTTGTCCATATCTGGAGTATATTTAACATGCTTCCTCGAGTACGTGTTTCCTCTAGTATTTCCCATCCAGACATCGTAACCAGCATCCGCCAAAATGAAACCTTAGGAAGAAATTTGTTGTTAGAAAACTGACAATAAAAAAGATTGGTTAAATTAGGCTAAATTTACTTGTTATTAAAATCGCAACATGAAGTTATATCTTATAGATGAGTCCGTTTCCTAGTCTTTCTTTCCAAAAGAAATTGCACAATCATCAATGAGCGAGAAGGGTATGTAATTATTTATTTTTAAACCTAATTTACGTGAGGATAACTTTCGTTGATACTCTAAGTGGTTAAAGGAAATTATTTCACGATGTTTAATTTCTCTACATGTTGGTGCTCAATATTTTATTCTGGTTTAATGTGAATGCCAAATTTAGTAAATTCTTCGAAATGAGTTCCCTTTACTACATATCAACCCAGCTAAAAAAAATCTGCAAAAAATCTGCAGAAAATCTGAAGGTATTTGGAACATAGTTTTCTTCAGATATTCTGCATTTTTTTCTGCAGAATATCTGAAGAAAACTATGTTCCAAATACCTTCAGATTTTCTGCAGAAAAAAAAAGTAGAATATCTGAAAAAAAATCTGTTCCAAATACCTTCAGATTTTCGGCAAATTTTTCTACAGTCAAAGTTTAATTATTAATTTCAATTAATTGAATTATTAATTTAACTTACTTGTACGATGCCGATTGAGATTGTGACGAAACTTCAAATTCATCCTGTCCGGGATACGAACCCCCGTTCCTATAGCTTGGCTGGTAGGCGCGCTAACCACTACGCCACGCCGAAAAACACGGGACAGGGATAAATTATTCTATTTAAGTTTTAGCGTCGCCATAGTTCTCGTGGCGCCATCTAGTGGTGTAAAAATCAATCAAGGTCAGAATATGTGTTTTAAAGTTGTAGAGATGAGTAACAGATGATATTAGTAATATTTTTGTTCAATAGTTTAGATTCTCTGTGTCAATAAATTCGTTTTCACCTTCTATCTTTCTGGTAAGCCTTCTCTCCCTCCAAAGGGCGCAAACTCCACTTTTCCCTTGTTTTTTGGAGGAAAATAGGTAGTCAGAAAGACAGTTGGAAAACTAATTGGAAATTAATTAAATTATGGGGTAAAAGTTTAAAATAGTAAAATCTCAAATATTTATTTTAAAGATTAATTTAGAATTCATTTTTTCATTGGCATATTTAAAAAATTTAGTGCCTAAGACAATTTTCGATTATGAAATTTTTTGAAACTCCTGTCTGCTGTAGAATTAAACAATAATGATCATTACATTCTAATTTTGTTTTACATCCTTTGAAAAATAAAGCTGCAATATTAGAGAATATGGTGAAAAATATGTATTTAGAGAAATGCCGATATTATGAAATTGCAGTCAAATCTTCAAAAAATCAACAGATATTGGTCAAGTTTAATGATTTTGTGAAAATCTGCTAAATAATTGAAAATTGAATTGAAGACAAAATGCAAAGTCTTAAAAAATCTACAGGAAATTTAAAGAAAAAAAAATAAAAGACTTTTTTTTTGCAAATTTTATGCAGATTAAATTGAAGAAAAAAATGCAGATTTTTTGCTGTCTTACAAAAATCTGCAAAATATTTAGAGAAAAATATAATAAGAAAATTTTATGTAGATTAAATTGAAGAAAAAATGCAGATTTTTCCTGTCTTCAAAAAATCTGCAGATTAAATTGAAGGAAAAAAAAGGAGATTTTTTCTGTCTTCAAAAAATCTGCAGAAATCTTTAAGATATCTTCAAAAAAAAATTTTCTGCAGATTTTTTTTAGCTGGGAAGTATGAAGAACAAAACCTAAACAAACCAGTGTTTTAATTGCATCATCAATATTGGTTTGTGGACTCGAGCATCAGTGCTAAACACTTCTGCCCAGACTGAATTGCTGCTTTAACCACGTTTTAATTGCATATTTCAGCAATGCAATATAATAACATCTAACGATTTATCAAATAACGGTAGAGATCTGAGTTAAAAATTTGCGTTAGAGTTTAATATACTTTCAGATGATTTATTTTGAAGTCATTTCATCCTTCACAGCATCATCCTCTCCGACTCTTATCTAAATTTTTATAAAAGATGTTACTTCCACAGTTTATATTACCAAAATTCTTAAGTGATGAAAATTGCAAATATTAGAAATAAAATTTCAGCGTCGTCAGTTTAGTTTTAACATTAAGTCTTTCGGGAAGGACGGGTAGTATTGAAAGGCGGCTAGTATCGGACATGTTTTATTTCTTACGGATTGAACATCTAAAAAGATAAAGAATAAGGATGAATATCCAACAAAAAAAATCAATATAAGCAATTTAAATGGTGTACGCAAGTGCAGCAAAATCCAGGAAAAGATTGCGAAGAATAAAATAAATAAAAATACTAAAAAAGGGAATTTTATTTGTGGAAGAGTTAAAAACAACAAGTAACAAACAAGTTACAAAATTAATAGCAGACAACGATAAGAAGTAAGAATCCAGTGGATGACTTCATCAGAGGCCATTCATCCATGCAGACTCAAAACTGGAATAGATTTTCTGTAGAGGAAAACGTTTTTAAGGTCTGATTCAAATTAATATGCTCTAAGGCCTGAACCCATTCCGGATTGCTGTAGGAGGCAGGACCTGTCAAGACACCAGGGTGTTGGGTGAATATTGAAAGTTCACATGCCGCCATAGTTAGTCAAGCGGCAGTGTTGTTAACACGTGGCAGAAAAACTAGTTTTTTCAACAGCTTTTTGGGTAAACGAAGAAGACTTCCGGTTGTCATAGATTGCCTGAAAGTGATTATAGTTTGGTTTTTCGTTTATTGTTGAAAATAATATTTATTGTCTTTAAAGTTGTATGCCGTAAATCTCCTTAGGCTTGCTAATACGTATGTTGTAACCGATGTTTTGTTCCATGATGTTTCGGGTTGCATAGGACACAATGGTGCTGCCACATCTACCACAATTTTGAGTTTTTCCGGTCCTTAAAAACAAATAGCAGACGAGCAGATGGAGGAAATTGGAGCAATCTTGGAAAATGATAGCAGTATAAGTTCCTCTCTTATTGAGAACTTTCCCACACAGCTCAAGATATTTTAGAGGAGATATCGCCACTTCCTAGCAGTTCCAATAAAGATAGAAAAAGAAAAAAAAAATCAGTTCAAATAAAAAGATCAAAACTGATTACATCTCGAACATCTTGAAAATGAAAACATAAATGGAACTAAAATCTGAAGAAGAAAAGAGAGAAAGAGGCTGAAACCTTTGAAGAAGACTGGATTCAGTGTCGCATTTGTGACGGCTAGGCACACGAAAATTGCGCCGATCTTGCAGAAAACAACCTGTTTTATGAATATGATGTCTATTTTACCAAAGAAAAAGAAATGTCTTTGTCTTTAGAAATGCATTCGTCTTTAAAACGAATTTTTTTCAAAGACTGATAACTTTTTAATTTTTATGATTTATACCTCTTTCTTATCATATATTAACCTAGTTTTAAGATATGTAATTTGTGCTTTTATAAATTTCTCAAAAATAACTCAGGCGTATAATAAAAAGTTGTCTTTGAACCCAAATGTAATTCGCTTCTTGTATATATATTTCTCACGTCCAATTCAACCCGCTACAAGTAAAGTTGATAAAAATGTAATGACTATAAAAAGTGAAAAAATGATTCATATTTTTATCTTGGAAAAAATTGTGTTAAAATGTGCTTTCATAGAAAATTAAAGTTTTGTATGGAATATAATCTGGTCCAACTGAGCTGCAAAAATATTTTATAATATAGGAGAAGCTTAGGTGTCTGATACTACCCAACCTTCCCCTATTACTTTATTAAGTAGCATTCAGGTTCTTTCACTCTAAAACTTGTTTCTCTGCAAGTTTGTCATTTTTCAGCAAAACTGTTAGTCAAAGTAATGCACTTTGGAAATATTTTAACTTTAGTAATCATTATGGTCACTTGAAACAATTCAAGCCGCTTTCCGGATCAAGATTGAACAAAAACTAGATGCATCCCTAGCTTACTACGTTTTATTCAATTATAAAGATTCAACTCTTAAATTGACCTTATGTATCGTAGCATGTTTTGATTCTAATATCAGAAGCGAAAGTAACAGTCTTTTGCATATAACGTTGTTTCTAACAAACCCCAAGGATTTAGTTTAATATTTTAACGTTCCTTTTAGAAGTTATACGATGGTTAATTTGGGCTGGAACTCATAATTTTTAATAGTAGTCAAATAAAGAGCACGATACCTGAGGCGGCACCATGCCCCACATCACTTTAGCGGGAGGGTGTTTAACCCTCCACGGATTTAACTCTCCCCAGCCCCATAAGGGAAAAGCGGGTAGTATGGACCACTTAAAGAAAATTTAATATAAAATTTATATTTTTAGTTGGAATGAACTATAACTGTTCAAAAACTTTCTTTGAATACTTTTCTTCATGTTGATTATATCAAACAAATTTATCTAAGCTATGCAAATTACACATAACAATTAATTATAATAACAATTAATTAAGTCGATAATTTGCAAAAATTTAAATACGTCGGGTAGTATGGGCCACACTAAAAAATACAAGGTTTAAAATAAAAACGAATAGTTTTACAAATGGATATATTTTGGTTCTGTAGACAAATTGCAATAATAGTAATGATAATTTTTTTCCCGCTGACTCGTGACATGCTTTACGCCCTTTGGGTAAGCAGGGTCGGCGTGGACACTAAAATAATAGTAATAAATTTTCTTAAATTTCCATCGTTATCCTATTATTTTTTTAATTATTTTTTCTTCTTTACAGTGTACTTCTAGGCACACCGTAATGGTCGGATGCATCCTTTTCAGACATTTTATTTTCCAAAACGCTTGCAATTCCAGTTAGTTTAGGTTAGTTATATTAACTTCCCGTTTTGAAACAACACGAGGGCTATTTGGGGACGGACCTCGTAATTTTGACCGCGGTCAGATGACGAGGACGACTCCTGGGCTGACACCCCCTCCAAGTTTCTGCGCTACACCAGAGGGAGGGCGTTTGATTGCTGAGCAAAATTTAGTGTGCAGTGCGCCTCATACCCGGAGGAATTTTGAAGGAATTTGTAGCCTTTCGGCCCTAAATCCGTTACCTTATTAACTAGGCCACCACGACCCCTCTTTCAATTGCAACTTTCATGACATCCTCATGAAAGTTGACAATCAATCGACCCTCGGCTTCAGGCTTCTTCTTGAACTACGGCATTTTTTTGTAAAAAAGTATGTTTTACTCACATGATCCATACTACCCGACCGACATTGAAAAGAAAAACATGGTGACGGCTAAAGTCGGTTAAAGGCAGCAAGATGAAACTTTCACTCCATAATCTAAATAAAGTAAGCTAAATAATAACACTAGTGTCATAATTTTTACTCTTACCCGTAAAAGTGAAAGGAGTCGTCAAAAATTATACGAAGCAACCACTTATAGAGTCGCAAAGAAAACTTTCAGAGGAACGAAATAGAAAAGTTATGTCAACCAGTATCTGCACGTGGCAGACTGATGCTATTGCTGTACTGTAGGCAAAATAATGGGTTGCTATCTACCGGCAGGCTCTAGAACACTAGGTGACCCATACTACTCACAGTTCCCCTACACATGGCAGATCTTGTCTACTCTCCAGTCAGGACTCTAACTTACCACGGCCCTAAAATCCACCGGGTATAAAATTAAGTTTAAATTTCGCGTAAGAGATTTTCTGAATAACACAAGCTCTTATAAGGTTTTCAGGAGAATTCTTGAAATCTGGATCTTGCCCACTGACCTCATAATGCAGCAGGCACACCAGTCTTCTACAAAATTAATTGAAGAAATTCTAATAACTCAACAAACCTTGGGCTAGCAATTGCAACTGTGTAGTGCAGTCACTTTTCATACTCATGTGATGCTCGACAAATGCCATGCGCCAATGGAGTTTTGGATTCATTACACATCTTGCAGAAGGGAAAAGTACGTGATGCAATAGCACATTGTAAGACAGCGTGCAGTTAATTATTACGTGATATGCGCGATGACGTTTATCATGTGAATATGACGCCATATGAAATGATACCAATCTTCTACCACTCCTTGAGGATTTTGAATTAGTCCGGTGTTGTCTATTCTTATTGAGTTCGCAGTGGTAAGACGAATAAGAACTTTTATAGCCTGCGTTTTGAGCGCTCCTTTTCTAGCGAACAAATTCGTCTAAATTTCAAACTTAAGTTCTATAATCCATAAATTAAAAATATAAGAAAATCCAAAAGGAACTGATGGAATATGTATAAATAACTAACCTAGGCTTTGGTCAGGAAAATTGATGACCCAGTCGTGTGAAGCCGACAGGAAGCCATGTTGTAGAAAAACGACCTCCTTCTTACCCTGGAAAGTACCGGGACCATTGCGTCCATGCGGTATATGTTGCACCGAGAGCAGGAAACCATCTTCAGTCTGAACAACGTGGTTTTCGACTGGATATCCTTTGCTGGTGATCAGTTCGCTCTGAAAAAAGAAAAAAGTGTTCGGCAGCAGTTACAGAAATACACAATAATGCTACGATTTACTTCGTTAACCCTTTTATTCGTCACTGAGTATATCAGATTAGTGGAAATATGTGCAAGCTTAGGACTGAAAAACTCGCATTTGATTAAAATTCAACGTTTTTTATGATAAAAGTTGACTTTATGATAATAGCTTAAAAAATAAGATAATGTGGCGATTCGTTGACAAAATGATCATGACCAAGAAAGCAAAATTTAAATTATCATCTTAAAGTGAAACTTTCTGCATATTTTTGCGAGAATTTACTTTTTATAATCTATCACAAGTTTTGCTTAACAGTATCAGACACAGTATTACTAGGACTACATTGCTCTTGGTATGAATGCCAACAAGTTGGTGATTAAGCTGGATTAGAATCAAACACACTGAGTTTCATAGTCTTAATTCCTTTTTAAAAAATATCCTTTCTGGATAAAGTACTAAATCTTTTTCATCAATGGAATTTGAAAATAAAAATCGCAGTGCATTAAATTGCTTAAAGTTAAAAACAAAGTGCTGGTGACAGCGCATGACTGCTTATTATACGTCTGAGCGGGAACTGCGTCTTGACAAATTGTTTTAACATGAAATTTAAGCATCGATTTTAAACTTTGCGCTAGATTTGACGCAGCATAGTCATATTTATCTCTTGTGCATGGAAAATTTACTACCTACTCGCATCTGAGCGGCATCATTTAAAGCCATTTCGCAGTCATTGTAATCTCCTGCGCTACTTCAAGGGCAATTTGAAAACCACGTACATTGAACAAGCTAAAAGATGTGATTCATCTTAAACTACCTCCTTATTCCCCTCACAAATTATGCATCGCATGCAAAGCTTAGGATCCTGCACCTGTTGAGATTCCAACATACCACACTGCTGAATTATTTTCTTATCCTTCGGATTTTTCCCTTATTTTTTACGGCTTCAAAAATGTAAAACCAAATAAATTGTCCTTGAATTTTGAATTAAATTTTTCGACAATTTCTGTAAAAATATAAATATGCAGATCCAATTATAACTCCAAACGTATCAAGAAATTCCTAATATATAAATGGTAGGTCATATTTTAACCATGAGAAAAGATATCTTTGGCCTACATGCATGAATTAGAATGTTTGCAAAAGTCCCGAAAGATTTAGCAAGTCTGCCAGCGTAGAAAAGTGCATTAAAAATTCTCCAATCTCATGAATCTGAATGCTATGAATATACATTTCTTACGATAAGAAGAAAGCTTAAAGCTTATTCACTTTCTTGTTTGAAAAAAATTGAAATAAAACAAAAACACTTGGATGAGCAAAATAAAGTTCTTTACTAATTCCAAAGATAGACTGCATGCCAAAACGCGTCTTCTGTTTTAGATTTTTATCAGTAATAAAATTTGATTGTTGCTTAAACGCGTTTCAAGGTGAAACTGTAAAGTTTATTATTTATGAACATTAGACGTGGTGTGACTCAAGTAAACTGACTGAAGTAAACTCAAATGCCGCTTTTAGTTACTTTATAATTACAAGAGGGTTAAGCCCTCTTTAAATGATGAAGTAGCAGAGACGGGAGCAACAACATTTTCTTTGTGTACCTCAGTAGTATGTAACGTTGTGGGACTCCCTATAGTCTATGGACTTAACGATGTTTAATCATTTATAAATCTACCATAATAGTCTCTTCATATTTTGGGGTTGTTTCTTTCATCATGTATCAGTCTACAATGAGTGAGTGCATTTCGAAATTTCAATTTCTGTTTTCTAATTTTTGCAGTTTGTTTAGCTACAAAAGACGAAGAGTAGAAGTAGAATAAAATGCAATTTCCCTATCAACACTTGATCGACTGCAACCTTACCAATAGGCTTTATGATACCGTTGCTTACCGACCACAAACTTATTCATAGCTTTTTTTTAAATGTTGCGATTTTTCAAAAGTTTTGATACGATTTGACGATGGGCTTTCTTTGATCATGATAATATTGATAGGTTTTTTTCTAAACATGGTAATATTATATAAATTGTCACATGAGACATGAATGATGCGAAAATTGTTCAAAACGCTGCACAGTGCCGACCGTTGGATCTAAAGCTGCTAAATTTACCAGGTTGTTACTTCTTGCGTAGTTGATATACATTAAGAAAGGGTTTTTTAAAGTTCTATTTAGATTTTTAATTTAAAATTAATCAATATGTTAACGTTTTCCTTCAATAACTTTTGATCATATTGTTGGACTAAGACCACTTTTACGTTACTTTGAAATGATCTTTTTAGCATCAAGGCATTATATCAGCTCGCTCTGAAAAAATAAAAAAGTGTTCGGTAACAGTTTCAGAAATACGCAACAATGCTACGATTTACTTCGTTAACGCTTTGAATCGTCACTGAGTATATCAGATTAGTGGAAATATGTGCAAGCTTAGGACTAATAAACTCGCATTTGATTAAGATTCAACGTTCTCTATTCCAATTCTATTCCCGAACAATTTTTTCTCTAGTGTTAATAAATGTTTAAAAATATTCTGAAGTATATTTTACAGCAATACTTTTCATTGTTTTAGTTACTACATTTTAGCACCAATGCATTATCTCTTTAGTGACACCAATTCTATTCCCGAACAATTTTTTTCTCTAATTTTAATAAATGTTAAAAAAATATTCTGAAGTATATTTTACAGCAATACTTCATAGTTTTAGCTACTACATTTATACAACCGCTTGTTGCGACGATATTAAATACATTTTCTGTGCGCATGTTATCGGTGTTATGTAATTAAGAGTAAATTTTTAAAAATGATCTTAAGAGAGACGAATTAAGCCGAAAACATTATCACGTTACGTTGCTTCGAACGAGACTTTCGAATCTCCTTCAAACTTTTTGTCTTGTTTTATCAAGCTTAATTAAATAAAATGTTTTTCCCATAAAATATTGTATGTACACTGTAAAAAATATCCGTTTTTTTCCCGGACTTTTTCCGTATATTTGATGGTTTAAAGCTGTTTTGTTGACAAAACGGTTTTTTACCGTTTTCCGCTCCAGCCATAAACGGTTTAAAACCGTCAGTTCAAATTCTATTTTTCGTCATACGGTATTGCTTTCCGTACGATAACTTTCCCTTTTCTTAAATGTAATTTTATTGTATTCATTTCATGTTTTTAATAGTATCCCATCTCCTCTATAGTGGAATAAGTGAATGTATTAATTTTAATTATGCATGAACAAAAAAAAAAAGAAATAATTTAGGAAGAAAAAATATATCACCACTAATACTTTCTCTAATTTTCAAAATAAGCTTAGAAGTTTGAAGAATAATGGAGCTTTTAACATTTTGCGAAAAAAATCGATTCAGAATCAATCATTTTCCATATGAAACACGTATCGTTTAGTAGGAAAACTGACACATTAAAAAACCTTTTTATTTAAAACAAAGAAATAAATGAAATATCATATTAAACAGGGCATGGTCTAACTGTTTATACATATAGAAGTAACCTGTTGTCATTCATAAAAGCTAACCTTAAAACACGTGTTCTGGCAATATTTGATTTTTACACCACTAGGTGACGCTACTAGAGCTATAGTGACTTTAAAGCTCAAATAGATTATTTTTACCTTATTGTATGAAGGCCCCGTTGGTCTAGTGGTTAGAGCGGTTGCCTGCTAGCTCTATGAACGCCGTTTCGATCCCCGGCTTTGAGGCGTTTGAAGCTTTTTCACCATCTTGCATCGAAATCATCCAAGTAAGTTCAATTAAAAATTAGATTAATTAAACTAATTGAAATTAATTAAGTCTTGATTAATTAATATTCCTAATTGATAATACACATCAGCACGTTTCAACTCAACTCGAACAGAAGGAAAAACAACTCAACTCAGTCGATGACGTCACTTAATTTTTACGGAGAAAACTTGATCTCATATGGTAAAAAACCGTTGTGACTACGGATTTACTTCGTAACTTTTACGGGAAAAACTTGTTCCTGTATGGTAAAAACCATTTTTCCTACGGATTTACTTCGTAACTTTTACGGTTTTGCACAACCAACCCAGCTGCCAGTTTAAAACCGTAAATTTTACGGGATTTTTTTTACAGTGTATATCTTTTATATATCATCCAAAATCCAACAACAAAAAAATTTAATTATTCTAAAACCCATGATAACTTATGTACAACCCTCTACTTTATTTTACTCAAATTTTAAGAAAACATATGCTGCTTTCATTTCGTCTTTTTAGTATCATAAGGTTATGCTTGATTTGTCTGTCTTTATAATATTTTTAAAAATTTTCTCTTAATTATTGCAGAGATAGCGTGCACACAAAAAATGCATTTATTATCGTCACAACTTCGCGTCTGTATAAAAGCTGCAACTAAAACAATGAAAACTATTGCTGCAAAATATACTTAAAAATATTTTTAAAATTTTATTAAAATTAGAGAAAATATTACACGGAAATAATAGTAGCGGAATAATATTAAATAATATTAGGAATTGATATTTTTAGCATCACTGAAAAGCTACTTTTTTAAATTTTAAAGTGGCATAACATTTTTTTGTGAGATAGTATGCCCCCAATTTTTAAGGAAAAACATTAAAATTTCGATTAATTTTCAATTAAAAATCTAATTAAAGTTTTGAAAAATCCTTTCTTAGTGAGCACCAATTACCCAAGATGTAACTTTTGTGAAATTTGTTAGTTCTAGGTACAGCGGTTTATCCTGTAGAGCATTTTAAAGTATTTATACATCACGCAATTTCCAGCTAGTATCCCAGCCTGTAAAAATTATAATGCTAACAGCATTCAAAATTAAATGAATTCTTATAAATTAAATGAAGAACTACTGTTTTATTTCAATTTATTAAAGCACTATATCATTTTCATTACGCAGAGTAAGTATTAATCGCATTTTTATTCAAAAGCTTCAGAACACACATTCACACACTCTTAAATGAATATCTTCCCTAAAGTTACCCGGTCTGTTCTAGGTGAGAGATAAAATTGCAGCCGTAAATTGCTAATTGATTTAAGGAATTCTCAGGTGAAATCATTTCAAATTTCTCAAATTATTAATCATTCCTATATAGCGAAACAAATTTGATTCATGAAAAAATGCATAATTGTATGTAACGCAATTGAAGGTAGATGAAGCACTTTAATTTAAATTTCGAACTCAATTAGGCAAACATTATTGATTCATAATTATCCGTGTGAAATGGTGATGTATATAACATATCTTCCAAAAGACCATCGATATTGTTTCAGATCAGTTACGATTTGGTTGCATACAATTTTCTAACTCAGAGGTTCGTCGAAATTCGTTATTTCTGAAGCTAAACGATTTCTCGAAATAAAATAAAGGAAAAATAAATAAATTAGTAAAATTATAAATTATCGTATCGTAACTCATAATTGAATGATTTTTACAATTTTTTTTATTTGTATAAATAGCACATTTAGTAACAGAATGTTTGAAATTGCCAATGAATATTATGAATAAGTCTTTTGCATAGATGGGCCAAAACCTAAAAATCCTCATAATTGACGGATAGCTTCAAAATAAATTCGGATAATCTATTAAAATCAATTAATCTAGATGATAAACTTAAAATCATGATAAATGGTAAAACATTTTCATAGAATCCTATTTAGAGAGAGGATTAAAAGCATGTGTTTTATTGCAAAATTCAAAATTTTTACTAACAGAAAAATATTTCGACTCGAGTTGACAAAAAATAAGCACGTTGAAGAAATTCTTATAGTTTTCATGGAGTCTTTCACAAAATATGTTGCGACAAAATAAAAAAAAAACCCTAACACAAATAAAATCATTAATCTTAACATTTTCCCGCCTAACTCTGCAAATAAATTAATATTCATCATAAAAAACAAAATAGCAAATGAATTCGTCATTAATTCTGACTTGTGCAAAAAATCGTTGCTTAGCAACTTTAACTATATTTAAATTTTTAACGCAAAAAAGGAATAGAGATTCTCTAGCGTGTTATGTCAATTAATATTATATTATGTTAATGCAATTAAATGTCACCTAAATAATTCATGCTTCTAATTGAAATTTTTATTTTCAATTTTGCTATTTTCGGCGCAATTATGCATCAGATCAAATATATTTTAATGAGACAAAAAACTGCTTTAAAATAAATCGGAAAAGAATTTCATAATAAGTCATGAATGTTAGGGGAATCTATAACATCTTTAAGAAAAAATAAATGTGCTTTTAGTACTCAGGAATTTAATTCATGTTTTTATTTTTCTTTTTGAAGAGCCTCTGTTTGAAATAAACTTTAATTTTCAATTCATACGATTATTGAGCTTAAAAATTCTGTATAATGCTATCAAAAGCTATGCGTAGCAATTGTTTTCCATCTATTTATTCTTGGAGAAACTACAGTAATAATATCTCATATGCCATTGACAAAATTATGCCGGCTTCTAGTCTGTAATTTGTGGTTTGGAAATAAGACGTCGAAAAATTGCTTCATGTTTCATTCCTTATTGAAAATTCGTTATATTGAAGTTCTGAAAAAATAAATAGAATAGTTCTTGAACCAATTTAGTTTCTTCAAATTTAATTGCTTTTATTCTCCTAATTCCTTAATTATCTTTCAAATAAATTTTATGTCAAGATCTGAAGCCCAATTACTGTGAAATTTCGTGAATATCCGAAAATTGTCTAATTAATTTATAAAAATTCATAGTATAGAAATTGAAAGCTTTAAATATGAACTCAAGATGTTACATACCACGTTGCGATAGAAATCAGGATCAGGCGATAATACGGAATTTTCTATATTGTTGACATTGTTATTGGGCCAATTCTTGGCAGCAGTTGTAGCCAAAATGGCTAAGGATGTAAGATGCAGCAGCATTTTTCTTGTGCCTGCAAATATATTAAATAGTAAGACGCTCGATTTGCTTCGAAAGTTGTTTATAAGAGGAGTGGTCACTTTATCAAGAAACTTGGCTGTCTATACTTAAACAACTTCCGGGTAAATAAAACAGACAGAATGCATGCCTATGTTATTAGTTTGTATCTAGTCATATGTCTTATCATTCAAGTCTTATAACTCTGGTCTTGTCTTATAATCCTATCATTTGAGTTGGCAGGAGAGCAGCCATTTTCGATGGAGATAGGTTTGGAATGAATATTTTTGTGAAATAGGTGATGTAAATAGATGAAACGAATACTGTTGCCTGAAATTCGGTTTCGTAATGAGAATTTATGCAATATATGTGTATAACGGCCTTTGTTGCTAAATACTTAAACTCCACCTTCAAGACGTCTCAAGACAAGACAATCTCTCATTTTAGATAATAGTCTAACAAACATGCAAACATTTGGAGCTCATTTCATTGTCCTAGTAGTTAAGGATCCGTTCAAATCAATTCGAAGGTTGTTGGATCTCGCAATTTTAAACTATGGCCAGATAACAAGGAAGATACCTGATACGACATTCGCTACAGATCTGTACACCATATGAGTGCGAGTTTTAAATGAGTACAGGCCGCGACAGGTTCGGTGGCTACGGCTAGCCCCATATACTTGGTAGATCTTCGGTAGAATATGATGCTGAATCTGTCGACATCCATTCCTGAATCCGCCATCGTGAATTAGGTGGTCACTGTAGATAGGATGAATCAATTGCTGATTTCAATCACCTGTAAGTCGAGAATAACGGTCCTGCATTTGGATTTTTATCAATTGAATTTTAATGATCAGCTTGGCTAAGACAGACCACAGATAGATATAATTTAAGGACAAAATTTCTTTAAATAAATTGGATATTATTTTTGTATCGGTATAAAATTAATTCCACGCTGCAAGAGTGCATTTTTCAACTGAAGTTGCATAAATCAATGTAAATGGGTGCTAGGAATGTAGGAAGAATGTTTCTTTACTAAAAACTTTCCTTATTTAAAATAAATGTAGTAGGAAAATAATTTTATTAATCAGTTATGAAATTATAGAAAAAGGTATTAAAGTAATTGAAAAAGGCAATATGAATAATTTTTTTTATTATTATATTTTGTTAAGACCGCATATTGTTTCAAGCCTATATATCATGCTCATTTTAATGGGTTTTTTGGCAGTTACGACTTTTCTAAACGTTCAATAAAAATCGATGTATTTATCTTTAGTCTTCTAAATTTTTTTCAAAGATTTATGGAAGATTTTGTATACAAGGAATTCCTGTACCACTGGAGAATAGTTAAAAATAATTCTAATTTTGTGTAATGATGTCAGTCTTAAGAGCTGAATGTTAGATAAAATAGATATGTTTTCCGTCTGCATTAAGTTCGAAAGAAAAAAATGGAATTGGAATTCTGTAACTTTAGATTAAGAAAATATACTATTTTTTGATTACACATTTATAGTAATAGAAATATATTTTTTATGAATTAAATTTTTAAAAATTCGAAAGGTCTTAAGGCTTAAAATAAAAGCGAAAAACTCCTTACGTTACCACAGTTTTTCTAGGATTAAAAAAGTTATAAATAAGGTCTGTTTACGATAAATAAATTTTGAAACTCTAGAAAATATTAATCTTACATCTTTTTAAGAAATATTCACAAATTCGTACGAAAGATAATATTAAGGATCTCAATTATAAACAAATGACTGTACAAAATTTGGTTGTATACAGAAGTAAAAAAAAACGAATTATGAAAAGATGTTGCAGAGCAATAATAAGCGTTTTAGTTAACAAATTTGTGTTATCTATATAATAATTAAAAATGTTCAAAAATGGAAAAAACTGAGCTCCGAAAATGATTAATTTGATAATAAAATATTATACCGGTTCTCTTTTTTTTTTCAGGGATAATATTCGAAAAGAAAGATTTAACGAATTTTACTAGAAAATTCTACATACCTGTCGAAAAAACTAGCTAAAAATAGAATTGTTGCTTTCATAATCCATTTCAGTAACTCTGAGACCTTATAAAGCAATGAGAAATTTTAATGAAATAAATTTTTAGTTGTTATTTTATTTAAATTTCTTTTTCATTATTTGAACAGAAAATCTAATGAATGGTGTTCGATTCATGTTGCAGGTAATGTATGTAATCAATGACATATAGAAGTCAGAATCTAGTTCTTAGTCGAAATTACCCCCCTCCCCCTTTAGAGTCATATTACATTATACAGTTATTGTTTTATATTTAAAAATGAATTCATTGAAAGTTTCGACAATACGTTATCAGCCGACAGGATAAACGGGATTGATTGTGGTATTATGTACTGAAATGAAATTTCAGTGAAAAGGAATAATTTTTTTCGTCAAATTAAATGCTTTGATAATATTTTTATTGTTGAATATAAATAATGAACTCCTACATCACAATATTGTTGATTTTCGCTATTCAACCCTTTATATAGACATTAATATTTCATAAAATGCATGCTTAATATATTCTTTGACAAAAATAAATTTTTTCAGCTATACATATTATTTTATATAAGTGTAGCAGTTATGTGCCAACTTTTTAAAAAACAGCGAGTAAATTGTCCGACTACAAGAATCGTATGATGTTCTAATTTCTGTTTAAGGGAAGTTAGAACCCTAAGTCCGTTAACCCTAACCCTGTTACTTCGATGTACCTTTTCTCAAAATCTGTCATAGATTCATGTTTGAAATTTTTATACAAGTAAAGTACATCTTTCTCATTATACCGAAATGATTTTTTAAAAAAATCCAAAAACTTATTTTTTACAAATTTTTTTGTGTCACATTTTTTTGTTTTGACACAATAAAAATTTGTAAAAAATAAGTTTTTGAATTTGTTTTTATAAAATCATTTCACCATAATGAGAAAGATGTACTTTACTTGTATAAAAAATTTCAAACATGAATCTGTAACAGATTTTGAGAAAAGGTACATCGAAATAACAGGGTTAGGGTTAACGGACTTGTTGTTTCAAGGCTAAACTCTTATTCTGTCTTATCTTCTTACATTGCCATATGTAACGTTTATGAAGCAACGCAAATTACAGACTTAAACAAATTTAACTTTTCTCTGAAATCCTCCATAACGAAGATTTACTGTGCTCTTTTCCCCCATTTACCTCGTTTAAAATCAGAGTCGAGTCAGATAAGGAATAACTCGCCTAGTAAACAGTTTGCTAAGAGTCGGTGCGGTAAACATTACTTGAGGCGTGCTACAAATTCGTCACCGCGATAAGATGTGTCCACAGACCAAGAGATTAACTTGTAACATTAGTGGGAAATTCGCCGTTGATGTTGCTACTTTTGTTAGATTTAAATCCGTAAATTTCCTTGCACAGAAGAATTAGGAATCTGTAAGTTATTCACGGGTTTTTTTGTTGTTATTTGAAAACAAAACATTCTATGAAAACAATAATTTCCGTGTACCTCAGTTGAAAATGTTAAAAAGGTATTTAAAATAGTTTGATAGTTTAACATTCAAAATGTACTCAAAACAGAGCTAGCAACATTAACGATTCATCAAAAATTAGTTATAATCGTCTGTCAGTTTCTAATTTTGAAATGAGTACAGAGAATAACTAAAGCGTTTCTTCTCGTTAGAATTTTGTAAAGATTGTTAATTTTCATTGTATTTAATTTTTGACAGTCGATGTGTCTAGTTAATTTAAGTTCAATTAAAAATTTAGGACAAAAAATTAATATTGCATCAAAATGAAAAGAACTAAACATTTTAAATGTGAGAATTTCTCTCGTGCGAGTAGTTAAAAATAAATATTGGATTTTTCAGCTTATTACTAACAAATGCCTTAACATATTTCAAAATATTGCGTGTTTTTTAAAGATCGTAATTAATGTTTTTAGGTTGTAATTCTTTCTGTAAATTGCGTGCCGTAGAAACGGCTGATACATTCAAGCCAGACGATGACAAAAGAGACGATTGAAACCTAAAACATTATTAGGCTACGGTGTTTCGAATTAGAGGTTAGAATTTTCTTTAATTTTTAATCAAAATTCTTTGAAAATAACTGAAGTTCTTGAAAAATGTTTTTTCAAAAGTATCAACTTTTGAGTCAGTTGTTGCCTCGTATATTTTAAGTTCAATGATGGAACTTTTTTGTTCTTTCCTTTTTGTAGGATCAGGGAGATTTCCAGAAGCACAAATTACAGAAACAATTTTTAATGAAAATGTATAGAATATCTTTTGAAGCAATGATATAATTTTATTCTTAACGGCCAATTCGTAATGTTTGAAATTGGTCTCTTTTTGGAAGTTTGTTTTCACTATTATTTATTGTTCATAATTTATTTAATCTGACAATTTGTCATTACAGCAACAAATATTTTATCATGACGATTGTTGGATTCAAACGACTGACAGCACTGTTAAAACGCGCGCCGCAGTATTTATATATATATATATATATATATATTTGTTTAAAAACTCTGCACCTGGCATTTTCCATTCAAGTTTCATTACGATGTAGAAATTCATTGATAATGTGTTTGCAAATAAATGTATATTTTCAATTTTGTAAAAACAATTTTATTTCTTCATTGAAAGTTGGGGAGAGGGGGGCAACTTGAACAGGTTTTAGATATTATTGCATGTGCATTCAAAGCTAATGTAAAATATGAAAAATTTTATGTTCTAAAAAAACTTTATTATATCATTAAATGAAAGCCAGAAATACAATTAATTACTGCATCAAGAAAATATAGAAAACTAACTTTTAAAATATTATATGAAATGGATCAATGTGCCCCTTTGGGTGGGGTAGTTTGAACCTCCTGGAGGGGCAGGTTAAACCCATGTGAAATATCACTACAAACTAACAAAAGTGATAAATGCCTTTCCACTGACCACTTAGGATTGACATTGAACACTTTTACTGGACACTTAGGAACACATATACTGACAATTGTAATGATTAATATCAACACTGAAATGCAACATTGATAGAACCCTCTTAGTGGAAGCAGTTGTCGTTGGTTTCCGAAAGCACATCACAATGTTATTTCTGCTTATGTAACTTTTATCTTTTACGTCTGGTTTAAAAGATTTTCCAGTCAGTTTATATTGTCTATAAAAATCAACTTCATATATATCAACTTCGTCATCTTTTCTTGTTAGATTAATTATTTTTCCAACATAATAATGGGATTTCTGTTTAGAATCCAAAGCTTATTTATTCTTGAATAATTAATATAAAAGTCTTTTGTATCAATAAAAGCAAAGTTAATGACGAAAAAATGGTTTATTATTTTTTTATTCAAATTGAAACACTAGCCTACTCTTACACATTTAATAATGAAAAATTAATAACATTTTTAAACTTTGTGTAAACATCATATTTATTTGAGCATTTTTTTATTTTTGGTTTGTTATTTAAATTAAAAAATTAAATTTATCTAAATTAAACTGACTTAAAATTTAATGTTTTTATATTTCAATTCATTATTATTGTTTTTATTTGATATTTAAATCAAATATGCTATATATATGTCTGTCTTGAAATGCAAAATTCATAAATCAAATAAATAAATAAATATTATTATCTTCCATACATTAAACAAAACATAACTTTACTAATGGGGCAGGTTGAACATAGGTTCTAACTGCCCCATTTTTCGTGGTTCAGTGTGCCCCATTCGCCGCCATTTTAAAATATTTACTTTCACACAGTTATGGTGCAACACTTACATTTAAAACTATGATACAAATCATCATCTGGGACATTACAATCTGTTCAGTAAAAGAAACTAATTAAAAGCACATTCATCAAAGTGAAAATAAACTGTTATTTTAACTGTAAAATTTTACTCTCATTTGTGGATTTTAAACACAACCTTCTACAATGGCAGCAAGCAAGGGAAATAAACAATGTTTTGCATGAATCATTTATTTAGTTCATAGTACTGTGGTAATATCTAGTGTGAGAAAATAAAAATAAAAGAATAAATGCCGATGGTTCAAGGTGCCCTAATGTTCAAGGTGCCCCACTCTCCCCTACTTTCTGTTTAGTCAGGGACTCAGAAGTATATTTGCTGAACTCTCTTGAATTAACATTTTGATTCATTTGTTAAGCTGATATCCTGCTACATACCGGCTAATCTCGCAATTTTAAATCATAATCTCAAGTTTACAGCACCAAATACGCAAATGCACTTCTTTAGCTTCCTTGCAACACTAAATCAGGGTATTTTTTAAAATCTTATTTCACCCGATTTCATTTTAGAAACCAACCGAGGTTGATAAATCGAAAGCCAAGTGAGTAGTTACCATGGCAGCCACCATGTGACGGTTATGATGTGTTTGTTTACCTGTTTATGCATTTCGTTTTCATCTTATCGATTCATCTGTAAGACATTCTATGCTACACAAACATTTTTTAGAGACTGTGCAGCTAGAAGAGTAGTTTTCCAAGTTTACTTAAACCGCATAAAATGAAATCTAAATAAGATTACAGCTGCAGATATTGAATGCAGAAAATCATCTCTTTGTACAGAACTCATCAGATCATAAATTATGCAATGATTTTTTTTTAAATGCCCCTAAAATATTATAATTACTGCTCTGCAGAAACCGGTCGAGAGTCGATTGAAAGATTCGATTTTAATCTGATTCGTGTATTTCCCTCCAGTAGAAAACTTGGAATTTAAGACTGCCCCTTTCCCTTTTTACTCTCACTTTCCCCATCAGACACGACGTTTTCATAAACACAGTAGTATAGAGTTGTGGCTTCGACACTTGAAAATGATTCTACTGAGGGTAAGTCAATAAATCCTTTTGCCTTTTGTTTTTAGTTCTTTAATGCACGAGGTTTTATTTGCTTAGTTATCATTTATTTATTTATTTACACGGCATTGAGCAGGATAAAATTATTTTCATGTTTTTTACTAATGAGAAATTAACTATTTGTTAAATTGTCACAAAACCTTTATTAAAACCTTTCTTCAGTATTTGTGCACAAAATGTGAAGTACTTATAATATTAAAATATTTATATTAGCCGTTAACGGCCACGTGGTGAAAAAGAAAGTAAGATGAATTAAATTTGTATCATTTATTATGTTTAACTAAATTTTAAATATTTTTTTCAAAAATTATTTATAACTTACGAAGAAAACTAGCCTTTGGTGTTTTTTTTAAATGATTTGGTTCAACGGATATTCTTATTTTAATTTAAAAAATATTTTTATTACATTATTGTTTAACCTTCTACTTGCGTCAACAAAAGAGCTTGCACTGCGGATGAGCTGAGGAAATATAGATTTTTTAATTAATAAAAAAAGGATTATTTAATTAATTGTCAAGAAACCTTCACTAAAACCTTAGATATGCTTCATAGCATTTGTGAGAAACATTTGAAAAAAATTTATTCAGAAGTTTGGAATTCTATAGCGTTCAAAAAATATTGGCGTTTCTGGTTTATTTATAACGATTTTCGCCTTACTAAGTAATGAAGAGTTTTGTTGCATTTCTGCAATTATATAAATTAAAGGGTTACGTTAGAATTTTTTTCTATCTTAGAAGTTTTTCTGTAAACATTCTCTTACGTGCATCCTTTCGCACTGGAAATACAGATAAATTCCTATTTGGGATAAAATTACTAATAATGCTGTAAGCGTACCAATGAGTGTTGTGTTTCTCTTTCATTTGAAAGGTTCTGATGATTAGATAAAAACGACTGATTACATACAAAGTTTTGTTTTTGCAGAATAAGCGAAACTAAATTTCTAATCTGCAAATAAGCAGGAGAATACACAAATAAATGATAATTTCAACTCTATCATTCGTGCCATTGACACTTTCCGAGATAAAAGGAAAACCAGTCTTTGGTTCGGAAGAATTTTGACAAATTTGTTGTGGAATGCAAGCAAATTTTGCAATTTGCGAAGTCGAACGCTTTACTTACCATTGGGATGGAGTTACTAAAACAATATTAAACGGCATTTTAAGTTGACAGATTGCATCAATAAAAACAATTTAAATTATAATGGAGAAGGTAAATCGTTCATATAATAAGTAATATTTTGAGTACCTAAAGAATAAAGCAATGCAGTGAAACTTCGATTAACCGTCACTCATTTAACCGTCAGTTTCTGTTATCCGTCATCGTCTAAAACAGAGTATCCTAACCTGTGGTACGCGTGCCCCTGGGGGTACGCAAAGGACCATTTGGGGCTACGCGAAATCAAATATGTTAATGGCGGAAACAGGAAAACATAAGGGATTAAAAAATTAGAGGATTTTGTTGCTCCAAATGAATACTTGCAATTTAATAACTATACAACTTAAAGAGTTGATTATTACGAAGTGTAATTTTAGCTATCGCTATAAGTTAAAACGAATTAATTACAACACTGGTTTCGTTTGCTCTGGCTTTTAACTAATACTATTGTAAAAATGGAATAAAAAAAAAAATGTAAAATCAAAAATAAGTTCTGCAAATCTTATTAATTCGAGATTTCGCTTAAGGTAACCTTAACATTATTGATGAAAACTTCTTTGCATAGACGGATAGTTGGGGGGGGGGGGGGGATATGTTAATAAGGGGTACGTGAAAACAAAAAGAATTACCAAGGGGCACGCGAGGGACAAAAGGTTGGGAGCCCCTGGTCTAAAACGTAAAAAGTAACGTATGTTTATAGTATAAGAATGCATTTATGTCTTTTACTGCTATTATATCTACAATTTTATAAAGTTAATTACAATACGTATGCATTATTCACTTTTAAAGGATGTATTTTGATTTTCGACCCAAGTCAGCAGTGAAATAACGTTACTGTTCATATGTATTAAGAGATTTCTGTTATCCGTCTATTCGCTTATCAGTCACAGCGAACGTTACTGTTCAGCCCTGTTTCGGACGGTAATTGTCAGTCGAAGTTTTACTGCACCTATTGTGATTACCTAATGGAATAAAGCAAGCAGTCGTTCCCCAACTTTTAAGCTACTCAGTAACTTTGCTGAATCCAGATTTTTCCACAGCGCCCCATTTAAATCTCCAACAAGCATTTTTTGTAAAATATTCAATAATTTTTGAATAGGTTAGATAAAAATAAGTAAAACACATTTTTAGGTTCATTAAAATTAATTGAATAAGTTGAATTGTATTGTATTAAATAATTATTCTAATAATTGGTGGGATGGATATATCTACACTTTTTCTCAAATCATGAAATTACTATTAACACATCTACCCTCGTTTCCTTCTCTACATGGATTTTCTCATGATACTTTAATTCTATGAAAACAACTGCCACAAATCCAGATTTGCACAAATACGAACTAGCGAATGGAATTAAAATATTCTGAGCTTTATCTTCTTATATAAAATCTCACGCAGTGGCGTAGCGGAGATAAGTGGCGCCCGGGCCATAGTGTGATTTTTTCACCCTCACCCCCAAATCATCGTGAGTGGTTTAGCTTGCGTGGACCACCTCCCGGCGCATGGCGTTTTTTCGCCTCACGGATATTTTTGGCTTTAAAAAATGACATAACAGCACTAATGTTTTGTCACCATCGCCAGTGGCGTAGGGAGGGTAAGTAGTTTCAGGAAAATAATAAATGTATATGTATTAATGCTTTTTTTATCCCATGGCTTAGCAAGCATAAATATTACCAGGAGAATATTATTTCTACACTCCCTATTCATTTTTTACTTTAAAAAGTGATATAAAGGCAGCAATTTTTTGACTCTATGGCGCCCCCTAAGATTGGCACCCGGGGCATCTATACCCCCTTGTTTCCCTGTCGCTACGCCACTGATCTCGCGTTGCCCCTGTAAGGAAGTCGAGACTCCCCAGAGCACCCAGGGGAACAATAGGAATAAGGCTTGTTAATTTTATACCGTTTGGGGGAAGATATGATGCACTATGAGTTAGCATTAATAACTTTATTCAAATGTTTAATAAACAATAACAAATAAATATTTCTTATATCTAACATGCTATAAAACTCAACTGTGAAAAATAAAAATGAGAACTTTGTGGAAATTGATATATTTTCCTAAAGTAAATCATCAGCAGTAGCATTTTTAGTAATTAGAGTAAGAAAATTAATCAATTTATTGCCACTCGACAACTATGTGATGGTATGGATATTTTGTAGAAATCAACATCACTCTCAAGTAAATACCACTCGTTTAAGATTTTTCAATGAATTTAAAAGCAAAAATTAAGTTCTAGTGTTGCTTATTCGTTCTAGTATTTTCGCCTTAGAACTGGACAGCTGGAATACGTTCGAAATAACTGTCAACCTTGTTCCTATAATTTACATACATCAATGATTAGGAAAATGTGAACAAACTTAACAAATTTAATGTTGTGTTCAGAGAAGAATAAACACGCCATTTGAGTTCCCTTATCGTTTTCCTAGCATTCAGCTCCTTACCTCACGCAGAAAACAATTTATGAACAGAAAAATTCTAAACAATGCGCATTAACTTTCTTAAAGTTATATAAAATATTTGATGAATGATGATATAAATTTATAATATAAATTAATGATGATATAAAATTTATATTGATATATTGAAAAATTTATATATGATATATGAATTTCTAAATAAAGAAATATTAAAGGCATTCAATTTAAAACAATGATTTATACCCACAAAATAAAATAAATTAAAAAGTGATAAAAGCTGTATTTCAGTAATACGCACTATACGTCAGTTTAATTGCTCAGTACTAGTTAGTTACTCCAATTCTTTGTAAAGTGTGCTTTAAATTTTATACAACAGCGTTAGGTAATATCCTTATTTATGAATGGAAGATAGTTTTTCTTAGTATTCATTTCAGCTGTTCACAATTTTATCCGAATTTGATAGCACAAGTTTGAAATTAGAGTGCCTTTCTTTTTATGTTCTTTTGATTAATAGCAAGCATTTTGCTACTCAAGTTAAATAGCCTTATCCTAATATTAAATCTTATTATTAAAGAGTAATATCTTATTTATGAATGAAAAATAGTTTTTGCTTGTATTCATTTCAGTTGTTCACAGTTTTATCCGAATTTGATAGCACGAGTTTGAATCAGAGTGTCTTTCTTTTTTAGCCCTTTCGATTAATAGCAAGCATTTTGCTACTCAAACTAAAGAGAACATTATGTGCCACTACTTGTCGGAGAGTTGGTAGATTATTTCGATTTTTATTGAAAAGCAAGTGGCAGTAATATTAGAAAATCCAGCGATAAAAGACACCAAGCTTCAATAAAAGTTATCACCAGAAAGAGAAGTGGCTGGCCAGTTAGGCACATTTGATTGCAGCTTTCGCATTTCTGAGAAATAAGGTGAACTTATTCAATAATAAAAGATCATTTATCTCAGGAAAGTATTAAAAATTCGGAGATTTCTATCCTCGCGATTTCCTTCTTCATTTCAACATGAGAATGTTATTTAAATTTGCGATCACAGTTGATTGTGGCTGTGGGTTAAGTAGCTAAACGCTCTCATCTGGCATTTATAAAAATCACTACTCCTACCGACGGTTTGCCATTGTTCTCCGTAAATCCCGTAATTTTGATTTTTTTGGAGGGTAGGAATAATTTCCTGAATTTTATCCGAAAACAAAACGCTTTTATTCTCTCTTTAAATTTAAAACATTATCTAGTTAAAGATGCCAGTTTCATATTGTGATCAATTTTCTCCGATTTCCACGATTTTCCATCCCCTTAGCGCCCAGTTATTTTAATCTAACATCTTTAAGTTCAGAAAAATTACGTTTTAAAGTGAATAAACAGAACTTTGCATTTATGATCAAAGCTCTGAAATCTTAGGAATATTTTAACCGTGAAATTCTAAGAAAATGCACCTCTAAATATGTATTATCTGCTTTTGAAATAAGATTGAAAAATAGAAAAACCTGTTGAGCTGTTTAGAGGGTGAAAAAGATAATAATTATTATTGCCACGATAATATATGCGCAAATTAATGTGTTTAATATTTTTAGCAGCAGGAATGGCAATGCGAATATAAATAAGGCAATAACTGAAAATGAATAGATTTTTCTTGTAAGTAAAGGGCAACGTAAATACAAAAAAATAATTAAAAACTTGTAGAATATTTTCCTTGGACGTGAGTGGCAATTAGTATGTTAAAATCACTTTTGTGAATATTATTTTTAGTGTCATAGCATAGTGAATAAAATCAATTAGTACATGTTTGGGAAAAGTGCCTCACTTGATCCAAAATTTGGCACATATTTAAAACTTGATTTTAAGACCACACGCCAAATTTTATCCTTTTAACTTCTTATCTTAATATTTTCACATATGGAGAGACAGATGCACAGATATAATTTTAAAAATGACTTGTTGAGCTCATAAAGTCAAAAAACATTGAAATTGATCAAAATCTCGACGTCGAATTTGTTTTTTATTACATTAATTTTTCTATGCATAGTTATCTAAAAGAAATAATCGATAATTTCTGTAAAAGGAAAAAACAAATCGGTGAGAATTCAATTCTGGAGACGTCCACATGATATAAAATTGATAGAATAAATAATTAAAAAGTTAACTCTGAGAAAAGCTTGACCTTTAGTATTAATAGATACAAAATTTGCGTATTAAATATAAAAAACTAATAGCAACATATTTGTATTAATATATATGGATTGAATCTCATAATAAATGAAAACTATGCTTCTATATTTCTAAATCATGGACCATGAAATCTGTTCATTTAATTTGAAAGAGAGAGGGAAAAAAAACTAACGATCAATGATACTTTTAGCGAAACATATTAGATGTAGACAATACCTCAAGTCAGTTTGGGCGTAGCGTGGTCAAATCTGGATCTTTAGCATTAAACTCAACCAATTAATCAACCTTCATATCAAATTTTGTTATAAGAAATAAACTTATCTCTGGATCAAGTGGAAAAATGCAGTGCCAATACGTCTTTAAATCAAATTCTAATAATCACACTATAATGAAATATTAACCAAATAAAGGATTTATTTATGCGTTTGGTTTATAGAAGATATATTATTTACGTACACATCTTTTGAATTACATTATTTACTAATTATGTCCGCGCCTCTTACATTTGTGTATGATTTTCTTGGTGGCTTTAACTTTCCCCTTGAAATGTCTTTCACCATTTCTTGAGTTACTTACTTACTTACATAAGCCTTCTGGTATGCTTGTTAGAACTCAAAGTATGTTTTCTCAGGAATCTAAAAATATATAAATATGTGCAAGGGTTTTAAATACAGCATCTGTTTTGCCAAGTTCTTCTAAAATATTTAAATGAAAATTTTTAAAAATTCTGTTGAAAAATCTTGTCTTATGCAAAACATTATGAAGAAATGCCACTGAACTTTATATAGTATCATATAAAGCGAAAATGCTTTTCAGTAGATAAATACGCAATTAGAAAGTATTACACATCCATTGAAAATTGTTATTGTCTCGTAACTGGAAGTCTACTGAGTTATAGTCAAAACAAAATTTCCTCTCAACGAGAGAGGAGAGAATTCTCTTTCATTTCGAGCCATTTAAAAGTGTTGAATTCGTAAATTTTTGTATCATCCATGCGGATTTTGAAATTGTAAACATTCTCTTTTGATCTTGGCTTTCAAATTTTGCGACTGATATATGATTTACTTCGTTGAAATGATTTGTACTGTGTAATGACTTTTCAGATTCGCAGAATGTTTTAAGAATGTTTTTTCTTTTGTCAATAGACTTTTTCTAAAATATTTTAATGATGAATATTTCCATTTTTTCTGCCATTCCTGAGTTTACAAATAAACGATGATCAGTTAATATATCGGTTTTCAACCTATCACTTTATCACTTTCCAATTTAAATCATGACACCCTTCCAATAATTTTTGTTAAATTTTTATCCTCATCGAAAGTTTTTTTTTAAAATTTTTATGAGTGATATGAAAAAACCTTTAATGCTACTCACATTCATTCGCCTTTTTAGGTGGAGATATATTATTATTTTATAAATGAAAAGTATCTTTCGGGTTTGGTTTTTGTTTAAATATTTAGTTTTTCAATTTTTTTTACTTTTCATGCTTTCGATTCCCATTCCCCTTTCTTTAAGTTGCCCTTCTTAAAGGGAGCCACCATAAATAGCACGAGATGCTCTATAACAGTAGTTCCCAACCTCTTTGGTACTGCGCACCACCTGTTGTGTAAAAAAATTTTTGAAGCCCACTGACTAAACATGCAAGTAAGAAAAATACAAACACATATCATACATTTATATATTATATGCACGTATATGCCAGTAATTAGTAAAGTTTACTGTAAAAGGATTAAAAACATATTGTTTTATAAAGCAAAAAACTAGTGACGACTCTTAAAGCTCCCCTGACTTTGACTCTTGACTAGTTCCGCGGCCTACTAATACTCTATCCCTGGTCCAAAAGTGGGCCGCGGTCTATAGGTTGGGAGACGCTGCTCTATAATATTCCTATGAAATCTTCACGTTGTTATACAGTATTCAGAATATCAAAAAAATCATAAATATATCGCACGATGCTTTTGCGCTAATAGAAGTCTCACAAACCACTGAATCACGACTGAAAAACACTAAATTAACGTATGTTTAATTTTAACGAAAATTTTTGTAAATTAAGTTTTAGTTAGTTCATTAAATTTTTATTTTATTCTTTAAATTCAAAATTCTTTCATCTTTTTTTAATACTAATCTAGTTTGTTTCCGTCTCACAACCCAAAATACAGGGCGTTTCGCAATTCTCTCCAAGCTTTGGGAAGGGTATAATTAAAATACTATGGCGAATACAGAAAAAAATTCATATAATTACCTAAAGAATAATTCCAAGTTTTAATTAAGGAATTCTTCGAAAGTCAATGTAGTTTGTGTCATATCCAAAACTAGCACCTTTCTTACGGAGAAACTCTTCGTGCACCTTAATGTGCTGTAACTGTGGTTAATGCCGCAATCACGAGAAGACTGCAGAGTTTAAACCTCCCAATAAGATGGGGAGTCGTGTTATTTTCTTGGAGTTCGTGCGCGAATACATTATGCTGAATTCCCCGTCGTTCGACTGGAATGCATCACAAGATGCCGATTCTCTTTTTCCATTCCCCACACACTCACTTGAATTAACCTCGTGTGATTTTTCAATGGGAATTATATGAAAAGTGTGTAAAATACCATGTCTCACGATATAATATCTAACTCGGATTTCTTTTCTAAAAGCACATGAACAAAAGGAAATATAATTTAATGAAAATCGATTACATCAGAAATGCGCATCATTGACTAGAGTACAGAAAAACCTCGATTAACCGTCACCGTCCGGACCGGGGCTGGGATGGATAACCGAAATCTTTTAATACACATGTACAATAATGCGATTTCACTGCTGGTTTGGGGCGAAAAAGAAAATAAAATCCTTTAAAAGTGAATGAGACATATACATATTGTATTTAATTTTACAAAACTATGAATATAAACTACAATATAAGAGTAGTAATGTATAAAAATGTAATGTAAAACTATGAATCTGCATTTAAAAAACTATATTACCTTTTTTTCAGACGATGGCGGATAACAGAAAGTGACAGCTCAATGAGTGACGGTTAATCGAAGTTTTACTGTAGTTTTTTCATCGGTCAGAACCACAAATAAAGTCACCAGAACCTTTCCAAATATAACTCTTGTTAATGTCTTCGGCACCAATTCATAAATATGATTAAAAAACATCTTTATGGGTGGGCGTGATCAAAATTCTTTTTCAAAATTGCCATTTCACTTCATAATATTAATTTCATTTCTTGGAATTAGTAATTAATTCTTCATATCCTTTTATTTTCTCATATACGGAGTGAGAGTACTGTAATCGTCAAAATATTTTACCTCCAGAGTTTCACAAATCTGCATGTTTTTGACGGCTTTGTCTGAATAAACCATTTTTTGAATTATGTCTGTTTATCTGTGAACAAGATGTAGGGGAAGGTCGGGTAATAGTCGGACATGCGTCATTTCTTACATTTGCTGTAGGAGGCGGGGCCTGTCAAGACACCAGGGTGTTGGGCGAAGGTTGAAAGTTCACATGCCGCCATATTTAGTCAAACTGCAGACACGTGGCAGAAAACTTAGGTCAACAGTTTTTTGAATGAACAAAGATAACTTCAGGTTGTCATAGCTTGCCTGAAAGTTTTTTTTTTGTTTTTGTTTATTGTTGAAAACAGCATTTATTGTCTTTAAAGTTGAAGGCCGTAAATCTCCTTAGGCTTACTAATATGTATGTTGTAACCGATGTTTTGTTCCATGATGTTTCGGGTTGTATCTGACACAATGGTTCTGCCACATCTACCACAATTTCGACCTTACCCGGTCCTTCAAAACCAGTGGCAGACGAACAGATGGAGGAAGTTGGAGCAATATTGGAAAATGATAGCAGTACAACTACCTCTCTTGATGAGGATTTTCCCAAAACAACTGCATCTCAAGATATTTTTAAGGAGATATCGCCACTTCCTAGCAGTTCCAATAAAGATCGAAAAGGGGGAAAAATCAGTTCAAGTAAGAAGATCAAAACTGATTACACCTCGAATATCCAAAGAAGACTTGAAAATGAAGGCAAAAATCGAACTAAAATCTGAAGAAGAAAAGAGAGAAGGAAGCGAAGAGACTCACTGCATCAGCTGTGCTGAAACCTTTGAAGAAGACTGGATTCAGTGTCGGATTTGTGAAGGCTAGGCTCACGAAAATTGCGCAGATCTTAAAGAAAATAACCTGTTTTATGAATGTGATATATTTTTTAATAAAAAAAATGTTATAGAGAATGCATTTGTCTTTAAAAGGATTTTTTTTTCAAAAACTGATAACTTTTTAATTTTTCTGATTCATACCTCTTGCTTATCATATATTAACCTAGTTTTTAGACCTGTAATTTATACTTTTATAATTTCTAAAAAATAACGCTGCCTAATAATAAAAAGTTGTTTGTGAAACCAAAAGTAATTCTCTTCTTGTATATATTTCTCACGTCCAATACAACCCGCTACAAGTAAAATTGATAAAAATGTAATGACTATAAAAAGTGTGAAAAAAGGATTGATATTTTTATGTTAGAAAAACGTGTGTTAAAATGTGCTTTCATAGAACATCAAAGTTTTGTATGGAATATAATCTGGTCCAACTGAGCTTTAAAAATATTTTATAATATAGGAGAAGCTTACTACCCGACCTTCCCCTAACTCAAAAATGAAACGTGCTAGACGAATGAAATTTGGTATGCAGTTTTTACACGAAATCGTAAATTTGTCTCAAATTTTGGATGAAAACCGTCATTGGGAAGCTGTCCATCCGTCAGTATATGAACGCAGTTATTGGAAAGCCCAACGATCAAGATGAATGAAATATGGTTTTATGGTTTATGTAGAAATTAAAGAATGCCTGGGTTAGAGAAGCGTTTCTCAATCTTTTACTCTTCCGGAACAGGAGGATAAAAATAGAAAAGGAACACCTTTTAAGTAGATGTTTTTACTTTAACTTAAACCAGACTCATAGGAATGAGGGAAGAAAACACTTGCGATTTAGGGCACATTATCCCTCTGACTGCGTATCCCGCGATTTCCACGGGTTGAAAGTCTATTTTCTTCTGCATCCTGCGATTTTCAAGTATAATGCGTTTACTTATTACTTTTATAGCATTAGATCATATTATACTAATAAAGCTTTGCATATAAATAACTCGCTCGGCTCAACGGTATTTGAACACGTTTGCAAACGTTGCATCTAAATAGTGATTTAAAAAATTAGACAGTCAGAGGGTTGAACGTCGCGAATTGAACTACAAAGGCAGAAATGATACAAAGATAAGCCCCTTCCTGATGACTTTTGATGTGCATTATATTTAAAGAAATGAAAGAAGTTCTTGATTTTGGACTAGGTCTTGTTTCCGCGTACATTCAGTCAAGCAATTTTCTAAAGGGGTCTAGATACGAATGCGACCAGATTTAAATTTGAAACCTTCCCTACAAAGTGAATTGGAATATTACGTTCAGCGATTCATTTAACTGCCAGTCTACCGGCTTCTCATGCAGATAAAACTGTAAAATGGAATATGATAACAAAATTTACCATATTAGATAATGACAAATATTGTTTTTGCAAACTATCTTTTTTCCTTGACAGTTAAAAGTGTTGTAAAACTTTTTGCAGTTTATCATGAATTACTATGACAAACCTATTTATAACTTCCTTCGAGACTTTCAGAGCCGCTGCGTCAATCTCGGGTTCGATATCCGAGGTGTGAGACCCTATTCCACTGACGATCCCTCGTGTATTTTGACTTGTTGTAGTTGGTGTGGCGTGGAAGTTTGGAGAGGGGGTGCCAGCTCAGGTGTCGCCCTCGTCATCTGACTGCGGTTCAAAATTACGAGGTCCGTCCCTAAATAGCCCTCGTGTTGCTTCAAAATGGGACGTTAATCTAACCTAACCTTTGGCTTGTTGTACATTAAACGTGTTGTTTTCGGCAAAATGTACATACGTTGGTACGATGAGGAAGTTTCATCTGAAGGGTTGTCCTATTCGTCTGACCACGATTCAAAGTTATCAGGTCTGTCTCTAACAGTTTCTTTATATACTATAAAGCTCTTAATGCATATGCATATGCACATGAACAAATGGATCGCACATATTAAGATGTGTTTGATCCCACATCTTCATAAGAGTCGCGGTGATCTGGAGGCAGCTTCGGAATCGGAAGGTCCTTGGTTCGAAACCCGATTCCATCAAAGATTCGTCGTTTCTGAGGACATGGTGCACGTTCAATTCATCCAGTTGAAACGTTCTCGTCGTGTAGTTTAGAAGTTTGATGTCGGTTAAGATGTCGCCCTCGTCGTTTGACATCGTTTAAAATTACGAGGTCCATTCCAAAATAGACCTCATGTGGCTTCCGAACAGGACATTAGACTTACTAAATTAAAGCGTATTGCTTTGTATTTTCCTACCTCGATCGTAATTGCCCTCTATTGTAAATTGCATTTATATTTCAACCGTAGCACAACAGATGGCGACACGTTATCCATTTCTCTCTTTCCATCCAAGTGAATAGTAAATCTCCTCCCACACTTTCACTTCCCTCCCCCACCGCCCCCCCCCATCGGCGAATTTCAATCGCAACCGATCAACAGCGCCTTCCGCGTGGATCCTTGAGTGTTGCTTACGGTGCACAGCATCTCCGGATTGGAATCCCCGCCGAAAATCTTCATTATTCTCAACTTAGAAAAGGTGAGTGGCACTTCTCTGTTAAGTGTTGGCGGCATCCCTTGCCACAACAATCACAATGCCGGGGGCACAAAAATAGATTTGGAATTGTGTGGCGAGCGATAAATAAATTTCTGTCTATCTCTTCTTGAGTGATGTGCCATATGGTAGCTTTTATTGGTGTGTGGTGTAAGGTTCGAGGCTTTAATTTGTTTTCTGGGGGATGGTATTTTGGAGATTTGGATTAATGATGGTTTTTGTAAGAGTTATTTCTGAAGTTTTATTTAGTGTTTAATGCACGTAAAAAAAGTATTTGAAGTGTGCCGCTGAGTCAACGAACTTGGCAGTCCAGATGGCAGCGAAGCGTAACCGTTAGACAATATAACTACTTCAGGTTTTCTTTTATTGATGGTTTTTCTTTGGATGATGAAAGACTGCAGATATATATAAATACAGATTATAGGTTCTCCTTTATTAATTAGTTTTTCTCACAATTAATAAATATATTTTATGTGAGGCATATTGTGCATCCGAAGCAAAACTTAAAAGAAACTTTTGAAATTGCCTGCATATAGCGCTTTCAATTCCCCCAATAGTTTTTCAATAATTATTTTTAAGCATTACATCTATTCAACCTATTAGAAAATTATCTATTCATTAACGAGCAAAAGCGTGTAACATAAATTTTAAAAAATCTGTTTAAATTGCTAAAAAGTCAAATAATACTGTAAAATACACTGTGAACGACGATTTGAGATCAAGAAAATTGTAATAAAATTAAATAAAGAAAAATGCGGTCCTGAAAAACATGTGAACACGCGTCATCTATTAGTAGCGCTCCTAGCGGTAAATCAAGGAAGCTAAAAAACTTTTTTAGCACCTTAAGCAAAGCACCAGTTTTATTTTGTTTTGTTTTAGAAAACAGTATCTTAAAATTATGGATCTCAATCCCAAATAAAGTCGCGAAAGCTTTGGGAGTACATACTATAAAACAATTTAATATAAATAAAATCTATCTTGAATGAGAAATTTCATTAAAATTTATCAAGCTGTATTAAATAAGGAGTTTTTTTTTATTTATCATTGATTAGTTCTTTATGAGAGTGTTTTATTTTCGTGCATTGCAAAATGCATATTGAGCTATTTTTCTGCATTCTTCTCTTCCTGGGATCTTGAATGAAAAAGGTTTAAAAATCTTGCCCAAGAAACTGCAGTGAGTCATTCTTTAAATCTCAAAAGTGCCGCGTTATGAATAATGAAATCGTTGTCTGTGAAGGAGAGTTTCTGTCCATTGAGCTTCATAAGAAGTTATGGTTCAAAAAGTTTGCTAATCTACTAGCCTTTTTAACCATTCATCTCAGACAAACTTCTTTCGAAATATGTTCTAATCATTTAAATTCATTTGACGAACTTATAATGGGAATTATAGATTAGAGCAGTGATCCTGAACCGTAGGATGTGCCTCTTTAGTGTAACCCGAAGACAAGGAAAAAATTTAAAAAAAACTTATTTATTGACCCCAAAATCAGAAAAAATGCACTCCACACTGCAAAAAATGTCGCCTTTTAAAATTAGGCGAAAATAGAAGTGAAATCAGAGACATAAAACTACTAATGGAATCAAAAAAGATATTAACTGAAAGGCTTAGAATCTCTGGATTAGGTTCAGTACATACTTAATAAATTAACTTCTAAGTGTAGCACATTCCATTGTTATATAGATTTTCCAAGTTACACTGAAAGCTTGAATAATTATTTACACAGGTAACAAAAGTTAAGTATAATGAAATAGCAATTTCGACAATTTAAAAGAATGTCATACCTCTGCATTAGCAAACTACACATACTAAGTACTGGGTTTGATAATTGATTTGATCAAGGCCCGAATAAACGACATACTTCGTGCTTGTAAACTGATTCGAGAAACAGCATAAATACCAATACAGGAAAAAAAAGAAAAAAAACCCTACTTCATTAAGTGCGTTAAATTTTCATAAAAGATGAATCTCGTACTCATATATAACATAATTATTTTTTTCACCTCTTTTCAGAATTTTGCACTCTAACTATTTCTGTTTTAAGACAAAATTAAATATGGGCAGTTTTTAAGTTTAGGAATATTTAGTCTATGAAATTTGTATCGAGAAAAGGACCTCAAAAAAGAAATGAAATGTAAATTAAAATCCGAAAGAAGAAATGTTGTCAACAAAATACTAACGGTTGATAATATTTTAATAATTATTTGAATTGTCAAGGAGTTCAGGATAAATTACATTTTGTATGTCTCAGAATTAACTACATTACAATAGTTGAATCTACTTAGGAACGTTGATGGCTTGATTTGCATGTCGCTTAGCAATGCTTTTCTCCGAAGACGAAGATCTGAAGACTTAACAAAAAAAATTTCGACGTGGTCTGACAGCTCACTCAATATATCAAAAGCAATATTTTTCCTTTCACGGCTGTAGTGATGGTTTAACCCTCTGATTGCATATCCCACGATTTTCACAAGTTGGAAGCAAGTCTATTTTCTGATGCATCCTGCGGTTTGCACGGGGCAATGTATTTACTTAGTACCTTTATAGCGTTGGATCATATTATACTAATAAAGTTTTGCATATAAATAGCAACTCGCTTGGCTCAACATTGTCAACACGTCCCATGTTTTCTGCCATGCCACTACGTTAAACAGTTCATGCGAGCTACTTTTCGTCATGCCCGTCACAGTACCCGTCATGATAGGAGGCAGCCCCTTTTACAGGGGCGGGTGCTCCGGGAGCCATCAAGGGATTTTGCGTGATTTGCGCTATTTTAATTTGTAGAGAAGACATGCCTGGTCGAGTCAAAGGAGGCAAGGGTCTTGGTAAAAGGCATCGTAAAGTACTTCGTGATAACATCCAGGGCATTACCACACCCGCAATCAGGCGTTTAACTAGACGAGGTGGAATCAACATTTTTGCAAACGTTGCATCTAAAAAGTGCTTTAAAAAATTTAAAGGTAAGGTTAAGGAATTTAATGACTTTAAAATCATCCACCAAAGTTCACGCCAAGAGGTCTAAGAGTGGTGCAAGAAAAAGCTTGTAGGTTTTTCTTATATTAGATGTAACTAGCGACTATTTATAAGTAGCGAAAAACATTTCATTAAACTTTGGCATTACGTTCCGGATTTTAGGCTATTTATTTAAATACACTAAGAAACCGGTACTCGATCAAATTTTGTTTTATTTTTTGCAATAAGATTACTAATAACCTTACTAACTGCGTTAATAACTAAGCTTTATCTGAAATCTTCATCCTCTCTATATGCATCTAAATTTTCTGATGGGTCAAATATTTATAAAGGGATTTAAATCTGTTTATTTCTGCAATACCCAAAAGATTTCTATTAATATAATAACTTCTTACAGTGATCGTTAAGTACATACATTCCTCCATTTCTTTTTACTTTCTCGTATACGAAGTATACAAAGAGAAAGTATTGTAATCGTCAAAAAATTCGAACTCGAGATTTTGATGGATCTCCACGTTTTAGACCTCCCTGAATCCGAAAAACACAATTTTGGAATTATGTCCGTCTGTGTGTCTGTCTGTGAACACGATAACTCGAAATCTATTAAAGCTACAGGGATGAAATTTTGTATGTGGTCTTTACACATAATTTGTAAGTTTCTGTCATATTTTGGACAAATTTCGTCCACGGGAAGTCTGTCTGTCTGTATGTCCATGTTAATGTGAACGCGATAACTCACAAACTTAAATAGCTAGGTGGATTAAATTTGGTACACATTTTTATCATCAGGAATGTAGGTTTGTATCAAATTTTGGACCAAATCCGTCAAATGGTCCGACTATCTGTCTGTCTTAATCGCATACTTTTGAACGTAATAACTTCTTTAAAAATTAGTTTGATAAATGAAATTTGGTATGTATGGTAGATTTGTGTCCAAATTTTTGTCCCAATCGGTTAAAAGAAAGGTGTTCAAATTGCAAATTTCGTTTTCTTTATCTTACACCCAGCCCTTTTGGTAATCACGCCGGCTTCTAATTCCACTTCCGCGTTGGACGACCTTCAGAAATATTTGTAAGACGTTTCGCTGATTTTGTTCTTGTTCGTTTTACTCCCTTTTAGCTTATTTTTTTCTCTACATGTGTTAGGAGTATACGAGAAAGTTTAGGTGAGACCACTCCTGCTGGTTAATTTCCATTAATATAATAACTACTTACAGTGATCGTTGAGTGCATGCATTCCTCCATTTCTTTTTACTGTTTCGAATATTTTTGGCTCTTTACCATTGCATTTACCACTTTTGTCATGATTTTCTTGTGATAATCAAGTGACGCTTTTTATCAATTGACCTATATATATATATATAGGTCAACCTATATATATATATATATATATATATATATATATATAATAAGAATAATAATATAGTAGAATATATATAATTTATGTTAAAAGTACTGTGAAGACTCGTGATTGTGAGACTATCGATTACAATGACAAGAACAGGAACATTTTATCACTATGCCTCGATAGATTTAATCGCAAACACGGATGTTTTGTTCTATTATCGATTTTAGACATACCAATGATCGTCAATTGTTGTCTCACTTTCAGATCGTGCCTTAATCGCTCGCACTATTAGCAAAACTGTTACAACCCCAGGTCTTCTTTATAGATTCAACCTCCATCCCGACCCTTTGTGCAGAGTATGCAACGAAATAAATGACATTTCTCACATTCTACTAAAATGCCAAAAATATGCATCTGTTAGAGTTATACTCTGGAGAAAACTAAATATAGTTTCTGCAAACATCACTTATGATGTACTTTTGTCTCGTGTTCTTGTCAACAAGAATCATCTTCTCATCTTTGTTCAAACTCTGAAGTACTTCGACATTGATTAGCTGCATCCATTTGGCAACAAGCGGTTCCGATCCATTGTTTACTCTATTTCGACGTGCTCTGAATTACCGCTGGGATTGATTTAATACTGTCAAGGACTGGTTTAATCTTTGCTATGGAACTACTTGCTCAGTTTCTTGGAATGATTAGCACTGCATCTAATTGGAAGTAGGGGATAATAGCCATTGTTGCTTCAAATCCCATAAACACAAATTCAAGTTCAAGTTCAGATGGTGCCGTGAACAATGAACGATAGATGGGTACCAAACAAAACAGATTGGGATCTAAAAGAAATTTTATGACAAATGTCCGTTGGGAGGAATGATATTAAAATTTTTATTTTTAAACCTTCTTATAAAAGTCACTCCCTCAGTCCAATTTAGTTATACGATTTGCAATTTTCCCTCAAATTTAAAAAAGTACAAAGTCAAATTTGGGAAAACTACGGTTAGAGAGTTGGTCATGCGTTTGATATTACATGTATGTGCAACTGCCACATTTCCTATTTGAAAATGGTAAATTAAGTCGATATATTTGATTTTGTTTTCTCGTTTCTAGAACAACTTTATTTATCGATTCTAAAATTTTTTGCAATGTTACTTGAGTAAACGACGGAAAGTTAAAATGCAAGATAAGACGGAAAGATAAATGCAACAATGAAAACTGATGAGAATAATTATTACCATTTGCCCCATATGGCAGAAAGCAGTTTGGAAAGAAATGTCAGCAATGACCTTCAGCAATATTTTGTGATTTGGACTTGGTGTTAACTGTCAAAGACGCAATGTATCACAGGTATATTTAGTTGTAAATTTTGATATTCAATATAAGACCAATGAGTTTAGTTTTAAATGTTTCCATACGTTTCAAAATAAATAAATGAAAGATTCCCTGATTTTTTTTTTTGGAAAATCAGACTTCTGGTTTTGGAAATGGCAAATTGGACAATTGAAATTGGATGGAGGGAGTATTTCACGTTGCTAGACTGTCTGAAAGTAAAATTAAAACTGAAATCACCAAAACCTAAACGCAAACAATGCGCTTTTTAATAATGCAATTTGCCATCCCCTCACACAAATCTACAGGCAACATTATATGGAATGAGCTGTTCATCGATTCCTCCTCCATTTTATTAATCAGTGTTGTCTCCGAGTATCATTTTATTGTTCCCAGATTTAAAATCTGAAGTCAACGAGAATAATTTTTTATGGAATGAAAAATGTGAATGCCGTCATCAGTATATATTTTCTCCACTTTTAACAAAAACTATATTTCAGACGAAATATAAAAAGAGTGAGACAGAATTCGCAAGACAAAGTGTTTAACTCTTAAGTTGAAACAGTGTTGAAAGACAAATATGAATTTCTCAAACCAAAAAAATATACATTTTGTTAAATGTTTGTTACCATTATCGAAAGACAGATAGTTCTCATTTTTATAATAATTGAGAAGGCCGGGCAAGGGTGAGGCGAATGAGACACTTTTCTCAGATGAATAATCAGAAAAGGAGCCAAGTTTGGAGCCTTTCCTGAAGAAATTATACCAGAAAAAAGCTCAATAAAATTTTAAATCGTTTACTGGCTTCAATTTTTTGCAAAAATTATTTTTACTGGTTTTTGTTTCCGAAAATCATGAAAATGGTTGAAATTTAGATATGAAAAAACCCTTTATGTAAATTATTTGAAAAACGTGATATTGATTTGATATCGAAGTTTTATTTTGAATTTAGCATACTTAATATAATGAATAAACAATGAAATGTATGCCTTTTTTTAAGTTAAATGTTTTTCGTTTTTCACATAATCTTTATAGCCGAATCCCGAATCTTACAAAGAGCTTCTGTCATTTCGTTCCTTTCATACAACTTCTTACTAGGGATGGGAAAAACCTAGCAGTTTAAATCGAAAACCGATTTTTTTTTGTTTCGGTTAACCGGTTTTTTTCAGTTATTTTTTTGCCCTGGTTTAAACCATTTTTTTTTTAAATCCAAAAACCGGGGAAAAAGCCCTGCAAAATCAGCTATCAGAAGATTGGCTCGATTTTAGGTTTGAGTTATGAAGTTTTGAATTTCATCATCTTAGGCCAATAAACGGTCACCGCTTCCTCGAGGCGGACATTGAAATAGTCTAAAATAGTCATAGTCAAGCTTTCATAATCCGATTAATTTTGGTCGCAGAAGAGTGGAACATTTTGTTTAAATTTCAGTGTGCCAAACATATTTTAATAAATATGATTAATCGGAGCGAGGGACCGTATAAAAATTTAGACAAAGTTTTCATTATTATTATTATACATATAGACGTAAACAAGACAAAATACGATTATTTACGTCTGAACTCTATAATTTTTTTATTTGTCTACAATACTTAATAAAATTTTTAACATTTTGTCTACAATACTTACTTCTTATATTAATTACTCATTTATGAGTATTACTTATTCTATTAATTACTTATTTATAATCATTACTTATTACATTAATTAAATATTATAATAATACTTACTTATTGTATATTATTATTAATAAAAAATTCTGTCCACAAACGTTGCTTTAAAAAAAAACCGAAAACCGATTTTTTCAAAAACTGATTATTTTGAGCAGTTTTAACCGTCAGGTTAAACCGGAGGTGAAAAAAATTGGTTTAAATGAAAACCGTTTTTTTTTTCAATAACCACCATCTATATTTCTTACCACAGCTAGCTGTTAGATGCATATTAGAAACAGCTGTCTTTAGTGTAAATATGAGCGGAGGTTAAAGAAAGCAGAAGCGCATTTATGCTTGCATGCAGCTTCAACAATTCTCAAGAACACATGTCAAGTTCACTTTCACAAGTCAAAAAATTGAATCGGCTTACAGGGGTCTGAAAAGTATTCAGACGTCTGGGAATTTTATTGAAATATTTCTCTATCTATCAACAAAGTTAACTATTTCATAATGGAGATTACTAATATAATATGCCAGATATGTCTCTCGGTAACGCTCTGACGTCACCAACAATAAAACTCGCGCCATAGCACTGCGAGACGTTAAACAACACTATTTCATTATTAGAGAACCTAAATGTCAGTAATTTTAAATTTAAAAGAGTAATTGTCGTTCTAATTTCAAATTTAATAGCTCTAAAATAGTGAAATAAAATTTGCTATCCATTGATATAAAATTTATCTCGCTCCGATCAATAGTTCTCGAGAAAATTTTAAATTATATTAATCATATATTTCAAATTATTTTCCGTTTTTTAGTAGAAAGTAGTAAATTACGTCAGTGGTATATCATGTGCGTGATATAGTTTGGACGCCACGATACATCTAATTATTTAGTGCAATAGTGATGATATAATTTGATAATATTTTTTGGCAACGTTAAAATTTACACAAGGACATCTGAAGTACAAGGAAAATTGTTAAACAACGAAAAATACTTCACACTGAATGTTGTTTACCAAGAAGTTTTTTGAATAAAGAAATATGTAAATAAAAAAAATATTTCCTGTCATAATACATATGTTTATTTTATTTGTTTTCAATCAATGTTAAACATTTCTCTCCCATATATATCTATTTAAACACGTCAGATTTGCGGGAAATCTCTCGAATGAAGAGGCAATTTTCACCCGTCATGCCATGACGGGTGATTTTCTATTTTTTTAGTAATATCTCATTTCTGCTCTTAATACAACTACACTAGTGGCGAATCCAGAGGGGGTGCTATGGGGCTGCAACCCCTCCAGAAATCTTGATTTTATTTAAAATCGTTACAACTGTTTGTTCTTAATCTCCCTTTAAAAAAAAGAAAAACCGTGAAAACATTGCTTCCTGTCTTAACAGGCTCGAAAATTTTCCTGCTTTTGTAGTCATTCCACTCGTAGTGTTGACGAGATCGAAAATATGTTTTGACTAGTTATTTCATTGTGTTTTTTATTAAAATATCGAAAGTATTGTAGGTCATGTGAGTCAAGTCTGTAAAGTGTTTTGGTTTACATAAGCCATGAGGTTTGACATTCTTCACGACGATACAAAATTTTTATGACCTCAGCCCCTCCCCCCCCGACCCAAATCCTGGATTCACCACTGAACTAAGCTAACTATTTTAAATACATATGAAAACCCCTTTTTTTTTAGGAAATCAACAAAAATTAACTATAAAAAACAGTCATAAAGTTATCTTACTAAAGTATTCAGACACTTTAAAGAAAACCACTAAAAGTCAGTAAATATTGTGTATATTCTTTTGGGATCTTTCGGGTTACAAGAGGCTTCCTTTGACGAAAGTCAAGCTTCTTACAGAAAAATTTCCCAAGTTGTTTGGAATCCATGCCGAGCATATAACCCTTGATAATGTATGCTTGATTTGATTTCCTGTTCTTTTGCTACAATTTTTTCAGGTTGAATTTTTTTGTCTTTATGCTTATTTGGAATGTTTTTATAATATTCAGGTAATGTAGTACTTAGTGGCATTTTTTTCAGCATCCGCAACAACTTTTCAACTTCTGGGCATAGAATTCACTATTTTCTTTATAATTTCTTCTCCAATTTCCTCCAATCTTCGATCATCACTGCTCTTAATTCATTTTCCGTTTTTCTTTTTTTCTGTTTATTTATACTTTATCCTCCTAACGTAGCCGATTCGATGATTGCGGTGGTAAGTTTAAAGAAATGCCCGACACAAATGTTGAGTCTTGTGTTAAGGGTTGTTATCGTGATAACAAGAAGTTGTTTCCAGTATTCGAATTTTGGGCTGATAACTTTAAATTGTCTTTTTATCGTTACCTAAAATATTTAAATAAATAGAATGACCCGTTACACTATCAATAAACACTAAACTACCTAGTTCTGTTGTCGACAATCATCATACTTGGCGTCGGAGATGCCCTGATCAAGAAGGGGGCTCTCCCGGTCGGAGGCCGTCCGGGCGGTTGACTATCGCTACTTCCGCAAAGTGTTGGTTGGAGCGCATAATTTTTGGCAGTCGGGACTGCTTTCGCGCTGCTCCCGGTAATTTTTATCAGGTACGGGAGCATGGGGCGGCGTGCTGTCAACAATCATCCCCCACTGCCATGTTTCACTGTTCCAACTAATTCTTAAAACTAAGTTCCTCATTTGTTTTCTTTCTCCATGCCTTTATACTCCCATCGGAGCTAATAATGTTAAAATTGTTCTCGTGTCTACACAGAGCATGATTCCACTAAGAAATTGGTTCATTTATCATTGATACCACAGATGCAAGAATGGGTTTTCTTTTCTTTGCACTCGCAAAGAAAGTTTTCTCTGGTAGAAGATACGTGTAATTCAAACGATCTGAGCCTTTTTCGAACAACTGAATGTGAAGCTGAAATCCAATATTTTTTATTGAATTCTATCGAATACATAACTCATACGAGGATTCTACTCAGATTTTTGAACAATGAATTTCTGATCACGTCAAGTTAACTTTCCTCCAGGCGGCATATCTTCTCTTGCTTCTTTTAGTTTTCTTGTTTAAAACACGTTATCTCTCTGAAATCTGTCGAATGAAATATTTTACTAATTTAGCAACATTTAGAACTGAGTTACCATTTTTGAGAAGAAATGCATTCAAATTTTGATCGTCGTTCTTTGTAATATGTTTATGAGCCATTTTTTAGATAATAAACGAAGCATACTTTTTCAAAATAAACTAGCGAATGTAAGCCCAAACAATATTTTAAACATCATCGCAATGTAAAAGTAGAATATAACGACAAATAATAATTTTATCCATGATTTTATACGAAAATATTTCGGTGTCCGAACACTTTCGTGGAATGTTTTCTTTGCTTGTTTCTATTTTAGAAAAAAAACGAATTAATACAGTCAAACTCCATTAAAACGAACCCTCAACGGACCGACTCAGAAGTTCGTTTTAACCGAGGTTCGTTGTAGTCGTATTTGCAAAAAAAATGCCCTAACATGCTAAGATACTACTTCTATAATAAACTTTTAAATAACATAAAATTTTCATTAGTAATTAGAGACAAACCAAGTATTAAATAATATACTCAATAATAAACAAACTAAACATTTAACTTTTTTTACTTATTTGCTAATCCACTACATTGAAAAAAATGTTATTTTTGGTTGAAAAGTTTTCGATTTTATTTACAACTCGTCAATGTTTCTATCCACTATTTTATACAGGTGCACAACATGTTCGTCGATGTTTTCTGTGGCAAAAAATTGTTCAAAACGTTTTTGCATCTGCAATTGAAAGCCATGGTTCATCTTGTTCTTCCTCCATATCTGAAGACGAATCTACAATAGAGTTGTTTTTTTCATTTACTAATGCCACGATATCTTCCTCACTCACTTCTCCAGATGTAATGACATCGTCGTCACAACATTCGAAATGTTCGATTTCATCTTGCGAAAAAGCATTCACTCCGTACTTTTCTGCTCCGATAGAAAAAGCTTTTCGCTTGCCAACGTTAACCATGATCACTGCAAAGTTCATAGAATGATAAGCTAAGCAATTAAACAAAAATGGCAGAGAAAACATGTGATTGCTCCTGGGTCGTCTGACCAGAAAGTCCCCCCTTCCCTGGTTGACACTAGGCCAGGTGTCCACCTGGGGGAAGAGGGGATATAGAAACTGTAAAGAGCCCTGCCTGTTGTTCCTTTGTCCCACTTATGGGGTTAGCATCGACTCTAACAAAGGTACAATAGGCGAGGAATGCGGTCTCTGAACCAGAGTATTTCATGCAAAAGGGGTAACTCTTGTAGAAGTTGGGTTGACTTGAGCACAATTAGTAAAGAATGTCCCTTTGGGCAAGTGAAAAGTTTGAAGTTTTAGAAATTTTCAGTTCGCTATAATCGAGTCTCTAGCGTTTGCTGTTCGTTGTGAACTTATGAAAATACATTATTAACATAGGACTTCAGTTAGGACCATGTGAAAGGTTCGCTGTAACCGAGGGTTCGTTATATCCCGGGTTCGCTATATCGCGGTTCGACTGTATTTTTAAAAATAATTTATTTAGAATCAAACGCATATTATTTGAAAAAAAATATCTAAAACTGTTTCAAATTCAATTTCAACAATGGACAAGTTTTCTGTTTTGTTTGTTTTGGGTACAGAGAACTTCGAGAGTCGAGGTTCCACTTCCTCTTTCCCTTTGATGAAGAATTACAAAAGGTAAAGTTTTACAAAGTTATTTCTTTTATTTTGGCGTGGAAATCTATTTTGGTATTTAAAATGCATTGATAGGGCAGTATTAATATGCTACACTTTGATGTGATATTTTTATTTTGTTAACCCATCTATAAAACATATTCTATATGAAATTTTTGGAATAGATGAAGATTAAAAGAATGTCACCTTTCCCTCACTAAACTCCAGCAACTGCTTTAGCACAAATTAAATTTGTTTTGTTTTTTCAGTTAAGAATTTAGTTTGAATTCAAAATGTCATTGATTCATATGGATCGTCCTAATTTTCTTACATAATGACTAAAGGCGATCTTTTTCATATGAAACTTTATAACGACTTCAGAAGGAATCACGATTCATCTATGAATTTAATTCTGCTAAATGATAAAAAGTATTTTTTATCGAACTTTTTTTTTCGGACACAAATATTTGGTTTCTTAATTTATTCAATAATCCATACAAATTCTGGTGCTTTGGAAATAAACCATTAGCAATTTGTCACTTCAGCGAGCAATAAATTCGACGAACTGTGAAATAAAACATTTGAAGCGAAGAGCTGAAATGAAAATAACGATTCTGTTATTATTTTAACGAGATTCAGTGAATCAAATTTTAGAGACAAAAGTATGAATATTTACATTTCATTCACAAAAAGAAAAAAAAGTTTTATACGAACAATATATTTTTTTTGACGAAACAACTTCTGATGCAAAGAAAAGAAGCACCATACAAAATACATTAATTCTTCAGTATTTTACTTTCATTTTAAAAAACAAAAAGCGAAGCTTATCATGCGTATTTAAAAAATATTGCATTATCATTTTTTCAAATTACATTATTCAACATTTTGAAGCTTAAAAAGATTTTTAAAAAATAAATAAATAAACCTACGTCTTTCGAAGCTAGATCAAAGAAAGGACAAAAATATTTATATAATACCGATATTATTATACGTTTAGATGCTTATTAATATTGTTAAAAAAATACACTTCCCTTTAAATTTAAGGAACAACCTGTTTCCTGGATTCAACTTACAAACAAATTAATATTAGCACATGAAATTTGGGTGAATTATTAATTGGTATATTACAGGGTTGGGGAACCTGTGGAATTTTTGAATTTCTTATGCGGCCTTACCAGTTATTTGCAACTAGCCGCCTTCGGCGACCAGCTTGATCGCAGGAAATAAAATTTCAACTGAATCTCCTATGCATAGTTTTATATTTATGGTTCTCTTAACAAAGTAGTTTTAAACTCCAAATTGCTATAGATATTTAACCCGCGTTCTTTTCGTAGCCTTGCACTTGTTCTGTTCCTTGTCTGCATTAACATAAAATATGCATTTGATTTCAAAAGTAAATTGGCGCGTCACATTTTACGTCCAGCAGCATGCTAATTGGCTTAAAACACGCTGATAAAAAGAATTAAAACATAACAAAGATAATCTTTCAGTTAACTGGATTATTTCTCTACTTACCATCTTGAGGACTTTAATTAATTAAAAATTAAGCGAAATTTTGGCGTTTTCTCTTAATAACTTCCGAAAATATTACAGCACAAAAATCATTTTTACACCATCTGAAAGAACAAAATATCTTTTTTAGTTATATCAGTAAAGTTGCCGTACGGTCTTTCTCTAATTTTAATTAACTTTTAAAAATATTTTTTGGCATAATTTACAACAATACTTTTCATTGTTGCAAAGTATTTCAAACCGTTTTCATTGTTTAAACAAATATTTAATTGCGTGTTTCTCTTCCATTGTTTAAAGCTTAGAAAATATCCTTTGAATTTTATTTTATTTTTTTTTATTTGATCAATTTTTCTGTGAAATCTGTAAATGAAGTCCTTAAGATGGTACGTCAATAATGAAATAATCCAGTAAACTGAAAGATTATTTTTGCATGTTTTAATTCTTTTTATCAGCGTGTTTTAAGCCAATTAGCATGCTGCTGAATGTAAAATGTGCCGCGCCAACTTAATGTTGAAATATAATGCGTAGTTTACGTTAGTGCAGACAAGAAACAGAACAAGTGCAAGACTACGAAAAGAATGCGGGTTAAATGTCTATAGCAATGTGAATTTTAAAACTACTTTGTTAGGGGTGCCATGAATATAAAATTATGCATAAGAAATTCAGTTGCAATTTTATTTCCGGCTGTCAAGCTGGTCGCCGGAGGCGGCTAGTATAATAATAATTACAGAAGAATAACCTTAAGATTCTGCTCGTGCGTCCATTTGCCCAACTGCCGGAATGTAATAAGGTTTTTCAGTGCAAAAATTTTACCCACCCGGTACATTATGCAGTTCGTACGGTGTTTTAAGTTAAGCCCGATTCATTCCTATTCATTTCAGTGTTTGAAAATGCTTATAACGTTGCAGGTATTCGACAGTGCGTCGCTGAAAACCATAGAAGAAAGAATTTTTCAGGATATATATTCATTTCACAGTGATTTAATTACGATTTAAAATCCAATGTCAAGACGTTCCAAACTGACAGAATTTTTTTCAACCCGAAATTAAAATTCCGACATATTAACAGTATTTTATTATCTTAGTCCTATCAAAATCCTATTATCTTAGATTTTGCTTATTTTCCTGTGTGAGTCTTTGAATTTAACGTGCATTAAATTCTCCCATGTTAGTAAAAGAAAATGTCAAATAATCATCTTGATTTGCTTCATTGATATTTCTCACATAAAAAAACATTTCATAAAATTTGTTTTTAAGAAATTCTTCGCTTGCTTATTTTTCGTTTATGAACTATCGAGATTTAGTAATTTTTTGAGGGAAATAATTCTTTCAGATAAAAAAGAATTGCGAATGAAAATATTTATCTTTGCATAACAAGTTCAGTTTCAAGTAAAAAATTGTGAAATTTATTTTAAAGATTTGGATGCTAGCGTGTCACTTCACTGTGAAAAAAAAAACGCATTCGACATCAGTTTTCATGAAAGGCGGCAACAAGACTTCTTTCCTGAGTTGTATCACTCTTTACTCGTAATTTCCGTTAGAATGGCATTGAGACTCTTCAAAGCATGTTGATAAAAGAAGAGGGGAAGAAAAGGAAAAGATTCAGAGATGTCGTTGTGTAGCGGCACGAAAAAAGAAACACTCTGTTCTGAAAACAGTAATTGCGACAAAATGAACAACATAGGTTTATATAACGGATCACTCTTTTTAAACGGGGAAGAAGGAAAAGTTACTTGAAATTAAGGAATGAGAGGTGTAATGTATTTGAAAAAGAGTTCTTTGATATAACGATGATTAGATTTTGAAGGTTCAGTGACCATAAATGTTCGGAGAAAATAAGATAAATAATGAAGTTACTAGACATCCTAGATTTTATTGGCTCATTCCTATTTTTGACTCTTTGTGCCATTATAAAGAAATGTCCCATTCCTGATTTTGAATATGATGTTCCGGATTCACCCAATTTTTTACTTACAATTAAACAGTTCACGTTAAAAATAGATCGACTAGATTTAATTTAATAAAAATAGTTTCTGAAGAATTATCGCTCAAAAAACTTCCGTTATTGGTAGAAATATCGTTACTCTTTATGAATGACCGAAGTTCAGTATTATAATTCCATTGAATAGTAGTTTTCCTATATACGTAGATTCGTCTATCATTAGTGGCGATTAAAATGACGTGACATCCCTGTTGTATTATGAGCCTGGGTCTGGAAGCAGAGACCACGCCGTAGTTGGAACAACAACAACCTTTATTAGACACAGCTAAATGGGAAGAGAGCGAGCATGCTCTGCACAGCCTTTATATATCATGTCGCGCATGAATACACTACAACTACTAATACAGTCCTGGGTTTGACTGTGTTCTATAGCGCACCCACAATGCCCCCCGGGTTGAGATACAGAAAATCTGGTCAGTTTAATTCATACGAAATTATTCATCAGCAGCGAATTACTTCTAATTTACCCCATTGTAATTTTTGAAATATAAAGTTCTTGTTTGTTTATGTTCCCTGGTACCGTTTGGCTATGAAAAACTAACTACGTTATTTTGGGTGTTTAAAAGTTTTCCGATTCACGTCCCTTTTCAAGTCAAAAATATTATTTTTTCTTTTCCATGTTTTATGTGAATATAAACTGATTTATTCTAAGTGTGTGAGAAATTTTAAAATAGCACTGACACAGTGGAATACGCAGTATTAATATGTTTATGTGGATCTTCTAATAAGAATTTTTTATAAATAAAGTTCCGTTTTGTATTGAAATTAAAAATTCCCTGTTCATTACCTGCATAATAAAATAAAGGAGCTCATAGCAGAAACCATACTGTATTCGTATGGGGGAAAATATACCATACGGAAATAAATACCTAGGAAGAAATGGGAGATTTTTGAGCGAGGTTGTCGTAAAATAAAGATTTCATCTTTTAGGTTAAATATCCAGACCACATGGTTCCCTTTTTTATAAAGAGAGCATTGGAATTTTTTACTCCTGAAAAATACTGTGCTCTGATAAAAAGCATTTATATTCAGCACAAACCACGATTTTGATATTTTCTTGGTATTCTAATACTTTATTTTATGAGCTGCAATATTTTTTCCCCAATATTTTCCAGTTTTCTCTTTACTCGCTATATAGAAAGAAAACAAAACAAATATTTTTTATGGAAAGCGGATATTTTGTCGGTTTCAGGAGTTTTAAATCCGTAAAATATTTCTGCTTTCGGTACTGTTTTTTTACTGGTGAAATTTAAAGCTTCCAAAAAGTTTTATGTTTATCCATGATGTTGTTTATGCATTCTGGCATTAAACTGGATACTTTCTAATATAGGAAGCATTAAGGAAAGCTTAAAATTATGTATCTGATATATAAAATAAAGCAGAGGTTTAGAAGATTTTTTTTTTATTATTTCAAATCAGATTTCGGCAAGATAAACGCTTAAATTGTGTTTTATGGGTATGCTTGCTTTTATATTCACGTCATATATTCTTATGTCTCTCATGGTTATTTTGTCACACAGAATTTTTTAAAACAATCATGGGACGCCAAAGAATAAAAAGAAATATTTTTTATAGTTCATTAAATCGCACATTTCAATTTAAAGTAATATCTCGGTTCTGTTTCCTTTCATTATTAATAAAGTTTTTGGCATACCATTTTGTAAATAAAGAATGCAAGAAACCATTATTCCGAGCTTTGAATTCTTAATGTTTGTTTTAGAAGTATGGAGTTCTTGGATTCTTTCCATGCTTTTTATAGATAAGGTTACTTCGCACTTGACTGATATGCCAAAACTCTTTTTCACTTTCTCACTCAGCTTTACGGGTCTATTCTGGTACCCCGGTTGGGTTGGGAAACGTCACTTTTTTCGGACGTTAAAAACGGGGAAAATGGGGGCCCCCCACCCCACCCGGGGGGTACCAGAATAGACCCCTTAAACTTACGGTTCTTCATATTAAAAGAACATATTTTATGGCTCATTAATGTTAGCGGGATGAGTTGCAACTTTTGATTTTTTTTCTGCCCTTCTATATTTACACTATAATTGTATGTTTTATGCTTTCTACTCTTCTGTTTCCCCCCTAGAATGGTGGACGGATGGTGAATTCTTGGCTTCGAAATTGGAGGGTCACGGGTTCCAAATTCTATTCCACAGAAGACCTGACGTGTACGTGGCCTTCGTATACATTAAATCTGCTGTCGTGATTATACTACCTCACGTTGGTGTGACCTGAAAATTTGAACAGTAGGGGTGCCATTTCAACTTTCGTCCTTATAATCTTTGTCGGATTCAAAATTACGAGATTTGTGTCCAATTTATTATTGGGTTTTCTTTCTTTTTCCCCCTTCAAAACGGAACATCGACCCAATTAAACTACACTTTAGATCGATGAACATTTTATAAACAATCTTTAAAAAGTTTTCGATATTATTAAAAGTTTAGATAATGTTAAGACATGAAGCAAAAATAAATTGAGTGATCCGCCCATTTTTTATTTTGTTCCATGCAGACAGCTTAAAGAATGCTAATTGGATTGCACAGAATATTTTCATTTGGGGAAAATTTCTATGTAACCAACTTTTTAAGGCAAATAACTGATATCTTTGCTAATAAGCAATCAAGCATTTTAACTCCATAAATTCCACAGCTTAGCTGATGATAACAAACAAATCTCTGGCATCATACACTTAATCAAACCAGAAGCTGGTGTGACATTACTCTTTTAAATAAGTAGTCTAAGTCTCATATTTTTTACGCAAAGTAAATACCATACCCCGTTTTGAAGCTGATAATTTTGTTTTACAAAGCAATTAAAATTTTATAAAATTATTCTGCAATTCGTATTTCTTTTTTTTCAGGTAAAAAAAGGAAATGGAAGAGCAAATTAATTAGTCACAGGTAGCATAAGAAAACAATGTACACAGAGTGTCAAGTTTTCCGGACAAAATAAAAGTTACAAGTGAATAAGAAATAGAAGCTGAGAACTAAAATTTAAGTTATCACAAATGAAAACTTTATTCGGAAAGCAAATTTGTTAGCCCAGAACAAATGCCGGCTGGTTAGAGCTAAAGTATCTCTATTCAGAGAACTGCAAAGAAAGAACCAATAGTCATAATAACGCCAAATTTCGGTAGTCTGAGTTTCATAAAATGAAGAAATCAATTACTGAAAATAAATAAATATATATATAAGGACAGAAGCATCTGGTAAAATTAACAATTTGTTACATCAGAACTCTTCACTTTAAGCGCATTAATTAAATTTATATTTGTTTATGGCAATTCTTAGTATCAATTGCTCTCTTAAAGTATTCACAATTGTTTATTAATATGCATCTCGACAGTGATTGAATTATTAAACGAAGACTTTCTAATCATATTCAAGGGAAATAGAAAATGAAGCTGATATAATTGACTGAAAATATGGTGAATGAATTCTACGAGGGTTGTAAATAAAGTAGTGGCAACATAGATAGTAAAAAAAATTATAATTAACTTGCAAGTAAAAATTCATTACATTCCTTCAATATAATCACCAGCAAAGTTTTGCACATTTTGCCAAGTGTTGGGAAGCCGTAGGATATACCGTTGGCAAGGTTTTGTTTCTCGGTGACAGCAAAGGAGCGCCTTAACATTCGCCATTTCTTCCGTATGTGCTAACCGTTTGGTGATTGAGACCAACTTCTAAGATAATTCCCGGACAGTCCATAAACGTCTATGGAAAGTAGACCACTCAGGGTGTCAATCTGATATTGAGGAATGGACGGCCACCTGTGTAATGCAAATCCCCAGTCTCATTCTGACCCGCACGAAATGCTTTGAGAAATCGTGCAATTGCCCCATACGGTGAAGCACAGGCCACAGGCTTCTCGTAATCCGTTATAACATTCAGATGCATTTTTGCCACGGGCAACCTCGATTTTAATCCATGACCGCTGATTACCTTTTGTAAACATGCTTTAGAGCGGCAAAAATGACACTCTCCACTTCAACGCCACACAGCAACTACCCTTCTAACTTGATGGACTGTCTTATGCAATCTACGTATCGAGAATAGCGTCACCTCATGGCTCCTAAATCCTATTTGCGCATACCCGATCTTCTGCGAATTTGCCACTATTTTATTTACAGCCCTCATATGTATAATAAATATTGGGAAGGAGAACTCTTCAGAAGCAAATTCTAAAATTAAATTAAATTATTATTTCATTTTAACTGTTTTAATTAAACTTTTTATTTAAAAGTAAATCGTATCTATTCCTGATATTTTATTCGATACTGGGATAAAGAGTCACTAATCGGGACCATCAAAATAATCTGGGACATCTGATCTCTTTACATTATGTTTTGCTCCTAGAAATAGTAACATTAAATAAAGATCAAGCTTCTTTCCCTTTTTGTCACTAAAGAGGATGTCACTAAAGAGAACTCTTTGATATCGAAATATTACAGCTGGTTGAGAAATCAAGTAAGTTCCTACCCAACAGGTGTGTATATTTGACTTCCACGTGCGTTCATTTTGCCCTTAAATATGGTGTGCAAGAAAGCGTGAATCATTATTTAGTAATGCTCTATTTCGAAAGCTCGCGTGTTACTATATTTGCGCTCATGCATGTACTGGAAGATCTATGCATAAATTAGTTTCAGTCTTATATTAAATAAGTTACTACAAATATTTATTTATTATAAAATCTTACGATTACTAATGTAAATGAGTTATAAGATGTAAGAAATTCCTAATAATATAGTTTTATTATTCATTAAGGGAATATCTAGATTGAAGTTATTATTCCAAGGCGGATAATACAAGCAGACCAGCATGAACACATGGATGAGAAGTTAGGATGCCCAGTGTTCCCAATCATTCCAAAGCATAATTTGAGGAACTTGATCGTAATCTTTTTATGGCTTTTCCTGGCTAACTATATGGGTACCCGCTAGCCTACCTAGCTGTTTGGTTATTACTTGCTGATATATATAGCTACTAGCCTGCTAGTTAATTATATCGGTATGGTGTACTGTCTTCAGAAGTGCATACACTAAAACGGAGACGAAAATATGTGTACAGTGGCCATAAGTCCCGAACAATTCGGGAGGATCCCAAATTTCATTGGTCCCTAGAAAATAATAGAATCCCGAATTTCATTTTAATTGAATTAGTCACTTTTTCTTTTCCCGATTTCACAAAAATAATTTACGACAGAGAGTTTATCTATGCGCATAATTTGATGGAAGATGCTTTGTGATATTTGCGAAGTGAGGAAAAGTAATAATACAATAATTAATTTCACAGGGTATTTTGTATTCATTACAATTAAATATGCAAATATATTCAATATTTTATATGCAAATATTTTATGCATCCAAGACTGACTTATAAATATTTCATTAAAATTAATCCTCTGAGCACCTAAATGTTTTAATCTTTTTGCGTTAAGGTCGGGAAAATTAAGCTTGAATGTGAATATGTTTTTGAATTTGAATAAGAATATTTTTTAAAAAAATATGTATGTAAACATTAATTATCAGCTTTTGAACTTAGTTTCAAAAACAGAAAAATCCAGTTCGAACGCTTAGAGGATAAAACCAATTTGTTAAAAATAATTAAACTAGCCGTAATACGGCGAAATGAAATCAAACTCTGTGGAGATACAACAAAAAGAATTGTACGTTCAGTCACCCCTTTCTGATCCTTGTTGTCTGTTTAATTTCAATAAAAGTGAATGCATTGCTCAATATTTTATTCTTCTTGTTCTCGAAAGAACTCATTTATTATCTCTATTTCAAATAGAACTGCAAATGTGTTTGATACAGATATCGTAGAAGCAAATTAAACAAACTTTTGTAAAATAAAGTGCATCAAAAGATATGAAGTTGCAGTGAACAAAATCCTCAAACTCACCCACTTTTATACCTTGTGTATCCTCCGACGACCTATGTCTTTAAATTAAGTTAACCTATGCACATAAATTCAATAAAATTTCAGTAGTACTTAAATAGTTAATATTTTATTCTTGCACGATAGAGTTAATTTAATCTGTATATCTGGCATTTTCCTGAACGCAGTTCTTTTAAATTACTGCCAATTCGACTGAGCACAATGCCACCCTATTCGACACAAAATTTCGCCTATTGTTTCGAAAATTATTACTACAAATATTTATTTATTATAAAGTCTTACGATTCTAATGTAAATGAGATGTGTTATAAGATGAAAGAAACAACTAATAATATAATTTTATTATCCATTATCATTCATTCATATTGTGACTTCCTACGCGTCAGGCAAGAGTAGGGGGAAGTGAAAATACTCCCTTCGTTCTCTAACGTCTTTACATTGAATCATGTAACATGCATTGCTTTAGAAACTACTATCTCCATCTTTTTTTTCATCTCATTACATATACAATACTATTAAAGATTATAGTGTTACGAAACCTGTAATGTCGCTTCCCCATAATGTTAGTCTTATGGTTGGAAAGAGATATTTACAGAAGTTCTAACTAGCTATCGCGAGAGGTCAAGCAAATGACCCTCGACCTTGGCTACTTGGCAACAAATTTGGAGACAAAATGAAGGATCTCAAAAATGCTAGTATTTTGATCCTATCTCTACTAGGAGAAGAGATATAGAGAATGTACTAGATGATTCTATGTGACGTTACATCCTGTCGGAAAAGGTATAAAAACCGTCTTTGGAGTGTGTTTGAAGGTCGTTGAATCTCTCTTTGCAGTCTTTTTCGCGTTGCGAGTTGGTCAGCTGTTAGAAGCTGAGCGCTATTGTTTCGTGTTAGTACTGTTATTGTTAGTGATTTGCTGTCTGTTTGTGTTGCAAATTTGAGCAAGTGCTGTTCTTTTTTTATATATGTGCTTCGAGTTTCTGGAATATTCGTTAAACAAATCGTCATTTTCAATTACCAAGCTTGTTGGGCTGCTTTTACTTTTATTACTTTAATATTTATTACTTAAGAGCATGGATAAAAGAAATATGAAACAAGTGACATCATCTCCGGTATATTTTCTCGCAAAATTTTTTATTCAGCCAAAAGTAATTTATAACCATTTTAGAAGAGAGTTTATCAATACAGGTCAGTTCTTGCGCAGCAAAATACATCAAAGCAATGTACAGATAGAGAAAAAAAAATTGAATTTTTCAGAAGCAGATTCCAGGCTATTTTGTACCAACATGGATTTTGGTGGGCATTTCATTTGTATATGAAACTGTTTATCATATTGCGCGTCCATCTGATAATTTAAAAAATCCATCAAATCAGAGCGATACATGACTGAGAGGTAACCACAGTATTGAACTTTGAGTTTATAATTTATAATCTTCACACCAGTATCAAAAATAATTAAGAGAATAATCCCTTTTCCTTATATTTCCTGTTTCAGAAGTATATTTAGATATAACACCGAACACATTTGGTTAAGAGAGACTTCCAAAATCAGCAACTTTCATGTTGCTTTTTATATTTATTACTATCTTATATACCCGGTGTTGCTCGGGGTCGAAATATTTTCACGTCTAAGTAGTTATAACACTTTAAATTTAATTAAACATTTTTTCACTGTAACGTCTTTCGTTTATTATCTTTTGCTCTCTCCTGTGTCTCTGACCCCTCGGCCAGCAGCTAAACTAACCTCTTCTTTTTTGTCTCCGTACTTTGAACCACTTCACACGAGTTTGACAATCCTTGGAATCTCATCTTCCCATCCCCATCATTGTTACGGAGACAACAGAAATACTTCATATCATGCTTTTTATGCCCCCCCCCATTCTCTTCTTTTTGGTGTTTGCGTGCCTGACAGGAAGCACCATTCCTTCCTTTTCTCCCTAGAACCTCTCCCTTCGGTAGGAACGGTCCTCGTTTAACCTTTAATGACATACTGACAGTGGTGTACCGAGGGTAAGTGGCGCTCGGGTCATACTATGATTTTTTTTCTCCTCCCTCCCTTTGCGTAAAAGGCGCCCTGGACATGGTATTTTTCGACTCCTTATAGTATTTGATTTTAAAAAGTAACACAAACATATTAACGTTTTGTCAACATGGCCAGTGGCGCCCATCTTGCATCTAATAATTCTACTACCTTTATTATTATTGTTCGGTAATGATGTGATACTTTCAATCTTATTGTTACCACCCTTTTTTCAGTAAAATTAATGTGCTTAAAAATTCCGAATTAACCAAATATAAACAAAAGTTTGTTTCCTTTCCCATCAAGCTTCCGCTTCGTAAGCATTCGGATTCAATATTTAGGAGACGGCATAATTCTTTATTTGTTGCTCACGCATTCTGAAGATGCCCCTACCCTTTACCTCAAAAAACATTAGATTGCCACTTGATGAAAAAAATACCTAGGTATTCACTTCGATGACCTGTGTATCTAATCTCCTTTTCAATTCAAAAAATAAATTTTAAAAAAACAGAAACACACACAATAAAAGAATTAATTTTGAAAAAAAATGTTTAAAAAAAGTTAGGAGACTTCAAGAAGCATGAATAATACAGGGTGATTCAAAAAGAAGGAGCAGATTTAAAATATTTATTTCTTATCAACGACAATAGATAGAGACACATACGATACATCATTGGATAGAGGAAATTTCAAAATTTTATTTTATGCAATCAACAAGACCTCCATTTTATGCGACAGACATAAATTTAATGAAGAAACTAGTCCCTAGTAATTGAACTCACTGCTATAAAAATTCGATATCGCAAATCTTGAAGAATAGAAGGCATAGGAGGAACATGCACGTTGTATTTAATATACCACACAGATAAAAATCGCGAGGGTTAAGAATGGTATCATACAGATACTGCTGTACCTCATGGTGGAAGTGAGGTGGAGCACCGTCTTGCAAGAAGATAAAATCATCCCGATCTTGTTAAATGTGTGGAAGCAACCAGTTTTGAAGTATATCCGCTTTTACCGGGATTATCCGAATGCATAAAATAAAACTTTGAACTTTCTTACATCCAATGATGTGTCGTATGTGTCTCTATCTAATGCTGTTCATTAGAAATAAATACTTTAAATCTGCTCCTTCTTTTTATATCACCCTGTATATTTCATTAATATTTCACTGTTTTCATTTCAAACTTATACAGCCGCAATGCTCGTGTTATATTGATCATATTCTATGCCTAGTAAAATTTGGGAAGGAAAGTTCTCTAGAAACCGAATCACTAAATTAAATTTTAAAAATTAAATTAATTAATCTATTTTTTATATCTGAACAGTTTACTGATAAGCAAAAACAGGACAATTCTAGACATTTTTTCAATGCGGAACACATAATGGAAAAGCGGGAATAATCAGTAACATATGCTCATTTTATACAGGGGAGAGTGGGGTAAAACCGGCTGCCCTTGATTCTGGTGCTATTATTTTTCCTATCTAGCAGACAGATACTGAATTACACTCTACTAGTCAAGAAAAAGGAACAGTCATAGTGGCGTGTTGTAGCTGTTAAATTCACTGCTTCTGTGAAGGTTTATTTGTTTTAAGACGTCAACTCTCTTATGTTCATTTGATTTTAAACTATCCTTACTTAAAAAAAATACAGTTATAAAAACTATATTTAGTCCAGTTTATTATACGTTTACTAAGGATTTATACCCTATAAAAAAAATTAGGATTTACTCTAATAAATGAGCGGTTCTGTTTCGTTTTTCATGACCTCTGCACTCGGGTAAAACCGGGTACTCCAAGTGGCGTTAGACCTGGACAGCCAGTATTGATGATTCCTTCGATTAAGACGATAAAAACACATCAGACGTTGATTGTTTATATTTTAATGATTCATTTTATAATTTAAATAAAGAAGAAGGGTTAATCCAATGTAAAAATTGTCTTAGCTGTGCCCACGAAAGCTGCAGTGGCGCAGAGGAAGAAGACAATTGCTTAGATGTGAATTTTGTAACTAATATTCTTAAATTTTCATATAAAGCAAAAATGATTGCAACTTTTCCACTGAAAATCGATTTTTTTTTTTCTAATTTCCCATAATGTTAACATGTGTACCCGGTTTTATCCCACTAGTAGGGTAAAACTTGGTGGTTTGACTTTTTTTTATAAAAAAAAATCATTGATAAAAAAGTAATGAAGCTGTGACCTTTCTGGAAAGATATATTGTACTCCAATAAACAATGAATATTTTAATAAAATTTGACAAGCTCTATGCCAAATATTTTGTCTCCAACGGGTCTTCTAACCTTAGCTACCCGGTTTTACCCCACTTTATCTTATAGAAGGATAAAATAAACGTAAGCATTTGGGATTGCACCATCTAATCCGCGACGTGTGGTTAATTTACACATAGAAAGATAAAATAAACGTATGCATTTGAGATTGTAGCGTCTAATCCGTGACGTATGGTCACTTAACATATAGGAGGCTAAAATAAACTTAAATGCATTCGGGTATTTTCTCGATTAATCCTTTACGTATTGTCACTTTACATATAGAAGGATAAAATAAGCTTAAACCATATATCTATGTGGTTTAGAAGTCCTTCAATATCTTATTATTCCCCTGCAAGAAAGAACAAAAATTTGTATTTATGATATTACCATTTCAGAATTATTGCCAATTTTTCAACTTAAAAGATGTCTTTTACCGCACCGAAACCAAACGTACGATTACTTCCTACACATTGCAATAAACGTTCCTCTTTCCAACGGCATTCCACAGACGAGTCCATCGGATCGGAAAAATCGCTTTAAAAACTGCTATTTCCACCTCTTTCAATCACTCTTCCATTTCCCCTATCGCGGAAATGATCATCAGATCCTAATACCTGGAAGAATGGATTCCAATCCTTTGAAGAGCCGACGGGGGAGGAAGCAACAGGCCCACCTGTTGGCAATAAAAGGGACAGCGTTTTTATCGATTGGGGAAACAGGAACGATTTCGCTTAAAACTAGATTTCCGACGATTAAAGCTTGAAGGTAGGAGTATGTCTCTATTGAATGTGCGCGGGAGAGTAAGCACTAATTATTAGAGAGAGAGAGTGGAAACCCTCTGCAAGGGAGTGTTTTCAATTACTTCAAGTAATTCCGGGTGAGGTTTTAAAATTTATGGCGGTTGTTTGGAGGACACTACAATCTGGTTCATAGAATGGGCCGGGAAGATTTAGTCTCGGCTGTGAGGAAATTCACATGATTCTGAAGAAAATGTTTTAAAACATTTGAATAGAGAGTGTTCTGGAATGCGATTTTTACATAGAATAAAATGCAGGTACAATATGTGAGAGGGAACTTGAAAGGGAAACTTTTATAAATATATTAACAAAGGCAAATATATTAATTTCTAAACTGTTACTTTTCGTACGTCGTCAATTTCATTGAAGAAATCCATTTTAATCTAAAGTTTATTTCTAAATTTAGTTTTGGCAAAAATCTTTAAAGCTATCATTGTGTGCCGTCTGTAATTTTTACTTTATCGTCAACGAAGTATGCAAAAAGAATGTATTATAATCGCCACCTTGAGGTTTTGATAGATCCCCACGTTTAATGCCTTCCTAATTCCGAAAAAAAAAACAATTTTTGCATCATGCCTGTCTATATGTGAACATCTTAACTCAAAAATGCAACAAGCTGGACGGGTGAAATTTTTTAATGCAGACTTTACACCAAAATTATATATTTCTATCAAATTTTGGACGAAATCCATTTACCGGAAGTCTGTCTGTTCTTCCGGGTGCATCTGAAGACAATGGCTCAAAAACGCTATGTGTTAGATAAGTGAAATTTCGTATATCTTAGATCTGTATAAACTTTTCAACCAAATCCGCCGAAATGTTGATTGTCTACCGGTTTGTCTATAGGTAGACTTTTGAAGGCACTAACTGAGAAACGCAATGAGCTGCAAATCTGAAATTTGGCATATAGTCTTGACATTAAAATTTTAAATCTGTACCAAATTTTGGTCAAATGGAAGATATCCAAAATGCATACTCGATTTTCTTCACTATACTTCAAAGTTTCAAATAAAACGAACCCTATTGTGTAAGTATACAAGAAAGTCGAGGGCATGACCTCCCGCTGATTAATAATTATTGCATACAGCCTTTAACTGTTTATCTTTGTTAAATATTATTATAAATGTGAATTAGGAACCAACTGCTATTTTATGAAGTTCACAGTATTGCAAACAGTACCTTGTAACGTATAATTTGCTGTCCAAAATTGAACCAGCTGATATTCATTGTCCAAAAAAAGTACTTGTAATGCAATAATTAATTCTGAGAAATTGCAGCATTAAAAAAATTTTTCCGTTGCTTTGCGAATATAGCTGTTGCTCAAAATTCTCTTTTTAGAGTTTGTTCTTTATTGTATAACTCTGACTAATTGAAGCTGATTTCTGTTTGCTTAGTTACTGACTGTTTTGCTCTCGTACAGTAGCTTTTTCTACCACTATGTGCAAAATCAATGACCATACAAAATTAGCTGAAGTTTAGTGTTTAGTATGCTGTTGACTTGAATTGCCTGTCTACTTTAAAGATATACTGTTTGCTGCAAAAGGAAGAGGCATGCAACCCTAACCATGATCAGATAGGAATTACATCTTGACTGCTATTCCCCTTCCTAAACTTTTACATTACACCAGAACAGAAGTATTTGATATATAGCCAAACACATGCACGAGCGTCAGTCACGCTTCTGTTTAATTGATTGAGATATATGGTTCTCAATTTATCTCACAATATTCAATATAAACACTGCCGAGAGAAGATTAAGAATACTAAAATGCAACAGATAAAAAAAGGCCCTGGAATGGAAACGTCACTGCGACAATTTATCACTGGAACATGTAGTCAGTTTGACTCCAGCTCTAAGATAAGTCGATTTTGAAAGTTTTGGAGTATTTTATGGACTTAGAAACTTAACAAGAACGATTTTTGTTTATTAAAATACAAAGTGATTTTTTAAAAGACTGACATTACTCAGAGCCATCTGTAGCTAGATATGTACGCTGAAATGCCACCAAATTTGGTAAGGGGACTGACTAATGACGGCATGGGGAAGAAGATTCTGTGAAAAAAATAGGCGCTAGGAAATGTGGCGCTGCTGTAGGCTACACAATTGAGAATTAGACAAACGAATAACAAAGATTAAATTTCAGTTGAACGCCGCTTTAATGCAGCAAATAAACTGCCCCAAAAGGTTACAGAGATGATATTTCAGTGCACCATACCACTTTATTTAGGAACAACACTTCCTCGGAGAGGGCATACGCCTCTTTCATTTTGACCATCCTTCTCCTGGACCACACATTGCATCCTGTACACAACGTTCTCGACGGCCGAAGGTAACATGCCAACAGGAACTCTCAGCTCAGCCCGTGATATGTTGTCCTTTAAGGTCATCGTGATTGGGACCCTACCGAGATAGACCTTGAACTTCAACTAACCCCACAGAAACCAGCGGGAGTGACCTCCCCTAAACTTTCTCGTATACTGCCCAAAAAGGTGCTGTTTCCCCTCCCACCGCGTGGATAAATTAGAAGACCACATACCAAATTTCAATTATCTAATGTAAGTTACTAAAAGATTTGCACACATCTAAGCAGCCTTTTAGCTTGCCAGCAATATCTCCGATCTGATTGTTACAAATTTACTACCGATAGTTGTAGTTGAAAATATCATGCACATTGGCAGAGTGCTTAAGAAATTAAAAAAGCATGAAAAGCAGAACTGATGAATCAATTGATACTAATTTTGGTTTGTTACTTTATAACTTTACTTTTAACAACTACTTTCGTTCTGTCAGAGTAAAAATAATGCAAAATCCGCTCAGAAAAAAATGCATTACGAAATATACAAAATAAAACTAACCGCCAATCAAATATGCAACTCTTATTGAGAAAATGTTTCGGCGTGAAAGAAAAATTAAAAGAAAACAATCCATAATTAATTCACTTTCATTCGAGAAGAAGTTGGCAGTGAGCCAGGATAGACCGTATTATGGGAACAGCAGTAACCAGTACGCATGCGCGTGGAGATAACGGATTCTCTTCAAAAGTAAATTATACGGACCGACAGACAGTCAACCCTTTGACGGATTTGGCCCAAAATTTTATACGGACCTACATTCATGACGATAAAACTGTGTATAAAATTTTATCCATCTGGCTTTTCAAGTTTTTGAGTTATAGCGTTCGCATGACCTCGAACGTACAGACAGACTTCCCGTTGACGCATTTTGTCCAAAATTTGATAAAAACCTACAAATTATGTTTAAAGACCACATACCAAATTTCATCCCCGTAGCTCTAATGGTTTTTGAGTGATCGTGTTCACAGACAGACACACACACACAGACAAACACACAGACATAATTCCAAAATTGTGTTTTTCGGACTCAGGGAGGTTTATAGCGTGGAGATTCGTCAAAATCTCGAGTTCGAATTTTTTGACGATTACAATACTTTCTCTTTGTATACGAGAAAGTAAAAAGTCAGATGAGGTTAGATCAGGGGAGAATGGATATGGAGAAAATTTGTACAGGATGCAATGTGTGGTCTAGGAGAAGGGTGGTCACATTGAAAGAGGTATATGCCCTCGTCGAGGACCTCCTTGAAACTTTCTCGCTTACTCCTAACACGGGTGGGGAGGAAAATGCACCGAGCGCCAGAAAAGTGCGGTATTCCTTAACGCAGGTGAAGAAAACGCCCCACCGTTCGCTCCTTTTTTGTCTGTGCGTCGTAGAATGGAGAGGAAACGAATATGCAATTTCAACGTTTTTTAAACCGATTTAAAAGAAAATTTGAGACAAATCTACAATTAGAGTTTCAAGACTACATACGAAATTTCATTTATCTAGGTCATTGCTTTTGGAAGTTATCGTCTTCAGAAGTATGCGATTATGCAGACCGACAGTCAGCCCTCCGAAGGATTTGGCCAAAAATTTGATACGGACCTATATTCCTGATGATAATACTGTGCACCAAATTTTATCCATCTAGTTATTCAAGTTTTTGAGTTATAGTGTTCACATGAACGTGGACAGACAGACAGACTTCCCTTGGAGAGATTTTGTCCAAAATTTGAAAGAAACCTACAAATTATGCGTAAAGACCACATACCAAATTTCATCCCTGTATCTCTAATAGTTTTCGGGTTATCGTGTTCACAGACAGACATACAGACATAATTCCAAAATTGTGTTTTTCGGACTCGGGGAGATCTAAAACTTGGAGATTCGTCAAAATTTCGAGTTCGAATTTTTTTAACGATTACAATACTTTCTCTTTGTATACTTCGTATACGAGAAAGTAACGAGTGTTCTCCCCTAAACTTTCTCGTATACTCTCTATCACATATAGAGAAAAATTAAGCTAAAAGGCAGTAGAACGAACAAGCGTCCCTAATGCAGTGGATAAAAAAAATAAGCGAAACGTCAGAGAGTCAACCGACAGACTGTCCTACAGACAGTCAACTCTTTCACGGATTTCGTCCAAAATTTGCAACGGACCTACATTCTTGATGATAAAACTGTGCACCAAATTTTATCTATCTAGAGTTTTAAGTTTTTGAGTTATCGTGTTCGCATGAACACGGACAGACAGACTTCCCGAGGACGGATTTCATCCAAAATTTGATAGAAACCTACAAATTATGTGTAAGACCCATATACCAAATTTCATCTCTCTAGCTTTAATGGTTTTTGAGTTATCGTGTTCACAGACAGACATAATTCTAAAATTGTCTTTTTCGGACTCAGGGAGGTCTAAAACGTGGAGATTCGTCAAAATCTCGAGCTTGAATTTTTTTTAACGATTACAGTACTTTCTCTTCGCATACTTCGTATTCGAGAAAGTAAAAAGACTGATCAAGAGGTAGGGGAGGAAATAAAGTTTGGAATCCGCGGGTCTGTTTCGGTCTATATTTGAGTTTATTTTCAGACAGAAATATCTAAGTTCAGAAAGGATTTTCGGATTCAGAGTGGTCCAAAAATTGGAAATTCATCAAATTCTCGAAGGGAAATTCTTGACGATTACTAAACTTCCTCTTTCTCTGCTTTGTACACAAGAGAGTAAGAAAGACTACCAAGAAGAGGAATGATTTAATTGTAAATCGATAAATCTCTTAATATTATAATTTCTTAAGAGTTTGAAATTAATGCACTCATATTTAGTGCATTCATACATTCTGAACACTTTACATGGATTAAACCATTTGAAAACGTAAACACTTTGCATAGAATTTGCATACTCTATTTCTTAAACTATCAAGGTTGGCAGAGATGAAGAGAATGGAAAAGCGTGTCTACGCCTATTACCTACCAGCTGTCACGCGCAGATAAGTCATGGCCAAAGCAATGGACAAGAAGAAAAAAATCGCCTGTTTAGAATTATTTATAACATTTGTTTGGCAACAACTCTCTAGAATTTTCCACTGCCGGTTATTATTAAAACAATCAGTTCTATATTTATCCAAGGCTGTTTATCGACATAACACGTAAAAAAGAAAGAAAAGAAAAATACAAAAACATTCCCGCCATGATGATCATTCGGCCTTATGCGGGCGCGACCTTTGCAGTTTCCGCCATCTTCTATCTTCGATATTTTTCTTCCACGGAAGCTGGCAGGTGCTTCACTTTTTCGGAAGAATTCAGACGCAACAGTAATGGTTGCCCCTATAAACGTCCCTACCTTATTTTTCAGAAGTCTTCTAGTTTATTTTTTTATTCTTCAAAAGATCTCTAACATTTCCTGGGATCTTTGGGAAGGGAATAATCCCTCATATCGATCGAAGGCAGCAAATAATGTTATTTCGTGGAGGCGAATAATCCCGAGGCATGTTCTATTATCTTGTCTTTTTATCTCTGGGTGTCATTCACTGCCGGGATAACTGAGTTTTAGTAAGACATGAAAGTAGATTGGGAAAACTATCCTTCGGAGAATTATTTTTTCTGGAAGCAGAGAGTAGCGTAGTTTATGTAATTTAGAAAGGAGGTTAGTGGAGAGGTTTAACGTATAATTAAGATTCATTGGAAATCTTTCGGCTTAGGGTCGTTTTGTAACAAGAATGTGCTGATAAATTTTTTAAGAATGGTAATCATTCTTGGATCTTACTTGTAATAATATATGAACTCACTTCTACGAAGGAACTCTTTAAAATTTGATTCCATAAATGGTATTTTAAAATGTTCTACTGTATTTTTAATTCTATAAGAGCAATAACTAATGTAAATAATGAAATTAACTTCCGAGCCATTTGTAGCAATTTTTAACATAGCCTTCTAAAAGGTTGCTCCTAGCACACCAACGAAGTTTAGAATGGAGTAAATCGTTATTGATCGTAATTCCCCTCTTATTGCGTTATCTTTTCATATTAAGAAAAATCTATAAAAATATTTCTAATGGAGAGTAGTGCTGTTCAGATTTTGATCTAAGGACATTATTTTCTGCATAGAGTCTTTGTTTCCTTGATGACGTAAATCAAAACATTCCATATATAATATTTAATTAGTATTTGAGATAGAATCATCGGCCGATTATTAAAATAAATAAGGTCAGAGTGAAGTCATTTGATGTCTTAGACATATAACAAGCTTAACAGCGCAAGCCATTGGACATCTAACTGCATATTATCTGCGCTACGCCGTCACGGTTTTTTTTTTCCTGCAAGATGCGTAGTCGCTTCCAAAATCAAATTGGCATGACGCATCTGACGCGTGTCACATGAGCATGAATATACTCCATTGCCATTTCTCTGAGAAATAATAGTAAGAGCATAATTTGTGATACAATATCCGATTATTAAATATTAATATATGTTACCGTCAATGTATAAAACGCCGGCATTCTATAGAATCCCGGGAGTTTTTAGGCATTTGACATTTTAGTTTTGCTATAATAACGCCCTGTTTTGAAGCATTACACGAGAGCTATTTTGGGATGGGTCTCGTAATTTTGAACCTTGGTCAGATGACGAAGGCATACCCAAGCTGGCACCCCACTTCCAGACTTCCGCAGCTGGAGGACGTTTGACGTACGACTTCCGATAACATGCCCGATTTAGCATGAACTGTCCACATATACGGCGGAGCTTTGGAGGAATCGGGTTTCGATCCTGGAACCCTCAGGCCCCTAAGCCAACACCTTACCACTAAGCCACCGCGATTTGGGCTGTTCGAATTTGTAATGAATCTACTACCTACCTGTTAGCTTTAAAAAGAGTACAGATATAATAGGGACTAATACCACTTGGCTTAGCGTAACTAGGCAAGTTCCGGAATCAATGACTTGAGATAAATTTGAAATGGAATAGTTTCTTTCAAGTATATGGGATAGGGAGTTGTGCTTTCTTGTAGAACTGACCTACATTTGTGTTTCGCCTGGAGGAAAACCAAGAAAACTTCAGACAGCCCAACTGCAGTGAGCAATACGTTGATAGTGTGCACATCGATTAATCAGTTTTTCAATAATGCTCTGGCACAGCCAAAAGATAGAACTTCCAATCTTCCAACTGAAATTCCTGAACCATGCGACACCTTAACTCACTACCCCAAGCGACAAATAATGTACAATCCTTTTTAATTCGGCGACTTTTTCTCTGCTTCTTTCTTAGCTCAATTTATTTCTTTTCGTGCCTTTATTTCTTTGTTTTTTATAGGATCGTAGTGATTTTCCTACTGCCAAGAAAACAAATCTCCAAACTGAGATATTTAATAATCCCAAAAAAGCTAAAATTAAGCACAAAATTACAGATTTGGACTTAAAAGCTTTTAGAGTTAAAAACCGAATTTTATGAAACACTGAAACAGAATTCCAAATCTAGATATCCGAATGTTATGAGATAAATCGATACCTCAAGATATCTGGTAAGCCCAAGATATGAGGTGACATCTCTACAATTTTATGAAGTCCTTTCTGGCAAAACAAAACTGTCCAGACACCAATCTGCACTAAACAGCTTCTACGTAAGTTTGCAGGGAAGAAATGATGAAAGCAATATCCAGCACACCTCTCACAATCGTCTCTCTCGTGGACCCTAAAAGCTCAACGACTCCGCAGAGTATAATATCTAGTAGATCCCCTGAACATTGTGTATTTACCCTGATGGCATTAACATTTGCCATTTGTCACCCCAGGGACAAGTCAATGTTATTCAGAGATGGCGCGAATGCTTTCTAAATAACCACAGGGGAAAATAAATAGGCTTGCCTGTCGTTTCGTCAAAGTTCGTGGCATTTCCGCCTTAGCACTATGTTGGCTTCGCAGAATGAAGCCAACCGTTTATGCTTTTCGAGAGATTTTTGCTTTCTTCTATACAAAGAGAAATTATAGTTGTCAAAAAAACTGACATCGAGATTTTAATGAATCTCCATGTTTCAGACTATTCCAGGGCCAGATTTACACATTTCTACGCCCCTAGGCCCAAGGATATTCTGGGTCTCTCTCTCAAAAATATTAATATGTAATTCTCAATTTAATAAAAGATCGTTTATTTTTTAAACATATAGGCACCTAATACAATCTTTATAATATTTTAACCACATTAAATTTTTTGTTCAAAATTACACTACTTATGAAATAACATAACATTAACATCTACGAAAATGGACCATCGAATTTCTTGAAATCATTTGAAATACCTACTAGAACTTCTTCCTTCGCTCTTTGTCACTGAATAGGTTTGAAGGAGGATTCAAGTGAATAGACTCTATTAAATTTATTTCATTGCAAAGAAGTGCATGAGAAAGAGACGAATAAGGTGCATAGAAGACAAAAAATGTGTAGCTCAATATATTAAATGTAACGAAGGTAAATTTCAAAAACATCATTTTATATTCTCAAAATAATACTGAAAAATTTGTAAATATTTGATTGTTATTTCTTCTGTATATGCTCCGCCCTGACAGCTGCGCCCTAGGTCATGGCCTAGGTTGGCCCTATGGGAAATCTGGGCCTGGACTATCCTGAGTCCGAAAAATCTATTTTTGGAATTATGCTTGTCTGTCTGTGAACACGGTGAAGTCAAAAACGGAACTAGATAGACATATGAAAACTGGTGTCTGGTCTGAGCACCGAAAGTGCCTTTCAATCAAATTTTGAACGGAATCCATCAACGGGGCGTCTATGTGTCCGCACCACTGACTCTAGCAACTTGTTAATTGGAATAAATATCCTCAATCCCACTTTCAAACGTCCTCATGTTGGTATGATGGATAAGTTTGGCGAGCATGACACTGACTCAGGTGTCGCCCTCATTATTTGACCACGGTTCAAAATCGCGGAGTCCGTCACAAAATAGACTTCATATAACACTCTAATCAATCAAATCCAATCATATAATTGAAAATAAAATGTAAACTCTATATTTAGCGTGAGATAATGGGAAAATCAAAATTCGAGCGGCACAGAAATGAAAAATTAAATGACTTCTTTACACGAAAAGAATGAATTTATCATCCGTATTTGCACTTTTATATTCACTGATCTCATGTCGTTTCTTTCACCCTTTATTTTTCAAAAGTTTAGTCCTCTACTGACTTTATCGCAGGCCATTTCGAGGACCCATATTAGTGGGGGTGGAGGCCAAGACAAATGCCCATTTTACCTAATGGATAACATGCCTGTGGAGTCACAGTGGGTTGAGAAATGCATTTGCCATTATTAGAAATGGGACTTGCATTGAGAGTGTCAGCGTAAGGTAATGGACCGAAGCGTTACTTGTGAAATCTCGTTTCGAAAGAGACCGAAATGCTGCTTACACAACTCTCAGAGGTAGAAATGTTGCTGACTCTTTGATAATGTATGGACATCTCGAGTGGGAGTGAAGTTATGTGAATTTAGATTATTTTGTCAATTTATATCTTCTGGGGAGTCATATATTTAGAATATATGTATTGGATTTTTTTACGAAAACTAGTAAATATGGGTATATTTAAAATATGTTATTGTTGGCGTGACAAATTTGAAAGATGTTTAAGCTTTAAGGAAAAGCTTTAGTTGTTAAAATAATGATCAATGCCAGATTTGGTGAATTAAAAACAGGAGATATGTAGAAAAGAAAAGTTTTCTGACAGCAAGCGTCTTTAAAAATGAGGTAGAAGAGAATAATTTATTTGAATTTAGAAACATTGACAGACAGATTTAATTGAAAATAGGTACGTGTACTTATTAGGTTCTATATTTGTTGCCGATTTTGTTTATCGTTTGAAACAATCATCTGGACATTTTGAGATGACCGTATGGATACATAAGTAAACTGCATTCAAAATTCCAAAAGATGTTTATTCAATGAAAAATGCTCGTGTCATTTTTTTATGTCAAATGTGCATGATTTTTTTAGTTCTCAAGAAAACTTATTATGTAATCTGTAGAGTATGTTTAAATAAATTTTTTACGTAATATTTTAGTCATTTATTTTCATGATTTACATGATCCCCTATCAATCGATGAAACACTCAGCGTTTTTGCTACGCTCCTTCTATGTCGAAGTAAATGATTGCAGCTCCTGCTGCAATAGAGAAAATGCATTTTAAAATTCATTGCACCCCTTAGAAATTTGTTGTATCAAAAAACTGCGCGTCACCTTTTACCGAAAAAAATGTTCCTATTATTCCCTCAGGGGTTCCCACTTTTTTTTCCCTCGCGTACCCCTTGTTCAGCCTTGTTATTTTCGCGTACCCTATTGTCATATCCCCCTTCCTCCAACCATCCGTCTATGGAAAGAAGTTTTTATCAATAATGTTAAGGGCTTAGGTAAACTGAAGAGTCAAATGACTTGAATTAATAACATTTGCAGGACTTATTTTTGATTTCACATTTTATTCCATTTCTCCAATAGTATTATTTCCAAGCTAAAACGAATGAAACCAGTATTGTAATTAATTCGTTTTAGCTTATAAAGATATCTAAAAATTATACTTCCTTCTGCTTTCTTTTTTTTTCTTATTTTGAGGGTAGGCTTTAGGACTTGCACAACTTTCACTCTTACTTTTCACACGAACTTTGGGAACCAAAATTCAGTAACATTTTTAATCCCTTATGTTTTCTTGTGTCCGCCATTACAGACTTTGAGTTCGCGTACTCCCAAATGGTCCTTCGCGTACCCCCAGGGGTACACGTACCATAGGTTGGGAACCTCTGTTCTACGCCAATGAGTTGAATCTTTGTATATGAAATCATAAAGAAGAAAAATTTTTCTCGCATGTTTCCACATAAAGTTGCCACTTATCACGTGTGTTTTCGTATGGTTGCGATTGAGTGTTATGGAACCAAATGTTTCCGAATGACATTTATAAAAATTATCTAAGTGTATTAAGAATTATTTTTTCCGCTGACATTTTGTAACCGTTCTTTTATTTCATATGTTTTTCCAGTTATAACTTCTGAACATATTGAACGGAAATTATTTTTGCGTCATCTTAAAAATAAAATAAATAACCTGCTCAATCATGTTATTTTGATTACAGTTTTATTTTTTCCGAGTTTCGTACTTCTTTTAAAATCAAGTTTCAATTACAGACACGATAACTTGCACATAAATAAAAATATTAAGTACTTTCACTAAACGCAAAAGTAAGGCAAGTGTAAATAAAGACTATAACTAAAAAGGATGCAATATTTGCATTCAAAGTGAATGGCACCGTGCGTGTTTAAGAATCTTTATAAATATGGCGATGATTATTTTATTATTTATTTTTTGTATAGCTCCATAGTAAAATGAAAGGTATGAGGACTACGTGCCAAATTTCATTCATTTAGCTTGGTGAAATTTTTATTTATCGTATACACCGACTTACATACGATGCTGAATTTTTTGATGGTTTCTAAATTTTCTCTGTGTGTATACTACTTACATGAGAAAATAAAAAGGCTGTATTTGCAAACGAAAGCAATAAAATAAGTAAGCAATGAAAAACGAAAGCAATAATTATGCTAGTTCAAGGCTACTGAAAATGTAATTAACTTTCGTTTATATGAGTAAATATTTTTTTGAAAATTTTTAATACCAAAGAAATCTAACATTTTTGTTTGTTTATTTGTTTCGTGAAATTTTGAGATCGGGGAATTCGTTTAGGAAGTTCACTTCCTCTGAATAATTTTGTGCTTCCTCATAAATAAATTGCCTCACAAAACTGATCTCAAAAATCGTAAAGTCGTATTTAGAGCAATTGCGCAGTTTGAGAACAATAAAATTTTACCCCATTACTCCATTATTCAGACTTATTCATTCCCCCTGTTACCCCATTATTCAGACAGAAAAGAATGTAGCCATAATTAGATGTCAAATGCATATAACGTTAAAAGGAATGTCCAGATAAGGAAATCATTCCAAGACGATCTATGTGCGTTTTCTGTTACAAAAATGACAACCTGTAAAAAATTTCCTTGATTAAAATATTCTAAGAGTGTTGGAAAACAAGATAGGTATCGTGAATATAAATTGCTTACCTTATATAATTCATGATGTTAACACACAACACTACTATAGCATTCCAAGGACAAAATATTGCCAAAAATGATATTTACTGTAGCATGCCAAGGACAAAATGTTAGCAAAAATGATAACACCAAGATACAAAAAAAGAGACCTTCTGCTTATGTAATTTTTCTTCAATATCTTTAAAAAACCGTGAGAAGTATCTGCCGTTATTTACAGAATAAAACTGATTACCTTCTTCTAACAATAAGGTGAAAACTGAAGTAGTTGTGAAGAAATCACAAGCATCTTTTAACAGAAAAAAGATTCTCCAAAGCTTTGCAGAATGAAAAGTTTTATAATTAGCATTAATACCCTGAATTAATACCCTTAGTAAAAAATTGAGATTTATTTTCAAGAGCGAAAGCAGGTGGGTAAGTTTTTTAACCAATCACCATGGTTCTAAGGGCTTAATTACTAACAACGACACAAGTAGGCGGAGTTTGCAGGATGATAGGAAATGGCCTTAGAAATAGTTACGATTTTTAAAACACAAGTTTTGATTTTCCCCGTATTAAGGAAGCTTTATCCTGTTTTGCCAACAGAATTTCTTAATAAGAATTTGAGCATTTTTAATATGGAATTTTATCTTGAAATCGGACATTATTTTATTACGTATATAATATAAAGTAAATATTTTAAAAATAACTTGGATATTTTTCAATTCTTGACATTGCTAAATCCATTATTCAGTTGATGGGATTTGATTTTGAAAGAAAAATGACAAAAAAGGAATTCGCCCTTCGTGAAAGTCTGTTTAAAATGTTCATGAAATTTAAAATTGTTAAGGTATTGTCTGTAACTGGCAACAGTAAAAAAAGTTTAGAATTTTTATGGACTTTGCTAAGTTTGCGTTCGTTTTCTTCCCTGCATGATTGTATTTTTTTTCCTTGTTATGTGCTAAATGGAATAATTACAGAATAGTTATGTATAATTCACGTCCATACATGGAAGTAAAAAGTAAGTTCTTTATAAACAATCTGAATATTTTTCAAGAAACTAACTTTATTCCCAAAGTTGATATTAAGATAATGAAATTAAATTTTGGATGAAAATGTTAAAATTGAATTATCTATTTGAAATTAATTTATAAATTTATCCTTCACAGCTGCCAACGAAATTTAGAATATCTTACTTTTATAACTTTTTTCTTGTATAACTTTTATTTTTTGCTTGTTTTGCATCACTTTATAATTATCATTTATTGCTCAGTGATTCTCGTATATATGTACAAATATTGAGGTACTTCATATTCATTCTTGACTTGAATTTTTTTTGAACAAAATATTAATTGTAAATTGTATTCCATAATTCATAACTAAGATTATGTTCAGCATATTGAGATTGATTTTAAATGAAAAACATTAGAAATGGAATCAGATATTTGAAATGAATTATTTAAAATTTATCGTTTGTGACTTGCTTCCTGAAATTTCAAATTATTATCTTATTCTTTGCCCCTGGCCGCCTCAATTGAATTTAAAAATGAGTTTTAGAAACTGTCAATTTCGCATAGGTTTACTCTCGTTTTTTTTCGTGACATTTTTTGCTTGCTATATGTTAATTAAAATCAACAGTTATGTGGTTCCTGTTCACACTTGCTATATGTTAATAAAAAAATCAAATAACATCAACAGTTATGTGGTTCTCGTTCACACTTACAAGTTTGAAAGTAAGTACATAATTAACAACATGAAATATTTTTAAAAAGTGTAAATTTTGTTGCAAAAACCATCATTAAGATGAGAATTTTGATTTCTTAATGGTAAAGTATTTTTTACAGTCTTTATTTAATTTTATTAATTAATTTATTGCACTAGATGTACTGTAAAGCAACTGAAAAAAACTTCTAATGTTCAGTTTCGTCATTAAAAACATTTTTATTATTTTAATTATTCACGAACGAATTTCTATATAAATCTCTATTGTAGAGAAAATTTCATCGTATAGAGAATTATTTATTATTCCTTATATAAAGATAACAATAAAATACAACTGGATTAAAAAACTTTCTACTCTTTTGTCTAATCCTAAAGATTCATACTTTATGACACAATAGAGAAACCACTCTCATCATCAGTTTATGATGATGGAATTTATCCACCAAATCCCCATATGATTATATTTTCTTTCCTACAGCTACAAGTAATAACATAATGATGCACACATATGAGATAACATAGCCTGTCCTTTGAATGGAAGTATTAATGGAAGAGTACACAAACCTTCCCGAAGTTTCGAAAGATACCCACTCATGAGGAACCCATGGAGATTATTAAAATACTCTTAAATTAATTAAAAATGAACTGATTAACATTATGGTTTCAAGCTCACTCGTCGCCTTTCTGGATAATGATGTAGTTGAGAAAAATCTAGTAGCGGTAATTGCAAACCGATGAATTTGTTGGTGAACATAGAGCGATAAAAATTGCTAATTAAAACTTCTTAGTCGAAACAAGTTAAATAGGATTAATTACTGAAAGTTGATTTGGGCAGTTAGAGAAAATAATTTAACCGAAATAGGGTTGTTTTAAGTGTGGTTTAGAAATGGAAGAGAATGTTCAAAGAAAATTCATCTGCAATATATGTTTCTTAAATCAGTGCCTTCTCCTAATGATCTATCTCTTGTGTGTCCTTTAAAAAACAGTTTTATATGTATATTCCTTAGTTAAGGTTTCTAATTCCTAAAATTTTTTCAATGATATCTTAATGTTATACAGTTGAAGTGAGACAATAATATGGGGTGGTAAAAGATTGCTTCAATAACAGACCGGTTTAAATGTTTGATTTTACATTATTGACCACAGGGAACTAAGTGTAGCTTTAAATATTCAAAACTAAGATTCATTTAATGAACTTTTTAACTTGTTATTAATTATAATATTTTCACCATTTGAAAGATGTACAGGCTGTCCACACTTATCGTGATTCAATAGCTAATTTCTAAACCGCTAGAGATATAGATAGAGATATAGTTCCAATTGGAAAAATGCTTTAAATGAATGGAAAAATTATATTTTATATTTTTTGAGTCTATAAACATATTTCTGAAAAAGTTACGGATTCTAGTTTTTTTTACGGTCCCCCGGTACTAGTAGTCCATAATTAATAAAATATTTTTCACACACTAACATTTTAAACAAATAAAGTTCCACTCTTCTGCGGCTAAAACTGGTCGAGTTATTGAGCTTTGAATATCGTTGACTTAGACCACTTTACACCATTTCAATGGCAGCCTCGAACACGATCCACCAATCAATGCACAACACTTGGTCGACGAGGCCGCTGATTAGTTTAAAATTATGAAATTCAAAGCTCCATAACTCAGTCAGTTTTAGTCGCAGAAGAGGGGAACTTTTTTTGTCTAAAATAATGGTGTGTGAAGAATATTTTTCTAAATATGACTGATAGGACCGGGGACCGTATAAAAAATTAGAATTCGTAACTTTTCAGAAATATATATATTGACTCAAAAAATATAAAATATAATTTTTGTCTTCATTTAAAACATTTTTTAAATTGGAACTATATGTCTATATCTAACGGTTTCGAAATTTGCTATTGGGCCACGATAAGTGTGGACACCCTGTATAATCATTGTTGCAAACCACTTGAAACATTGGTAATGAGATGGTTACGTTTTCATTTATGCTCGTAGTTTCTTGAAACAAAAGTACTTCCTACAGCACTTTCTACAAATCTTACTTCCTGTCAATTCACGTGACAAACGTAATTGTATATGCGTCAGCTAACATCTAACTGCAGATTTTCTTATGGTGTGCTTTGACGTTATGTCGTTTTTTTGTCCTCCTGCAAGAAGTACAATAGCTGCCAAAATTAAATTTATTCCATCCATTTGGTGTACATCCGTTGAATTACGTACGTGCTCCATGAATTGACTTCATAATCGCAGGAAGCCAAGACTCAATAGGAATGCGATAATATCTGTAATTTATCAATTAAACTGGTCTGCAAAAAAAATTTTTTTTTAGAGCCCTGATACCATTCCTTCTGATTCTTATGTTAAATGACCTCCTAAATCCAAATATGATCCCCATTTTGCCCCATCATCCACCGTTTTCTCGGGACGCCCCCCCCCCCCCATAAGTATCACTTTTCGGTAATTTCATGCCCATGAATTTGATTTGGAGGGGGTGGGAAAGCATTACTTTAACCATTAAATGTCTTCTGAGGGGCTACAGAGGTGAACATTTCTAAAATATGAACATTTATAGCAAGGGAGGAGATTTGGGGGGGGATTTTCCCGTTTAAATTTTTTTTAAATCAATAAAAATTATCGGTTTCCTGGGGTTTTTTCGCAATTTTTTCACTTATTTTTTTACATATTGCAGCTTCCAGCCCCCCCCCCTTTTCCTCACCCAAACACGCCAAATAATAAAAATATATATCAACAATTTTGGCTAAAAGCGGGTGAGGGGGAAAGGTCCCGAAGCCCTCACAAGAAAGTTTGGAAGATTCACTGTACAACGTCGCCGCTCTTTATTTTTATCACCGCTCGGTAATTTTATGGCCATGAATTTTATTTAGGGGGGGGGGAGGATTATTTTAACACTTAAGTTTAAAAATAAATAAATAATAATAATAGATAATATAATATAAAATATAATAAATGTAATTTATAATAAAGTACCTTTATCTGGTGCTTGCTTTCCTCTTGTACCCTGAAGTAGAAGTTTTTCGTACCAATGACCAGCAGTATTCTGCCAACATGCTCGCATTCCACTTCCCTGAAAATCTCCTCTCGAACTGAGCAATGTCTTGATGGAACCGTTCCCCGTGTTCATCTGAAACTGCTCATAAATTTTCATTGAAAAATTCCAGGTGTGAGTGAAGGTAAAGCACTTTAAGCGACATGTTGCACCGCATGGCCTTGTACGCTGACAGCAATTCATCGGCATGAGCGACATAATCATCACTTTTTTTTGCTACCCAAAAATTTTCATACACACGTTTTTGAATGCAAGCCATGCTCGTTTTTCTTTGTTATTCAGGTGTTTTATAAACGTTGAATCTTTAAAAAGTTGTCTAAACTGGGGGCACACTAAAATTCCTTCCTTGATTTTAGCCTCACTAAGAAGAGTAAATTTAGTTTTCAAAAAGTTAAATCCATCACCTGTCTTATCCATTGCTTTCACAAACTGTTTGATCAATCCGAGTTTGATGTGCAAAAGCGACAACGTTGTACAGTGAATCTTCCAAACTTTATTTTTTTATATTAATTTTATATTTTTATTTTTAAATTTAAGTGTTAAAATAATCCTTTCCCCCTCCAAATCAAATTCATAGCCATAAAATTACAGAACAGTGATAAAAATAAAGAGCGGCAACGTTGTACAGTGAATCTTTCAAACTTTCTTCTCAGGGCTTCGGGACCTCTCCCCCTCACCCGCTTTTAGCCAAAATTGTTGCTATATATTTTTATTATTTGGGGTGTTTGGGTGAGGAAAAGGGAGGGGGGCTGGAAGCTGGAATACGTAGAAAATAAGTGAAAAAACTGCGAAAAACCTATCATTTTTACTGATTTTTTTTAAATTCAAGGGGACAAATCCCCAAACAAATCTTCCCCCTTGCTCCAAATGTTCATATTTTGAACTTTTCACGTCTGTAGCCCCTCAGAAGACATTTAACGGTTAAAATGATCGTTTTTCCCCCTCCAAATCAAATTCATGGCCATAAAATTACCGAAGAGTGATAAAAATAGGGGGAGGGGGGGGCGCCCCGAGAAAACAATGGGTGATGGGGCAAAATGGGGGTCATATTCGGATTCAGGAGGTCATTTTACATAAGAATTTGCAAGAATGGTGTCGGAGCCGATTTTCATGCGGAGCAGTGTTATTTACTCTTTTGTATCTTGAACGCTGGAATTGGAACAAACTTTTAACTCGAAAGAGGCAAAATATAGCCTTAAATCTTGATTTATATTAATATGTGAATGCGATGAATTATATTAATATGTGAATGCAGTATATGAATGTGATGAAATTTCTCTCTCTCTCTCTTTGTTATTTAATATCAGTAAACGACTGAATTCAAATTTCAGATTTATTACTCCATAACTTACATTGTTACACTTTTTTATATTGCAAACTTTATTTTAGAGTATACGCATCCTTAACTGTTTAGTACGCAAGTCGAAAAGGTAATATGGGAACCGCATCTTTAAGGTATCCGACTACGTTCGGAGGCCTTTTTTTTAAATAGTGATATTTGAAGCAATATTTTTGTATGTTTATATGACATTTATGTTAAAACTTAATAAATCATAGAAAAAAGTTAAATGAATTAAATATATTTTTAAAAATTTGAAAAAACTTAGATTTTTTTGCACTAAATTTGACCTTTTTTCAAACACCCTCTTTCAAAAAGAAATGATCAGAATGATAAATCCTTTAGCATACATAATCCTTCAACTATTGGCTAGGTCCTGAAGCAAAAGTTTTGCAATGTATCAAAAAACATGTAAATTATAAGAGTTTTAGTGTGAAATCATGAATTTTTAAAGAATTTTGGCCTTTTTTTCAAACCTTAAAAGATACATAACTTTTTAATGGAGCATTATTTCACTTATATTTTTGGTTCATTACCTAGACAATATAATAAATAACATGTATGCCAAATTTGAGACGGATATCTTAAGTTGAATTTTAGTTATCGTGTTTGAAAAATGAAAATTTTGCAAAAAATCACATTTCGAGAAAAATGAGTTTAAAGTTTATGTTTTTAATTTACAATAAGAAGAAAAAAGAATTTTTCTTCAATACTCCCCAGTTTTGTAGGCTAGTCCTTAGTGTTTGCCAGCTTAGCACATTTTTTGAAATTTTCTGATTGGAAATTTTTTTTTATTCGTTTTCTTGAGCCTTATGTGTCATTATCGTTTTCTATCATTCAGCCGCCATCGATAGATTTGAATATTGTTTTTCAGTCAAATAACTTTATAATGCCTATTAGTTGATCTAGAGATACTTTTAGTGATTGATATTGATCATAATTACAATTTATGCACTTTTCCTACGTTTATTATCAAAAATTACATCATTAACGGAGAATCAAGATACTGCAATGATTCAAAATTACCTAAATTTGCAACAATGTCACAGAAAACAAAGAAATTCACACTTAAAATCTTTCAAAATAATATCTGGTATACAGAAAATAGTATAAAACAAAAATAAACAATAAAATTTAAATATCTTAAGTAAAAACAATGAAAAATGCTTCTTTATCGTATTATTTACCACTCCATTTTCAACTGTCAAGTTCTACTAAAATGTCTCTAATTTCACTTCTGATCATCATAGATGTAAAATAAAAACTGTTTTGAAAACTAAAAACAATAGGCTTTCAGATAAGACATTAAAAAAAAATTATGATTTTCGATCAAAAATGGGTTTTCGAACGTATGCGGATACCTTAATGCACAATATCAATAATTAAAATCAGCGATTTCAAATATTTAATGGTGTTCATAGCCTTACGATACATAAATTCGCATGAATTTAACCCGTTAAGTCAGAATGCTGCAATTTTTATATATTTTATAAGCAAAAAGAAAAAGTTTTAAATAATTAGCTGTCAGAAGGTAACTGCCATTAATTTCAACAGTATGAGAAAAATGTAGACAGTTATCTGCCCTCTGAGTGGGTCGAAGCTTACGAATTATTACGCAGTTTATTAACTCAATGAGTAATTGTCACGTGCTCAAATCTTGGTATTTCTTTGCCCTCGTTATTTAAAAGAGCAAATTCTCGAATAACTGGACTAAATGCTTCTTAAATTTCTACTTCTCTCACAAACAAAAATGGAGACTTTTTCTCTTGAATCATTCCCGATGACAAGATTTTTCTTCAAGCTGAAGGACAAGGTAACAAAATTCAATCAAGCTTTTTTAAATTCATTCTGAGTTTTTCATAAGTTAGCAAAACAAAAGGAACTTGACAGAAAATATGCAGAGAATAATAAATCGAATTATTTTCATTTCAGCAGCAAACTTGAAGCTTCAGATAACTTTAAAATTCACTTTCGTTATTTGTTAGAGATCACAAAATTTTGAAATTTTTATTTGTTTATAAAGATATTATAAATTCATTCTTAACCCCATTCTTATTAGTTATTTTAAGAATGGTTTAAGGGAATTTTTTCAATTGTTGCTACATTGAAATTCATTTTTATTTAGAATTCTTTGATTCAAAAACGCTTTGGGGATGACAAATCATTTCATCTGGCATCCTATTTTATGTTTCAACTCAAATGTGCTATTAAATGAAATCTTTTGACGTAAACTTACGTCTCTCAATAGCAGTCGGGCCGCGGTGGCCTAGTGGTAAGGTCCCGGCTTTCAGGCCGGAGGGCTCCAGGTTCGAAACCCGATTCCACTGAAGATCCGCCGTGTATGGAGTCTGCTGCACGTGGAAGCTTGGAGAGGGGGATGCCAGCCCAGGCGTCGCCCTCGTCATTTGACCGTGGTTCGAAATTACCAGGTCCGTCCCAAAATAGCCCTCGTGTTGCTTCAAAACGGGACATTAATATAACTAAACCAAACTCAATAGTAGTCTAATGGTGTGTCGGGAAAGGAAAACATTAAAGGAAATCATCTGACATTATCACTTTCTATTAAAAGTCATTTACGTGTTTTATAGAATTTCGTTTGTTGAAGTAACTATGACTCATAGAATAAATTTTTATTCCGTTCATTCAGTTTAAACATGTGCCTTATTCGCAAATGATTAATATAAACAGGCTGTTGATCAATTTCGAAGAAGTAAGTTTAATGTGCCCTTCTGAAAATATACGTGGTGCTGATAATAGTCAGCATATAATTTGATAAAAGATGTTTGTTGCGACAGGACCAGTGTGATTATTCAGGAATTCTAGCCTTAGATAGTGAGCCCTATACTCACAGGCATCTTAATAGATCAACAGATCTTGAACAAAACTTCTTCACACAAATTCCATTAATTTTTTTTAATTCCGGATTATAAAGGTTATGAGCCCTTTGCTCACACATCATTACCCGGCCATATCATAGAAGCTTCTAACAAAAAGTAAACAATCTTTGGGTCTACATTTGGCAACCCCGCCGAGGCGCCAATCGCAGTTGGCGCGTTCAACAATGTTAGTAGAGTGATTAGAGAGAGGACGAAACCATAGCACAATGAAATTTCGATTAACCGTCACCCGTCAGTTTCTGTCATCCGTCATCGTCTAAAAAGCAAAAACTAATGTAGGTTTATAGTTTCACCATTCATTTCTGTACTTTACTACTCTTGTATTGAAGTTTACGTTGATCGTTTTGTAAAATTAGATAAAACATGTATTTATTATTCACCTTTAAAGAATTTTATTTTCATTTTCGTCCCAAGACAGTAGTGAAATCACATTGCTGTACATGTGTATGAAAAGATTTCTATCATCCGTCTATTCGATTATCCGTCACAGCCCTGGTTCCGATGTTTACGGCTAATCGAAGGTCTACTGTGTAGTTTTAAAGCCAATCCGGCCAAACGAAAAGCAGCACTGGTCCTGAACTCTTCAAGATAACCATATTATGCAGTGGCGAATCCAGGATTCGGGTCGGGAGGGGGGGCTGAGGTCGTAAAAATTTTGTGTCGTAGTCACGAATGTCAAACCTCATGCCTTATGTAAACCAAAACACTTTAACTTTACAAACTTCCCTCACCTGACAATAAGAATCATAAAGAACACTACAATACTTTCGATATTTAATAAAAAATTACAATGAAATAACTAGCCAAAAAATGTTTTCGACCGCATCAACGCTACAAGTACAAGTGGAATGACTAGGAAAGTAGGAAAATTTTCGAGCCTGTCAAGCCAGAAAGCAATTTATCCCGATTTTATTATTTTTTTAAATGAAAATTAAAAAGAAACCGTTGTAGTGATTTTAAATAAAATGAAAGATCTTGGTTTTTTTTAGCTTTTGGGGGGCTGCAGCTCGATAGCCCTCCCCCTGGATTCGCCACTGATATTATGGCAAGATCTATTATTTTTCACCTCACCTGTTAATGTTTGTTCAAGAAGCAAAACTAGGAATTTGAAGTAGCAAGCGTCTTTGTATATTATCCTTGTTGATCATATCTAGTAGCATTTGCCAAGAAATAGGCTTCTTTGCAGGAAACAAACTAATTAATATAATAGTTTTCGACCCAGTACCTTATAGTAGTATTGATACTGAGTGTCGAATTTAAAAAGACAGAAAGTTTGCTGAAAATAGCGCTTTAGTATACGTAACTGCATAATTTACGATATTTAGATGATAAAATACTTCGCACAGCTTAGCCGCAACTGTTGTGTAATTCAGCGAAGCTGTCACTAACATTAACATCATTGCAATTTGTTTCGATAACTGCTTGATATCATGCCACTAATAATTTAAATAATAATAATGATAATGTAAGTTATAGAACTATAACGCATGAAAGTATTTTTAATAATAATCAGGATGTTTTATGTCAACATTTCAGTAAATCATAATTTTGGAGTTTATTGGAATTTAGATTTCTTCAGAATAAAATTATTTACAAGAAATCTGAAATTACATGCGCCATGAATTTTCATGTATTATTGGAGTTAATGTTTATTCAAAGTGTAAGAACTTTAAATCTAGAAATTAAATATTTCAAATTAAAAAAAAATGTTTACTATCTTTTTCACACGTGCGCGTTACTCAATAAAACGTTTCTAGCAAATCGCGTGTGTTTTCAAGTCTCACTCTTCAAATTAAAAATAAAAGAAAGAAAAAAATACAACGATGGAAGAGAGAGAGAGAGAGGACGCGTGAGTTTAAAAGACCTTGATCTCAGACATCTATGGCCTTGGGGCCTTCTATATATAGAAGCAATTTTATTTTCACCCCACGTTCATTCTATTTCTGGAACATTAATATGTGCGTTTCTTTCTTTATTGAACAAGTTTTTCATCCTCAAGTTCACTTTCACACAACATAGTTGTTTAATAACCCACGTTCGATTCTGGTAAGACGTGAGTCAGCATATTAAATGCATGGTTCAACACAATGAGATCTGAATTAAAGTAGAAATAAAAGAAAATGCGCGACATAATTTGAGAAACTGGTTGACAAGATGCTGGTATGACACGTCTGTAAGTCAAGTTAAAATTTGATGTCTAGTATGGCAATTCAAAATTAAGGAATCCAAAAAATAATACGTTTTATACTTTTAACATCTTGTGATGTAATTATTCATGCAAAGCGATTAATATTGATGAAGCATATTAATTGATTCAAAAAACTTCATAACTTGTTGAAGACTAAATATTATTTCAAGGCTATAAAAAAGAGTGTTTCATCTGGTTGTTGCCGCAATGCATTGTCGAAGAAGAAAGTAGCCTAACAAACCAGAACACGTCTATGATTTTAGAAACTGTGTCAAGTAACCTTGGATTCGTGAAATTTTTGTGTATCAAACAGGGAAGGACAGTGCTAGTAAAGGAGAAGTTTCAAGGAGAAAAACATAGTTAAATGATACATATTTATAAACTAATAATATATAATTAAAAAGGGAATTGGAAGAAGTGAAAATACGGATACGCCGAAGTCATGTGACGCAGGAAATTTCGCAACATTAAAAATTTTCACTACTCGATTTCTTTCAAAGTAGACAAATCATACGAGAACAACTTTTCATTTTGTTTATTAAATTGCGCTTTAGGTTTGGGAACGGCAAAAATAATTGCAGTAGTTCCCAAAGTGTGCGCTGCTGCACCCTGGAGAGCCTCGACTTCCTCACAGGGGTGGCGCAAGATATTATATGATTTTCATAAACTTATTTACATTTGTAATTCAATTTCATGGGTCGCGACATTTTTATAAAACGCTTATCACTTGGTTTGAGAAAATATACTCTCAAAATGATAATATTGAGAATTTTGCATGGATTTAAGATCCATATAATGGCATTGCTTTACTGCTGCGAAGAAGATAGTTTGATTGAATTGCCATGTGACAATTCATTAAAACAAAATTTAAAAGCGTGGAATTAGCTGAGTTTTGGCTGTCAGTAAATAATGAATATTCTCTTCTAAGGGCTAAAGGTAGAAAAATTTTATTCATATTTGCTACTTCTTATTTGTGCGAAGTCGGGATTTTGGCAGTTTTCTGACATAATCGGTAAATGAGTCCTGTTTAATTTCTCGATTTGAAAAAATATTTAATGATCAACAAGCTCATCCATTTTGCTGATTATTACATTTGTTAAAATATTTTCAATAAATTTTATAAACTTAAAATGTTTTTTCTTTATTTTTATTTACTCTATACAAAAACCATTGATTATTTTGCAAAAAATACTTGTTGAAGTTTTGCATAGGACGCCTTGAAAAATATCTAGATTCACCAAGGCGCCGAGAGTCAAAAAACTTTGGGAACCACTGCAGTGGATTCGGATATTTGCTCAGTAGTAACTTAATTTCGTTTCCTGAAATTGGATTTTTTACCCTCAAAGTTTATCAGTCTAGTTTCTATAGTACTACAATATAGCAACACAATTCATTATTGCAATGCTAAAAATATTTGTTGATTTTAATTTTGAATCTATTGATGCCCTATGTCGATATTGGTTGTTTTTATCTGTATTAACCGCACATAGCTAGTTTCTCAAATTTGTTACTGAGGCATTTTTTTTGTAAAATTCAAATCAAATACAATTTGAAAATATTCGTTGTCTAATCAGAACCTAAATTCTGATACATATAGCATATTCGGCATTTAATGCTTAATAACACCAAAAACTGCATTGTTGGGGATTATAATTTCAGCAGTGATCCGTCAAAATAGCCCTTGCCAAATTAGCCCCGACCAAATAATAATTTTTAATATCATTCAGTATTTGAATTTGTATTATTTTATCGGGGCTCTTTCAGCACAGGCTATTTTGTCGGGAATCTTGTGGCTTGGGCTATTTTGAAGGGGTACTAATTTTAGCTTCGAGGCAGAATTATCAAACGTGGATGGATAAAGTTGATTAATCAGCAACACATAGGAAAATTCCGTAAGAATATTTAAATATAGTAACTATGTGAAATCTTTCAAAATCTAGTTAAGGGTTATCAAGTTATTACTGACTGAGCGTCAAGCCTAATAAAATCCTGATTTTGCTTCAAAGCTGAGGAAACTGGGATCATTTGTGTACTACCAGCCAAATACATCCATCAACACAAAGGTGGAGTAGTTTCGGGACCTCTTTTACAAACCCTTGAATACCTCAATTTTGGATATTAAACCTCTGTTTATTCTCTTAAATTATAACCATAATCTTTTTTCTGCGCAAGGTGATAGCGGAACCTTCAATTATAATTGCCAATCGATTAGAGCCATTTCAGGGCTTCTGCCTTTTTTCTAGAACCAGTGTTAATGAACCGCTGCATATTTCTAGTTACTGAACTCCTTATTGAAATTCAATACAAATGAGCCTGCACGCAAGCAAAGTAGCCTTCACTGATTACTTAGAATGTATACATTTATTTTTAAATGCGATTATTTTCTATTTCTCTCTTCTATGCGAGCTACACCAACTTGTTAATACTCTTACAAAATTGCATTCTTAATAGTGCTATAAAGTTGCATTAATTCATTTTTATCATTTTATTTATGCTTACATTATTAATCATTCTTACTTATGCTTATGCTTATTATTCATACTTGTCGTTTATATTTGTGATGCCATGATTTTGCGTGAAAATAGCTTACTTTTGTATGTCTGTTTATTTGAGTATAAGGTATATTCTTATATTATTATGCATTTTAAATATGTTGCATTACGTTTCATATTAAGAAAAAGACGGAACTATCTCAAAACGAAGTTAACCACTAGACACATTACATATATTTTGTAGCAATAAAAATTATATAGTTGGCAGCTTATTTATAATCTTTCTAAACTATGTGATAATTATTTTAATTTTAAACTGCATTACCATGGCGTTAGCAATAAAAGTATATGTCTGCATTTTTAAAAGTTATATCGAGCCTTTTCTGTGGCATTTTGAACTGGTTGGCCTAACACTAGAAAGCGAATTCCGTGTTGAAATACAATATTTGGAATACGGTACGAAATATTTTACGTACCGTAAATTATGGTAATTACGTACGAAATATTTTAAAGATAACAAAGGAATATGCTGGGTTTCGAACCATGAACCTCTTCAGGCCGAGAAGCCTTCTGTGCGAAAACACTTAATTTCATTTTTTTTTTATTTCATTATGTTCGATTCATTTTATATCGGCCACAATTTAAAGATCCAGAGAAAAAAAATTGAACTTATTATTCTATTTAATTTTAATACAACAGATTCTAACTTTTGTTCCACTTTGGATAAGTTTAATAAAAAATAAAGAAATTAAGCAAATACATACTAAAGCAGTTTCCTTTAAGAAGGTAAACCTGTATACAGCGCATTACACCTGGTGAAAATAACTGGCCACCAAACAAACTCGCAGATAGCATGGTAAGAGAAAGGCACTTGGATACCATTATGCTCGCTAAGCAGCCTCGTTTTGATTTTAGAAGTAATAAATCATTGTAAAACAACTCACATGAAGCTCAGGCAGTAACGCTTACCCAGTTAGTTGCGTATGAGTAGAAACATTTTTATATTAATAACTCGCACAAACGCACGCGACTATTTTTATAGTTTATGAGATAATAAAAATTGTGTAAATACCTTATTATTTTGTCTGTTGATGACGACGAAATAATCAAATGCCTGCTGAGAAAGGCGAAAATACGAACAAGCGAGCAAGTTAGATGCAGGAAAATTCTTGAAAAACTGCTGTACTTCATGAAATACATCTATATTATCGAATGATGGTATAAAACTTTTTTACAATGACGATGCTGTTTGAAGACAAATATTTCAAATCATGCTGTCTCACAGTAAAGAATTTTCATATGTGTTATGATGCTGCGTATTGTAATAGTAAATCTTGTTTGAATTATCCTTGCACGTATTTGTTATAAAAAATCCTTTTGGATGGAAATTAATTCTGATTTTAATTAGAATTGACATCTAAGAGCTTGGAGACTCAGAGGTGAGGTGCCATATATTTTTGGTAAAAATAATTGAATTATTTTATTCAATGAGCTCCTTTCTTTCTTTTTTTTTATTTTTGAACTTGCCTTTTAGAAAAACGGAAGAATTTGTCTTTTTTTTATTTTGTTACATAACAAAATGTAGACCTTCTTAAAAATTGTTTCTTTTTCCGACATTCTATTTTTAACCTGTAATTGGATATTTCTATGCTAAATACGTATTCTACTACGAATAATAATGATTAACAGACTATTTGATCTGATTTCATTTACTTTTATCTGTTTTTTCCGAACAGAGCTTCTGAAAAACGTCCTTCCATATATAATCTCTCCTCTCTATCTCCTTTTTTCATCCTAAATAAAATGGAAATTGTTTCTGACATGTTGATAGTTATATAAGAGTATTCAAGGAACACAGGTGAAAGACAACGAGTTTTTTTTTCTGGTATCCTTCATCTTTAACCCTGAATTTCCTCTTAGTAACTTCTTTACCATGTTCTCATTAATTGCTAAGACATGAGGTTGACTTAATCAAGTGAAACATTAAATGATTTATTTAGAATTAACGAAAGGAGTACACGAATTGCAGGTGCACGTGATGTACAAAGTAGTTGTGCTACTTCTACAACTTTGCCTGATGTGTTCTGTATTTCTCCCTTCAGTATTTCCCTTATCTAAATTCTTTTTTTTTTTTGAGATGGTTAAAACAAAATTTTATAATCGAATTATTTCGATTTGTATTTCGTTTGCTATTTTTAATTAGAAAAGAAGGTAATTCTTTACTTTTGTCGATTTTAAAATTAAATGGTAGATTAGAATTTTTAAAATGGGCCATCACAGATTTCCATATGCGCTTCATAAGACTATGCAACATATGCTTCATAAGACTCTTAAGTATAAAGTACTTTTTTATTACAGGTGAAACTTCGATTATATGCGACAATATAGAATTCTCTGATGTTGAAGTATGAGTAATAAGTAATTTGAAAATTTGTTTATACTACAAGTAGTTGGCTATAATGGAGTGCGGAAATATCTCTCCACGAAAACGTTGATTTTTAAATATCACTTTAACTAGTTTTGAGTTGAATACAAAAAATACAATAACATGAACCAATAATTAACTTCACTTATTTTTAAACATTTTAAAATATACGCTATATGATCAAAAGTATCCAGACTCTTTCGGATCTACATATGTTTTCGAATTTCGCTAGAAAGGGTGGAGGAACTGCCTTTGAACTTCGATCATGTAATGAATAGACTTCAAATCGCATTTTGCAGTGAAGATTCGGTCACGAAGGCATTTAGAGGCGGCCCGACCAGAATTTGATGAAGAGACTAATATCGGATCACCCCGTTTTACATAAAGCTGATAATGATCTGCAACTTTCACCACTGCTTGCTTTTTTTTTATCTTTTTACTTATTGCTTACATGCGTTTTCATGAAAACAGCATTCATATTCGGGAAGATATAACGATTTTCTTTAAAAAATTCTAAATTGCTTATAACATGCAGAGTTTTCAACAAAATTATCTGAAACTTAGAAAATACGTGACAGTATGTTACAGAAGCATTGTATTAAATTTTAAAGCAAATACTTGGAATAATAAAGGAAATATGAGTCTTTGTTGTAAATAATTATATATTGCGCATGGACCATATAATATAATTTTTCTTTTATAATTTGGAAGCCAAAATATATAGAACGGCTTGAATAAAAATTTCAGTTGAATGCCATTAAGATTTAGAACGATATCGGCATTGCAGCAAGAATAATTTGTGTTTCGAAGAGAAACAATATTATAAGGGGATTTCAACGAACTGAATTTTTAAACTTTAATTTTCGAATAATTTCATAAAATTTTATAAACGTTGAATATTTTGAATACCCAGGCATACTTATAAATGAAATACATAATTTAAATTGCAGTTCAATGATTACTATTCGAAGATTCAAGTTTAAAAAATAGTAATTTGTGAAAGAACCCACCACATTTCGTTTCTTATATAAAGAAACAGAAATTCTGCTTGCTGCAATGCTGATATCTTTCTAAATCTTAATGGTATTCGACTGGAATTTTTATATAAGCTGCCCTATATATCTGGCGCCCAAATTATAAAAGAAAAATAATACTATATATTTTTAGCACATACTCAGTAAAATTTTGTCTACTACAAATACTCATATTTCCTTTATTATTCGAAGTATTTTTTTTCAAATTTTAATACAATGTTTCTTTTAAAAATTGCCAAGTATTCTGTAAGTTTCGTACAATTTGGTGGGAAACTCTGCATGTTATAAGCAAAAAAAGGCAGAAAAATTTTGAATTTTTAAAGAAAATCTTTATATCTTCCCGAATATGCCTGCTATTTGCACGAAAATGTATGTAAGCAATCCGCATAGTAAACAAAATTAATGTTGAAAATTGGAAATCATAATCAGTTTTTTGTGAAACGGGACGACCCGAAATCTTTTTCTTCTTCATCAACTTCTGGTCGGTCCCCTAAATGCCGTCGAGACCGAATCTTCACTGTAAAATGTGAGTTCAAGCCTATTCATCTCATGGTTGAAATTCAAGTGCATTTCTTCTAGCCTTTCTGGATAAATTGGAACAAATGTGTAAATCCGAAAGTGTCCGGATACTTTTAATCATATTGTGTATTTGTTGATATTTTAGAATTGTAAAACACTAAGTTTCAATAAAAAAAGGAAATCGGGGCAATCGGTATGATTAAATTATTCACATTACTTAAAAACAGTTTTTTTTACTAATATACTTTTTAAATGCGATTTAAAAATATTAATGCGAAGTTCAACGACAATCTATTCATTCTCTTGTTTAAATAGTATACAAATGGAACAAATAACTTTCCAAGAAACTCATTTAAATTCTGCGAAATGATTAAAAATTTATCCCCAAATTGAAATTTCTATATAGCTGTTTACTGTATTTTTTAATACTAGTTGCATCTCATACTACAACACTGCTAATAGATTTCAATATTTTCTTTATTTGTTTTGTTATTTAAATTGTCATTCATCTAGTTTAGAAACTTAACAGTCATCAATTACAACTTAACAAACATCAATTAACCATCAACTAATTGTATGTCGCTGAAAACTCTCAAATTAGACAGGTTTAAAAAATAAATACTTTAAATAAAAACTTAGAATCCTATTTCAGTAACTCAGAAGCTAAGCAATTATACTTTTTAAAATTATTTCAAGAATACCAGCTTTCAAACTTTTCCATAAATCATTCAGTGTATTTTTTTTAATACGAGACACGTCTCTCTTGGAAGTATTTCGTGAGAAGCTAAGAAAGTTAGATTTCTTTTTCTTGTAAATTTATGTAGGCTTTTCGACGATTTTTGTTGTTGTTATTTTATGTGTGTTATCAATGTAGCTAACAAAAACATAATCTACAGTTTTCTATATAATTTACTACTTACTTATTAAATTACTATAATAACTATAGATATTTATCTACATCATGGTAATGATTACATTTGCGTCTCAAAAGACGCAGGCGAAAATATTAAAAAACAAAGAAGCAAGATTTTTATTTCCTTCTCGGCGAGATAATGCAGTTTTTATAGGGATTTTCCTAATCAAAGGCTTTCCAAATGTTTATATTTTTTTAGATTACTCATCGACTGTAGATGTTTAAAAAAAAGGAAAATAAAATTAAAACTTTTTGTTACAAATCGCTTTAAAAGGCATCTTTGCGAAGACAATTATCTAAAAAGAACTAATGAGTTTAATTAAGCTTTGGCTTGCAAAACACCCGTTTTAAAGCTTGTCCTGAAGTCTCTGTCGGTTTGATGTTTTGCCCCGGATCAGCTTGTAAGAGTTCATTTGAAAAGAGAGAATTATCGTTAACCCTTCACTGCATACTGTATTAAATTTAATACATAATCTATTTTTCAGGTTAATAATGAATAGAAAATATTTTTGTCCACTCGTACACGCTGTATCAGATTAGAAACATCATGAGAGACAGGATAATAATTATTCGTTCCATTTTCCATGAACAGCACAGGTCCTAATGATAAGTCTATGGTAGTCAGTTATTCCTGACACATAATTCCTGATACACCTATTGACATATTTACGCAGTTTTTAGCATTTAAAAGGAGTCTTGCATCTTCGATGGTATCATCAATTGCTTCTACATTTATTTACCATTTGATATTACTTTTAAAATACTTTTTTATTGTTTTATAAAAAAGAAGTAGTGATTTGATACGTTCATTAAATTCAATTTAATAATATCACAATTCTATTTTGATTTTTTTTTGTGTATTTTCTGTTGTTATACGGGAACTTTCCATACCAAAAGCATTCTTTATTTTGAAATTTAAAAAATCGTGCATTGAAGGGTTAAAAAAAATGTATCTGTAAAGACAATTAACATATTTTAAATGTCCTTTTAGCGGAGTCTCTGGAAAGGAGTAAAAATGAGTGAAACTACAGTTTAAAATAAATTATGTGTGAAGTAAATATGAAAATCAGCTACTCTGGGATTTTTCTTAAATTAAAGTCGTACTAAAAAAGAAGTCTTTCTAGCAATAAATATGATAAATTTCAATCCTCAGCAAATAATTTCAAATGGTTTTTCTTCAACTGTTTCTATACCGTTAAAAAAAAATCTACTTAAGTAACTGAAATAATGATTGGTCAACTTTTCGTACCGCCATAGAAAAAATAATTTGAATATCTAAATTATAAGTTTTCTGACAGTAGGTTTATCAGCCTTGCAAGCCAATAACGAACATTGTGGTAATGACCTTGAGAAGGTTTTAAAAGTTCGTTGCGCGCAGTAATATACTACCCTTGAACCGCGTGACAAAAAAAAACGTGTTCAGTAACTTCTTCAAGCAACTTGAAAAACTTTTAAAAATAGAATTTATCAATACTCTGCGAATCACTTTGAAGAATTACACATTAGCTAAAAATAGATTCTTCTTCTCCGAGCGTTAAACTTAGCAAAATATTTTGTTATTTATTTTTAAATTCCAAGATTGTTGACATTCGCAATGTTTGAATAAATTGAGTCAGAAGTTAATTTTTTTTTGAGATGCAACTTGTTTTAATTTTCTAAAATTAATAAAGAGGAGTCGGACTTTTTAAAATTTCATCCTCTATCCTTCTATTATACTGAATTTAAAATATAATATTTTTATTTACCATACTTTCATTTTCCAACATTAAAATCTTTTTATATTTTTTGACAGCCTTTTATACACTAGAAATTGTGGAAATGTTTTATGTTCATTGAATTTAACACGGACTTACTTTATTTTTCAGACGTTAACTTGACTTCTTCCATTTTTCAGCCTTTAATTTGACTTCTTCGTTCAACACTGTTTTAATTTTAAGGGAATTTTAAATAGTAATGTAATCTAATATCTGCAGGAATTCAGTCAAAAAGGGGGGAAAAAATGAACAAAAATATTTGTATATGGTGATGATTGCTGTTATTTTTCTGATTTCGAAACATAAATCTACCAGTCTATAAATCGTGTCTACAATTGCAATACTTTGATGATGCTGCAATTATTTTTTTATTATATTTTAGTTACCTGAATGGATTTTTAATTTAAATATTTTGTATCCATTTTCCTTATTATTACTACGAAGGAAACGTAACAAATACATTGCTACGGACAAGTTATCTTGCTCACCTACGTGGTTTTGTGCAGATATTCACTGAATGTTGCCAACGGGTTATGGCTATATTATATTTTCATACTAGCCGTTGTACCCGCGGCTCCGCACGCGTTTATATGTTCTATTCATATGAAATGAAAAGAAAAACGCATATGCTTTTATATCGTATAGTTTTCGAATTTTAATATACAACCCCTTAAGAGGTTTTAGTACCCTCAATCCTACTAATAATACCTAATTAATTACTACTTTAAAAGTTTCGAATAAACGACATCTTTTATCTCACCGTTTGGAGCATATATGTAAAGATGGGTTGGAGTTTTCATTCCAGAACATACTATGGGAGAAACAAACATGATAAAATTATGTGTTTGAATGATAAGTTTTCAATTTGCTGGACAATCGCCTCATCAGACCTTTTGCTTGTATTTCATATAGGATTCTCAGTATGAGCAAAACCAGAGATAATTGTAACGGAGAATGTGCTATGTGGTCACCATCCAAAAGACTGATAGCTATTCTTGATTGAGCAAGGGCAAGAGCTACACAGTGCTGTTCAAAATTATTAGAAAGCTGACGTAAATTGCACACTTTTTATTATAGAAAATACATTTATTTATTTTGTATCCCAAATATATTAATTTTATTATTATTTCAATCTTATTTATTAGAAAAGCTTCGAATAACTCAAACTTTATCGCAGAACATGAGCATTTTCATATAATTGTAAATTATGCTTTGTTCAAAATTATTCGAACGGTCAAAATCTTACAACGAAAAAATAACATAACAATTTTTCAAAATAAAATATCAGTGTTTAATGTTTATCTGGGCCCTCTTTGGCCACAATCACTGCTTTGAGTCTTTGATTGAGGTTGTCAACCAGTTTCTTCGCTGCCTTCTGATTGATACTACGCCATTCATCTTTGATTCTCTCAAAAAATTTATTTTTACTTCTTCTCTCTTCAAAAGGCAATTTCTGATACAAAAATGACTATAAATTTTTGATGGGGTTAAGGATTGGGCTTTGTGGTGGCGTCTGGGTCATTATTTCTTTGAAATATATACCGTCGATCTACACTCAAATTTGTGATGGATTTCTTCAGATTCTGGTAGAGGATACCGACGCACATACTGACAGTCATTTTACCGTTTTTTCATCCCAATTTAACCAACACCTTTAGATAGAAACATCTCCATACCATCATATTTCGTCCTCCATGTTTTACTCTCTGTATGATAATCATGTGTAAATGCGCCTAACCTGTTCGATTCCACACTGTTTTACTCTTTTTTTTATCAAAAAAGTTCATATTTGATTTCGTCTGACCATAAAACGCTTTCCAAGAATTTTAAAATCTTCGAAATATGTCCTTTTGCAAAGGCCAATATTTTGTGCCATATTTGATATGTTTTGTTTTGAGATGTATGGTCTTTTTCTTTTGATAGGTCAACCCTGTGTCCTTGATTCTAAGAACCGTTAGAACTGGCACATTCAATTTCAAGTCTTCCACGATCTCTCTTGACGATATATCATTATTTTTCTGTGCCAATCTTACAAACACAGAGTCTTCTCTTGCACTTGCTTTCTGCCTCACCCTCTCTTGTTTTCGATGAATCCTGTCATCTCATACTTCTTGCACAAATAGTTAGATACCCGACTCCGACGATTTTTACTTTTTGCTATGTTTTCATGCGATACCCATCCTTCCTATCTTCATTGATGCGGTGGCGATGATCAACAAAAATCTCTAAACTCTTGGGCATTATTGTTGACTTGACTGCTTCAGAGACCAAAATAATTAATTACCAAATAAATAATATATTAATTTTCTTAAAATTTACCAAAATAAAAACAAATCCAATTCGAATTCACTTAAATATAACCTTCGTCATCAGCCGTTCGAATAATTTTGAACAGCTAAAATATACTGTTTAAAACAATAATCTCTTCTAAGAAGTAGTTATATTTCATGACGCTAAACTTTCTAAAACTTATATGCAGTTATCGAGGATGAAATGGTACCAGAGAATCAAAACAAAATAGTAAATTATAAAGTTTTAAAAACTTTATGAACAAAAAATAATATTTTAACATTCCGTTCTAATAATTATGAACAGCACTGCATGACATTTAGATTGGATTTCAGTAAGAATCCGATAAATTTAAAAATGCTGTTTCAGTACCACATGAGACTTCAAGTAAGAGAGATTCACCGTTCTCTTCAGCAATGAAATTCCCCATTACTTCATGCACTTTTGATTGATTTTTGTTAGTCAAGGTTTATTTGTTCCCACCATATCTTGTAAAATATTCACTTCCTAGTTTGCAATACGTTACAAATATCTTATTTAAGCATCGTGCTGGCTTGTAGGCATGGGTAATACACGCTATAACAACTCTTTTCCACTAATTGATAAACATCTTGATATCAACTGCTAATAAAAAACCAACAATTACAAACTTCAGCACCGCTCAAATAAATATTCACTACACAAGATGCACAGTGCACACGATGGAATGTTAACGTGAATAATTTTTGAAAATATTTTTGGTTGAGTGTATATTTTTGTGAAAATATATAAAAAATGTGTTCGGTTAAAAAGTTTCGATCCGCATTCACACCTTACTATATTAAAAGCTTTGATATCCAAATGATATGACAGTAGGGGGAATTGGGAAAATTATTCATGAATTCTAGATACTACGAAGGTAAAAGGAGATGAAAAATCTGTACTTAAAAAATTTAAAACTAAAAAGAAATGAAAGTGAAATTCTCCAAAGAAGGCAAATTAATTTTAACATTAAGAAAAGCACGTGAGAAATTAAAATTGAAATAGGTTTAAAATGACAGCAAACAAAAACATTATATATAGTGTTTAAAATAATTAAATAAATAATAATAATAATAGAAGATAGAAAGTAAATCCTTCCAGGAGTGAAGAAACATGTCTGCCAAATTTCGTTCTAAACAGAAATTGTATGTTTCAGATATAGATTCACAATATAATATTTGGATTTTGAGCTCTATTGGTATGACAGTAATTGTTAATGGGGGAAAATAATACCTGAAGTAAAGACATTACGAAGGTAGAAAAAAAGAGACCATAAACCTCTAGTTGAAAAAATGCAAAGGTGAATGAAAATTCCTTTCTTGTCAGTTGATACGTTTTAAAAACCAATACAGAAACCTTAAACTTAAGATGTACATTACCTGATTATCGAGTGTGCACTCGACGAATGCCAACGCGGATTTAAAAACAATTTGGCTGAATTTTAATTTTTGTTTATACGTTTCTAAATCTAAGGAGTTAAAATCGCGTGATCACAAAACCAAATATCCACAGAAAGCAACTTAAGCTTGACAATGGTAAAAGCGCGCATTTAATTAAACAGTGAATTATAAAAATCTAAGGAGCTAAAATCACGTAATCAAAAAATCAATGATGGAAATATTCACAAAAATCAATTCAACTTTAAGAGCAAGTGTGATTAAACAGAGAAATGTAAAACTATGTAAATTTTTAATCATTCACGTGCTTTGGCATTTTAAAAGATATTGGAATAAACAAAGTATTCTTACAAATTGTGTTTAAATTAACTTTCAACATTGATTAAAAATGAGGGAAAAAGTCATACAAAAATAGAACAGGTGTCACTGAAAAGTTATTTTTTGTTAGATTTTAAGAGGGTTTAAAAATAGTTTCTGGGCGATGATATGTTCCAAAGTTATGGCATAAAAACGGTAAACCTTCTAACCCCCCTTTCACCGGAGTTAGAAACTTTTTAACTGTGTAGTTAATCCTTTTAGGTGCTAAGGAACATGTGTACAATGTACGGAACATGTACCAAATTTCGTTCTAATCCGTCAAAAGGTGTGGAATTGTATAAGATTCAAACACACACACAAACAAACAGACATTGAATTTTATATATTAAGATTAACCGCCTTCAGTAACCAGTTCATTCGCCGGAATTACTGGTCTCGAAAATTAATTCAATTAAATTAAATATTTTATGCATTGCTTGGTCTTAATGGTTACCATAGCAAAATATTTTTAAACTTCACATTTTCATAGACATTTAATTTGTTTTCTTTTAGAAACCTTACTTCTGTTCTGTTCAATGCGCATCGCGTCTCTCTAATTCTCTCTTCGGAAGTTATCGCTGGAAAACGTCAAAGTTTTGTTTAATTTCTATTAAAAAAATTCTAATTAAAATTTCAAAATTGCATTGCATTGCAAAAAAAGTTGAATTTTCTCTCCCTGCAACGGACGTTTGTACCAAATTTCATTTCTCTGCTCTGTAGACAGTACATGTATTCGTTTTTGTTATTAGTAGAGATACTCTATTGCATACCGTACGATAAAATTTTACGCGTATGTAAAAGAGCAGGATATAATCAACAGGCAAGCCGTTGCTGTATTGAATGTATTAATACGCATCTTATTTCCCTAATTATAACAATTTTTTCTGGTAGTTAAAGAATAATGATATGCGAGCTAATTTCAAAAGTAACAATTCATTATACAAACAGTCTTTTTACGTGAACTTTCGAAAAAAAGAATGACAACAAATGAAAAGCAATTTTTTGATGGACAGCAGTTTTATTTCAAATACTTAACAACTTACATAATATAACCATGAAACGAATAATCAATGAAGAATCAATTCAGTCCTTTCGCTTTCGAATCAGATGTCTCTCAATTTTAATTAGACAAATACTCTGTAATCAAGTCGTTCTTTTCGGCATTAGACTGCCGCAGACGCGCTTTTCAATTTGATCTCTACCGCCATAGCCATCGCGCATCTCCGCTATCGACCTATGACGTAGAGACTGGGAATGCTGGGTCAGAATTGCTCTATCCAACCAAGCACGAACACGGCACGAGTAAGGTCAGGACTTACTTTCCCAAATGTATTGTTCTGAACCGTGTTCTTGCTGTCAGTTTATTTAAAATTCGGATACGTAAATTAGTAAATATTCCTGAATATTCTAGAATGTGTTGAAAGCGATGATGCGTTATTTGAAAGAGAAACAGTGAGTCTCTGTTCCATCTGGTTCACACGTGGATGAGGTGACATACCGACTATGGAGGAGATGCAGGAAGAAGAAAGATTGATAGATAATGGTATGTTTACGCTGGTAGGGAAAAACGTATGGAACGTGTTTTTGTTTCGTTTTCTTTTTTCCCTGCCTTCTGTTTACTTTTTCTCCCGGAGCATTTATGTAAAAATATCCCCTAATGTGTTTAGAGGTGATTTGTTGCGTTTCGGAAAGCATGTTGGAAAATATTAAAATAGCTTTCAATAAAATAAAATATTTGTTGTAATAACTGCAATACTTTCTACAAAATTTTACCGTATGACAACAGCAGGTTTTTTTTAACCTGTTGTTGGCATACGGTACCGACATATGGTTGGCATATGAGCGCCGATACATATTCATTAAATTTCGGACGATTCAATAAAAATGTTCTGTTACTGTATTTATTTTATTCTTTGAGATGAATTTTTTTTATTCTATTATGAGTGTACAGATTTGTCTTTTTAAAAAACAGAATTTCAGAAAACATTTTTAGAAACTCAAATATTTTTGAAAAATTGAGCTTGTATCCGCTTTTACATAATTTTGAAATTTATATAAAAAACTTTTTAGGAAGTTTTGAAACAAGATGGATCTGATAATTAAAATCATGAACAAGAAGCACACAAAAATTGTAAGTCCTATATAGTAGAAGAAGAAAATTTCTCACTAGACTTAATAAATTAAGACAGTCAAACTTACAACGCACAAAGAAATTGGATTTTTTTTTAAATCGATGTTGATTTCGGCGATTATTTTCCGAAAGTTTGGAAAGAAAGGTATCGTCACATTATAAACCATCCATCGTGAAATTTTCTTTCAAATAATTTCGAAAACGAATTTGCATTGATTTTTCATCATGCACTACATATTAAAGATTTTATAAAGACGTAGCATTTCAATTTGTACGAATTACTGTTAAATTTATATATATCTACGCATTGTTTTTAAATTTTGCTTCACTTCTGTATTAAAAATAACCTCTGTTATTGTATTAAAATATAATTGTTACATAAAAATACAATTATTTTTTTTCAATTTGAGATTGGCATATTCATAGCGTTGTCACATGATACGTTACCTTGTGAATTTTAATAGTGATTTTCTGGAGACGCCTTACTTTGATGTCGTTATCAAAGACTTATTTTAATTCATAATAGTTTAGGAATAAAAAAAATTATGTAGCATGCTATTTCTAATGTAATGAGTCGTTTCAGGAAATCTATATAATAGTTGTTTTAATATTTAAAACAAGTTATCTCCAGATCTTTCTTGAATTCAAATAATATATTACACAATCGTTCTATTTTATTTTCAATTAATTATTCTACGGTTTTTTAGCGGTTTTAAACGTTTCTCCATTCTTATGATAACCCTTTTCGAAGTGGCCGTTGCGAAATGATTTATATTTGGAAACACCTTATTAAAAATAACCTTCAGTGTTCTATAAATAGAACCCAGAGCTGGTTTTAACCTTTCTGCGAAAGAAAATATAATGGAAAAATGACTGGAACCCATTCTGCATATTTTATAGATAATTGTGATCATAGATATGATTTTTCAGGCTAATTAGAATTCACCTGGTCTCTTACTCCTTTGAATGTATGACCTTGTCTCACTCCTCAGCGGTTGTTCATTTCATTTTTGTTTACGGGAAAAGAAAAAAGAATACTTATGTAACTATATTTGAAGGGAGGACTCTCGATTTTCCGAAACACAACATCAGAAGTTCTTCTAACGATCTACACAGGTTTCCGAGTCGAAATTCTGAAAATGACCGTCGGTGTTAGTTCCTTGCATGTTGCTCTAGATGGAGCGTATGGGCGTAAGATACTTAAAAGTTATTCTATTTCTATAATATATAATTTTGAAATTCATAAAATTATTTGCAATTAATTAATCAAGATTTATGAAATTATTTATATTATTTTAGGTCAGATTTTTGTCTTTGCACATTAAATTATCTCATGGTCAGCAAATTATAAATTTTACAAACCAAGTTTGAAGTTGAATATTTTATCAGATATAAATGAAACCTAAATTTCATATTCGAAATTTCAGTTTAAGTATTAATTAAATCATAAAAAATATATTTCATGTTTTAAAAATCTGTATTAGAATTTAATGAGTAGTTTTTATTGAATTTAGAGTTTTATTATAGTCTGGGGATTTTTTTACTAATTCTTTTATTAATTATAGTTAGCATTATGTTATAATATATTGAATTAGTGACTCGTACTATATTATTTATAATGTTGTATTAGTACTTTGATTTTAGCAAATCGATTTGTGGCTCACAACAAATGATGCATATTGCCGACAAAATTAAATAAGATTGAATTTAAAGACATGCACAACATTAATAAATTGCAAAACTTTTAAACCTGGTTTCAACAAACAAGGTTTACCAAACGGTGATCAGTACAAATGTTTCGGTTGTTTCGTGATTTATATATTAATTATTGAAGCTATTCGACTAACACATAAATGTTATGATTTAACAATAATCTGAAATTTTGTGGAGTATGTGATCATAATTTTGAAGATTTATTCTGGTTGCAAAGTCTCAACTTCAGGACCAGAAAGTCACGGGTTCGAGGCCCGATTCCACGGGAAATTCACCGTGTACGTGGCCCTGGTATGTGTTAGATCTGTTCAAACGTCCTTCTTCACGTGCGGAAGATTGAAGAGGGGATGTGAGTGCCGCTGAGGTGTCATCCTCGTCATCTGACCACAGTTCAAAAATAGAAACACCATCTCGTAAAAGCACTCACGTAGCTTTAATCTAACTAAACTAAACTCATTCTGGTTATCTATTTATTTTAGGTTACAAATAAATAAAATATAAATTAAAACAGATGTAAAAGTTTCAAAATGAACTATTTTTTTAAAAAAAGTTTAGGGTCGAAAAGACATTTTTCTTATGCAGGAAGAATTTGGGAGCTACTGGAGTGGGAAATAATTATCTAAATAACGAATAGTGTGAATTGTTCTCAAAATTTCCTTCTGGATTTTTTAATTTCTATTTTATAAAATAACCAGTGCCTAAATGAGCAACAAATCTGTTTACTTATATTTTTTACACACTTTTGTTTAACTTGACTTGTGTCAAATTTGTAAATATGGGATGTTTTAGGGGAGACTGGGGCAGGTTTATACACTTTTTAAACTTTTATTTTTCTGTTTTAAGGCTTTAAAGCATTTCTTTCATTTTCATTACTAATTAATTATTTAGACTTTAAGGCATGTAGTGTATATTTTTGAATACTTTAAATTGTTATATTTTTGTAATTATACCATTTTCTTTACCATGTTGTCACTTGTACAAACTTACCCCATGACCGGAGTACGTTTACACACTACCAAAAATGATTAAGTAGAAGGCTTACAGGGATTAAAATGCAACAAATTAAATACAAAGAAACCTAGTTTATTTCAAAAAGTGCATAATAGATTATAAACAATTACAGCGAATACTATTAGTTTTCAAAATTACTCTCACAATTTATGCAAACAAAATATTTTGAATCCTCATGAGCTCACCTCTTACATTCGGTGCATTGTACCCACTGTTCGCCAGATCTTGATTCTCCGTATAGATTGAAACAGTAAATACACAATTTTCATCGTCATCAGAATCGAAAGTTTTCTTGGTTTTTAGTTTCTTTCTACGCTCAAAATTTCCCAAATTTTCTTTCAGAACAAGGTTTTTCTTATTTTTAAATTTTTTTTTATCCACTTTTTTTTTTTTTTTTTTTCATTCTTATAACGTGTTCTAGTGGAGCTCACTGACTGAGACATATTTTGATGGGCTGATGCTAATTTCCTCTTTATTGATTTCTCCTTCTATATTTTTAAAGCAGTTCTACAGGTGCATCTGTAATAATTGATGTTTGCCTTTTTTTTTCCTACCTCTGTTACTTCTTTTCCTGGGCCCTGCTTTTTGAAATGGCCCAGATGTTGGGAATGACTTTGTAATGCAAGTGCCACTTTTAACAAAAAAATGGCGATGGGCCAAGTTTACACACATCATGCCATGTGCCCCATGCACTGTGTGTAAACTTGCCCCGTCGGCATTTTTTTTGTTATAACTCAGCATATAAGCTTTATTCATAATAAAAATAATCAACTAAATAGCTTAAAATAACCCCAAAAGAACAACCTAAGAGGATAATCCATAATAAGTTATAATATTCAAATATTACGAGCTCTATTAAAGCCAATAAGTAAGGGTAAAAATTTACTAAAATGGTAAGAAATCAGAAAAAGTTGTCCACTTCACGATCCACTTTCAAGACCCACTCCAAACTTGCATAGTATTAATGGAGGCCGTAACACTTCTTCTGAAATGACATGTAGTGCCCCCGACCAATGGTATGCGAAATATAAGCCTTGTGTAAACTTGCCCCAGTCTCCTCTATCAGATTTTTCACTCATTCCTCGATGTTTTCAAATTCTGTGCATTTGTAAGTTCTCGCTGAAAACAAACTACTGTAATATTTTCAGAATTTAACTATTAGTTAATCATTCATTATATTAAATTTTCATTTTGTACTCGTGGCGCCACCTGGTAGTGTATGTGAGAAAAAATGATCTCAATATTAAAAAGTAGAAAATATTAAAATTCTGCTATTTATTACATTAATAAAAGTGTGTTTTAAAAAATTATTTTAATTAAATAAAAATCTGCAACGAATGAATTTCCTTAATAAATAGAATTTTAATATTTTGAAAACTTTCCCTTTCAGGTTTCTTTTGCTTTAATGCATCTAATCTTAATTTTTATTTTAATTATGATCGATTTTTTTTTCTTCTACATGTGCATAAACCTTTTAATCTTAATTTCTCATTTAATTATCCTTGAGTTTTTCCTTCTAAATGTGCAAAAACCTTTTGATGCTTTTCGACAGATGACGTTGATAAATCAAGATGTTTGTATTAATGTAGTTAAAATACAAAAACTGCAGAAAGGAATTTTTGTCAAATGCAATTAGATTCGTAATTTATATTCACCGTATGTTCATCATTAGGTAGATCATGTGTATTTTACCGGATTTTCGAGATATTCCAGACATAGGTGTATGGCGAGGTTCTCAGATCATGTAGTGTGATGTCTGCGGATATTTTCACAAGGTTTTTCTCAAAGTCTGAGTAGTTTAATTTAGTATAATTAATTAAAAGGGCAATTTATTTGACATGACTATTTAGTTAGATCTGAAATATTATTTGTATATTTCGGAAAAAAATAGAGCAGGCTTCCAGATGTTATCATATCGGATGGTTTCGAAATATTTATATGAAGATTTAAGCATACCGGCAAGTTGACTCAAACAGCCTAGATTCAGCATGAATTGAGTCATGTAGGACAGCAGGTTTGTGACGATAACTGGTTTCTTTACAACTGTAGTTACTTATTAGTGTAAAAATGAAAGAAAGCCTTGTTTAGTGAGTTTATTTCCTTTCCTTGTGAAATGGGCATTATTACTTTTTTTCTCTTTCTTATTTTATACGACGGATAGTTAGATGGATTCGTCGTCACCTTTATAAAACAAAAATTTAAAAAAAAGAAATAAAGAAAATGCAAAGTAAAAGGATAGATGTGTTAGGGAATATCTGGTTTCTCAAGTGTAGAGATATATTTTGCATTTTGAAAAGCTTAAAGATTAAAAAGAGTGCAGTAGAGTTTACTTTGTAGAAGTATGCCTAAATTTGTATGTAATTTATTTTGTATTTAATTTCAACCATTTTGTAGCAATTTTCTGATTATTTAACAACGCATTAACTTTAAGCAGGATGAAAGATGGTTTCGATCTTACTATTTATGGATAAAACATACCGGCAACATATTTTTTTCTGGAACAAGTATTAAACACTTTTGAATACTTTTTTTAATTTAAAATAATCATAATAAACAGCATAAGACTTTTTTAGCAGCGTGAACATTTTTGTACACATGAGTAAAATAAAAGCAAAGCCGTTTATTCATATATATGTTATGGTCAATATGAATAAACGGTTATTATACATAATAACCGCGGTAATCATATATAACAAATCTGGTCATTATACATAATAGCAGCATAAAAAATCCTGTTATTATATATCGTTACCGCTGTGATTATATATAATAACCGATTTACCACATTGACCGTAACATATATATAATTTCATCCTAAATATATTATGAATCTTACCCGATTTTGTTACACAGCATATACCGTTTTTCTTAACTTAGTATTATTGTAAAATATACTTTAGCATAAACATTTATAAGATTATTTTAAATACATTAGGAATTGGTTATAATTATTAAGTTTATTTTCAACAAGCTCACTTATCTTTTTATTTTTAATCAACCGTATCTGAAAATATTTTGATTTCTTTTAACTCTTTCTCCTTTTTTAATACGTTTTTAAATACGATTTATTTCGATTTATTTCGAATGATTGATAATTTTATTGTATGCATTTTAGTTCAGTAAATTCTTGACTAAACAGACTTCTCGAATGTAATAGACATAATAATTATAACTAATGTTCTTGTGCTTTTGTTTTCACTTTTTGGATAATCTTGTGTCCCTCTTTTTAATTTTTTTCACCCTTCAAATATGAAGTTATAAGAAATTTTTGTTACTTATGTTAGATATATTAAACATTTTATGTTTACATTATGCAGCGGAATTTCAAGTGAAATATTCTATTTTAAATACTGTTTATAACACATTTCATGATGTAACAAAGTTTCGATTTTTCGGCCATTATTTTACCCCATTTAAGTCCTTAAATCGAGGTTGTACTGTATTTTGAGTTTGTTTCCCATTCTAAAAAGATATTAAAGGCGATGCGAACCTCTAGTCTGAAACATCGTAGTATGATGATGTTTTAACCTTCTCTTCATCTGGCTTGATCCATCATCCGTTGCATGCTGTACGTAAAGATGGGCATTCATCTGTACTCCATTCCAGTCCATTTGTTCCAAGACTGATTTTTTTTTTCACCCATTCAAGTCGAAAAATGAGGCACGTCATTCATGGAGGTCCCAAAGTGCGCTACCTCCGCTCTTCGATCCCCCATTTCTCCTCCCCCACACGGCGGATTTCCGATTTTCTAGCCTCGTCGCGTGGTCCCAATCTAGGCAGATCCTTTGATGTGCCGCTACCCTTGCAACGATGCCCCAAATTAGAATCGGCGCATGCAGTGTTGGATTTTGAGTTCGTTGGAATTCCAGCTTTGCCATTCCGCTATGCCAATTTCTATCGGTTTTTAAAACTGACGATGGCTTTTTTCTTTCCCGTGTTCCATAATTCCATTTTGGAAGAGATGTGAATGGCCTGCTTAACGAGTTTTGCATCCGCAGTTTACAAAATAAATGCCAACCTAAATCTATTATTAAGTTTAAAGAATTCTAGTATTTTCAAATATGTTAAAGCATTAATTAGTAATTAACTGAAAAAATCTAATAAGAAAGAAAATACTTAAATCTTCATTAAAAATATATTACAAATTTACTTAGAATATTTTTATCAGCTTCTCACACTTTTGACCATCAGATTTTTGATAAATTAAATAAGTTATTTTTTACATTTTAGTACACTAATAAGAGCATGATTTATTTTTGTTATTTATGCATGGTAAAGTGTGCTACATACCAATATCTACACCCTTATGTGATTTTACATCTTGCAAATCAGTTTCGTTATAACACGAAGAGCATTCCTAGATCTATGTATTATTTCTAAGTTTTTCACAACACGGTTTCGATGTAACAAGATACGCATTCCTTGATCTGTATATTATTTCTAAATTTCTCGCAAAATGGTTTTACACGACTCGGCTAATGGCACTCCTAGTAAACGAAAGGCATTCCTTTAATTTGTATTTGTTCCAGGTTTTGCTTTGCACGGCTTCTGTACAACACGGAATGAATTAATCGTTTTAAAGGGAGGTTCAATGAGTTTTAAAACTTTTATAAAAATGAAATAGTTAATTTTCGAAAATATAAACTCTCGACTGGACTTTGCTTAAATTATGAAAGATAATAGAAAGGAAGTTGAAGTCCATTGGCTAAACGCTAAGGAAATTCTTCTGAAATTTTAAAATCTATTACATTTCATGAACTCACTGGCGTACCTACAACTGTTGTCGCCCGGGGCGAACTCTCATTATGGCGCCCTTCCTGTACAAGTTGCATAAACATAAAAATAAAAATAAATAAATTCCAGGGGGGATTGATTTAATACCGCAATTTGTAGCTTGACGTCCTCGATCTCTGCAGATTGGTTGTGAGATCGTGCTTCCACCAGCAGACTTTCTTTCACATACAGGCAATTTACCGAAAATAGGGCGAAAAATATTAATTACAATAGATATTGTTTTGTGTACACAATGATTGAGCTAGTTTCGCTGCTCTTCTTAGTTATAAAATTGTTTTCCTGCATGTCTGATTTTGCTGCCCCCCATAGCTACGCCACTCATGAACTTCTTAAAATTTATCATTATTTCTCAAAGGATTGGTGAGAATTCTTTAAAAATACAAGTCGCTTCTCATACTAATAACCGGTAGAATTTTTCCAGTTGCTTTGGACGTAACAAACTTTAATTACAAAAAGTTTTTTGCGTTAAATATGTTACGTAAAATGCTACTTAAAAATCTAAGAAGTTAAGATTTAGCTAGATAAAGATTTAACTAGTTATCTCTGCCACATAGAATATAATTGATGATGTTAAATTCTGCCGTGATACTAAAGTGATTGTATTAATACATATACCGAGAAAATTCGTGTAAACGATACATAGTATTTTAGATGCTTTAACTTTTTTCCCCCTCTCTTATCTTTCTTTTTGCAAATGATTCAATAATTGGAATGTGACGTGACTGACCTCACTTACTCTTCCGCTTCTGGTTCTCCCCCCCCCCTCCCACACACTCACATACAATCTTTTTACTCGTTTTTTTTTTCCCTCAACTGTCGTGCAGACTGTACTGGAAAATTATATCTAACCACTGAATGCAATTTCAGAGCAGCTAACAGGTGTCTTTAAATGGTCTAGTTCCTAACAAACACTATTTTCTTTATTCTGACGGTAACGAGAAAACTCATAGTTTCTCAAAACTGATGTCCATGTATTTTCACCGTAGCTCCTAATCAAAGTTCTGCATACGTTGCATCTGATTTTCTTTAAAGAGACGTGTGGATCTCTTTTTTTTTTATCTCATCTCTTGGAAATATTTCTTTCAGTATCAACTTAAGTTAAAAGAAATTAGATGATGCAATATAAATAAAAATTCATCTAATGAGCATTTACTAATAGAAAATTCGAGTCCTTTAACGTCATTCCATGCTTTTCTTTCTTTCCTCCCTTTCATTTTTATCTTTGCCTATTCGTTTATTTACTTTTAACAAATTATGCTTGTTCTTCAGACAGAAAATGGTTCACTCTTGAGACAGAAAAATAAACGCATTTTCCCTTTCATATCTGTAATTGAATCAAAAATATTTTATCTTAATTGTGTGAAAGGAATTACGAAGATTAAAAATTGTTTAGCGAAATGTAGAGGGACTGAGAACCTTTTCCGTAATGCGTTGCCATTATTGAACATAGTTGGGTTTTTTTAAATAACTTCTGAGTACTAGTAAAAGAAGAGAGCCTCTTGTATGGAACGAAAGTATATAAGATAAGATTAAATAAATGTTGACCGCCATAACATTTGATGGAACAGAGAGCTATATCAAACAATAATTGGTAAAACCTTTAAGAATATTTCCTCAGATAACGAAACAAAAGTTACGAGAGAACTGCAAATACCATCTACTAAGAGAAAATTAAGAAATATTTTTTAAAAATCTTAATATGGTTGTATTATGATTTATAATAAATACTTTTTCATGAGAGCCAGTGGCTGTATAAATAATTGATTATATGAACAAGAATTTGTTATAAACCGGGGGGGAGGGAATGATTTGTGCTCTTTGAAGGTGAAATTACTCTGTTTTGATACAGCTGCTTTCGAATTCATTCTGTCTGTTTTAGGATAACTAAAATTAATTAGAACTCATAATGACCTTATTTAACATCAAATATACCGCTGGTTTTGATAGTTTGTTCAAGAAATTGTATTGCTATTTTGTTAAAATTATTGACTTTTAAGGTGTGTTACAAAAACAGTTTTATGTATTCTTTGAATGAAGAGTATGGCTCCGTATTATAAAATAAAGGCTAATGAGACAGTTTTTAACGTAGGACTACGTTCCTCCCATTGGGGTCTCAGGAAGGAATTTGATTCACACGCCAAAACGCCACAAAAAATGTTGTGTGTAAGATCCTCTATATCTCGGTAACTACATATGTTAAAAACATAGCTAATGTCTTATTTTAGAGATAAAGGGTAACAACAGAAGTTACAAAAAAATTGAAAATCGGAAAAGAGTCGCGCGGGTAAAGTAGTCCTACGCCTTTAACATCAGCGGCTGTTTGAAAAAGACAGCCTCCCGACATTTTTTTTTTTTAATTTTCCGGTACAAGCAATAAGTACACGAAGAATCGCGAGAAATACGTTAAAAAGAATAAATACTGCTAATCTTCTCTATCGAATTTTTGAACGCGATTCTATTGGTCATGCTGATGGAAATGATACAGATATTAAACGTGTAAATTTGCATCATTCTGTTTGATGTCTACAATTGCAGAGTAAAAACCCCTATGTTTTTCTTTAAGAGCAGTTGACGTCATATTATACAGAACTACTTTGGCAAAGGAAGGGGAAAGCATCACATTTTTTCACCATATTCCTCCTTAGTGCCTTATTTTTATGAAATTACGCTTAATGTAGTTCTGGTCGGTATTGCTTTGAAGGGAACATCATTTCAAATAGTTCTGTATTAGCGACAAACAAAATAAAAAAAATATGGTGATGAGAGGGGGGGCTAAGATCGTGTAAATATAAAATTTTTGTAATATTTTTTTACAGTTATTTATATAGAGCTTTAACTAAAATCATGAAATCTATATATATATTACAGTGAAAACCTGAAATCAGTCAAAATCTGAATTAATTAGGGAAAACGCGTTCCAACGGAGAGCACTAGGGAAAACCCGATTTAACTAGAAAAAACGCGTTACAACCAACAGTGCTAGGGGAAACCCGTTTTCCCTAGTTATTTCCGGTTTAAACCGGTTTTGTCCAGTTAAAAACGCTTGAATCTGGATTTGTTATATAACATATTGTTGAAATAATACAATAATTTTGGATAGATACAAATAATATCTAACAAATCAGTGAAAACCCGAATAAAACGGGTTTTCCCTAGCGTTGTTAATTGGAACGCGTTTTCCCTAATTAATTCGGGTTTTGACTGATTTCGGGTTTTCACTGTAACATATATATAAAAAGCATAAAATGCGTGTATGTATGCCTCAAGCATTCCTCCAAAAATGTGAACAGTGGCAGCATGAAATTTGCACAAACCGTTCGGGATTCCATTTCTAGTTCGACTGCGCCATTTTCAACTTTCAAAATTAATTCTTTCTGAAGATATTTAATTAAATAACAAAAATTAAGCCAAATTTCTGCGTCTTTGCTCAGTTTTTCACAAATAGCTTCTGAAATAAGTACTGCACGAAAATGATTTGTACACCATCTTTAAAAGTAAACGATTATCTATTAAAAATGAAATCTTGATCTTTAAAAAACTTCTAGTTCAACATTTTTCAGAATAGTATTTACTAGTAAAGTATTAAAAAATCATTCCTATATTCTTAATGATGTTCTTCAGTTAGTCACAGCTCATACTTTTAAATAAAAAAAGGTATTATCTAAGGCTTCGAATTCCAGATGCAATTCCATAGAAGATTCCTCTTGTATGCGGCTGCCATCGAGGATCAGATGCTCTTACGTTGGTGTGACGTGGAAACTTGGAGAATGGGGTGCAAGCTCAGGTGTAGTTCTCGTCATCTGATTATGACTTAAATTCACTAAGTCCATCCCAAAATAGCTCCCTTGTAATGTCAAAACGAACATTAATCAAACCAAATGGCAACCGATTTAGCAGTTTGAAATTTGTCTGCAAACTATTCATTCTCCATTTCTTTCTGTTCGCATCTCAGTATTCAGTTTATTAGAAAGTATTAGTTTTTTTAACAGAAACTCATTAAAGGTCAATCGAAGATCGCGAATTTATCCATGCTAATTATTAACTAATTTGGGTTGGAAAATGTACAAGCGGAATTCCACTTAATTAATCCACTTCTGCTACAAAAGGAATTCTGCCTTGAGCGAGCTGTATGTCTTTTTAAAAAAATTTCCCATTTCATTTTATTCGTTAAAGAATTCCTTCAAAGGTAGAAGAAAATCCACTTCTCATCAACAAAGGACTCGGAAAAACTTCTTAAGAAAGTAAAACTGAAATGAAAAGCAGGAAATTAAATTTAACTTCTGCCTGTGTATAGCAAATCATTGATTTCTCATTAGCGTAATCATCTTTCTCACACGCCCAGTCATGTCTGACTTAATTGGAGCCACTTCAAATAAATCGCTTTTAATAGAGTTGTATAAAGTTGGTTGGGTTGATTTGCTGGGAGCTTTTAAATTTTTGGCTGGCTCGTATTTTTATCTGAGGATGGAAATAAATATCGATCGAAAGAAGACATTTGTTAGCTAGGAGTTGAAGCTTTGGTAAACAGCCTTGGTATATGTCTTTAAATATTTGGCATTATAAAGCAGTGATTTTTTTTTGTCTGTGGGTCTTAAGGAGTCACTGAATGATGAAAATGAATACATGATAGAATAGAAAAAGCTAATTGTTGAGGGCAATGTTTGTAGAGATGAATTGTATGTCACAAATATAGTTAACAAAACTAAACGTCAAAAGAAAACTGTAGTTTCCTACTGTTTCAAACGCAGTATTCAGTTTTTCCATTGCATATTCGAAACAAACCGATGCTGAATTTAAATTGGACATAATTACGCTGTAGGGAAAAACAGTTTCGAAATATGTACGGATTTTGTATTGAGATATGGCTGTTTTTGCAAAATATTATGAACAAAATTCTGGTTTTGCATATTTTCAAAATTCCTTATTGCATTCTAAGTAATCTGCAGTAAGCGAGTTGTTGCATAGCAAACAACCCGCACTTAGTTGCAGTGTATAGCAGTGAGATCGCATTCCATGAAATGGTGATTGGTCCTCGATTGCCTGATTGCGTGCAATTTAACTACTAGTTTTGCCTAAAATAATTTCCTTTAAAAAGAAGTCAATAAATACGGTGCAAAGCAAAAGATTTTAATTATTTAAAATTGATTTTAATCTTTTTAAATTTGAAAAGGCGATTTTTTTTTTTTGGCGCTTATGGTCATATTGTTTTAACAGGAAAAAGTTTCCAAAAAGCGAAATTTTACAAAATCCAAGATGAGAAATGTGAGTTACTAGATCAAGAAAGAGCAGTTCATGTAACTGAAAATATTTAGGTACGATTTTGAGGAATTAGTTGGAGCGGTTACTCGAAAAATCAACTAAATTGACATTCTAAAACAATATCTTACTGGCAAACTTTAGCTCGCCAATCGCCAAGACCACTTGGTCCGCGCGAACAGAACTTCCCATTCTTGCAATGCGCCTACGCTCGTTGACTGCCAAAACCCATCTCTGTAAACATGGCGTCTTCCGCTCCGAGGCGGAACAGGGTTGCCGGAAGTTGGTGATGTAAGATTGCCAAAACTAGGCGTTTCTTACATAGATATTGTTGCTTGCATCGAACTTGTATGCTTATGTAACCTTTATACTATAGACAAAAAATTTGGATGAAGCACTGAACTGTTTGAAGAAGCGATAAATTTTAAGGAAATATTTTGGAACAAATTATTTAGTAATCAAAATCAAATAATAAATTACATCCATTAAAATCTTACGTTCTTTTATTTAGGAATAGTTTTATTTCTTACTTATGTTTCATACTTATTCCGTGCGCTTTCAATGCGTGTTTAAAGTTTCATCGTTGAGTTTATTGATAAATAATCTTTGTGAGAGTAACATGTAAAAAGATGCGATTTTTCTCATGTTCAAATATGGTAGTATTGTTTAGCAACGGATTCGGAAACACTCCGCGCTTTTGCGCATGCGCCGGGCGGAGTTATTTTTATCAAAATAGGGGGAAACTGAAGAATGGAATGGTGATGTTTACATTTTACTGGGCGTGATTTAACAAAGAACTCCGAAAATGCGCTCATATGACTCATTGCCTGACACCCCTTTTTGTGTAAAATCGTCCAAAAGTGGTAGTCTCGGAATCATTTGCTGAACAGTAGCTGGCGGATCGGACAATTTCTTCCGAAATTTTCGAATATCCCTTGAAATTGTTCTGATTCTATCATTTTGTTCTACAAAAACCTGATCGAATACAAGATGAAATCATAGTAATCAGAGTAAGTGAGGAGAAAATGTTCTAAAGTATGAAAGAATGTGTTAAAATTACGTTCTTCCATATTTTCCTGTGTTTTTATAAAGAAATAGAGTTCAAGCTCCATTAGTATATTCTTTGTTGATTCAGCACAAACGTTTAATGCTAAAAGTATTGGTTAACTAGCTGTGGGTTGAAATAATTTTTAAAAGAACAAAAACTCATACTTTTCATTTTACTTATAGAACGATCGTGCTGCTGCGTGAGAAACTGAATTATATTATTTCTCTCACTTCATAGAACTGTGAAAAGCATAAGGAATTATAAATTTTTCTTATTATATGGAATATTTGCAATAACTGGTTACAGCATGTTTGTCATAATTCTTACAGGATATAAAAGTAATTTTATGCGAAAAAATTGTGTGTTTAAGACCCTAAAATGGCAGTTTTCGAAATTTAGTATCAATATTATTATGCACCTTCCACAGTTACATATTACTTATGTTATGTGTTTGTTAGAAGCTTAAGCGTCTTGAGTTTAAAAGTCACTTTAAATTTCCGCATTATTCAACATAACGGAAACAGAATCCTATTTCCGAAGTCGGCGCTATTGTATAAAATGTATTCATATGGAATATAAATTTTGATATGAATCGCAATGCAATGTATCATAAAAGCATTGCTGTACGGGGGTTTTTTAATATGAAGAAAAGCTAGATTTGGAGAACGTTAGAATACCGCTGATAAACAGATTTCAGCTTTCTATGAAAAAATATTCTTAGAAATTTTCTCCCCTCTCTCCACCACACATTTTTAAGAAAATATGTTATCGACATACATTGTTTATTTAATTTATATTATGCTAATTAAATTTGTTTTTATTTGAAAATTGGTTGATTTAGACCATTATCGTTTGAGGCTTAAATTCAAAAGTTATCATCTAGGGGGAAAAAAGAGAAATTTCATTCCTTAAAATAAATTATCTTTAACGTTTTATCTGATATGATTTACAAAAAGTTATCAACAAAATACAGGAATAAGTATTCTTTTTTGTTTTACTTGTTCAATATAAAAATTTAAATGAAGAAAACATCTTTCAGTTTGTCTTCACTTCTGAAAACATTTAGCACCACTTAAAATAAACTGATTCCTGATTAATTAAGTCAAACAAATTTCAAAATCCACCTGATCGTGCAATAAATTAAATGATTTTAATGCAACATCATAAGTAGGTATATTCCTATAATTATAGTATTAATCGGTTCTTATATAGAAATTAAAGTGTACGAATCTGTAGTAGTTGTTAGTCTATCGCTGTTGATAACCGGATATATATATAGAGAGAGTGTGTCAACACTTATCGTGATCCAGTAACTAATTTCTAAACCGTTAGAGATAGACATACAGTTCCAATTGGGAAAAATGCTTTAAATGAAGGTACGAATTATATTTTATGAGTCAATAAATATATTTCTGAAAAAGTTACGAATTCTAACTTTTTATACTGTCCTCCGGTCCTATCAACCGTATTTCGTAAAATATTTTTGACACTCTAACATTTTAAACAAAAAAAAGTCCCACTCTTCTGCGATTAAAATTGACCGAGTTATGGAAATTTGAATATCGCCGACTTAGACCACTTTACACCATTTCAATAGCCGTCTTGAAGACAATCCACCAATCAATGCGCAGCACTTGCTCGACGAGACCTTTGATTGGTTAAAAAATCATGAAATTCAAAGCTCCATAATTCACTCAGTTTTAGTCGCAGAAGAGTGGGACTATTTTTGTTTAAAATTATAGAGTCTCGGAAATATTTTATTAATATGATTGATAGGACCGGGGGACCGTATAAAAAATTAGAATTCGTAAATTTTTCAGAAATATATTTAATGAGTCAAAAAACATGAAATATAATTCTTCCCTTCATTTAAAGCATTTTTCCAATTGGAACTATATGTCTATCTCTAACGGCTTAGAAATTAGCCATTGGACCACAATAAGTGTTGACACCCTGTATATTCTCTGATTAAAGCATTAAAATTTTAGAAATCAACGTCTTTTCAAAATAAGAGTTTTCAAACCAGCTACCTTAACATGGATAATTTGTATTATACACATAATTTAGGATTTCCTCACTGATTGTCTCTGTATGAATATTTTTTTTGAAATGTTGAATTTTGACTAAATTTGAATTTTGTTGAAAATTGAATTTTATGTAACATTACAAAATCGATGACTGCCTAGTTACAAACCCCTAATCACATTTTTACATTTAACGTATTTAAAATTGTATTTAAATAAATTTTTTGGTTCAAGAATAAACTAAAATCAGTATAGTAAATTTTTAGACGCTTTGGATCAATGGCACCCCAGAGCTACAGCCCGATTAGCCCATTGGACTAGACAGCTATTGACTGGACATCCTGTACACAACAAATATGTGATTTAATTTGGTTACGATTCTGTTTTTAAATATTTGTTGCATATGTTTGAGAAGAAACCCCCTGTCTTCTCTCTTAGGTATTCGCAGCAGGCGTTCTTGGGAGAAAGGCAACGCCATGGACTCCCCATCTGTGGATGAAAACCAGGAACTCGGCTTCTTCAAAGTATGGCTACTCATCTCCCAGATGCTGGGTGTGATCAGCATCGCTCTGGTGTCTGCCTGGTGCGGACAATACCTGGGTGGATTCGCGTGGCAGTCGGAGCCCAAGATACAGTTTAATCACCATCCATTCTTTATGATTCTCGGCCTTGTCTTCTGCTATGGAAATGGTAAGATACTTTCGCTTTTGAATTTCGATACGTTGAGCAACGGATGCTTACTTCATGAAGCTCCGCACCGTTCTTAGAATTTGCACCTCCTTATAAGAATGAAGCTGAATATAATTCGATGGGTAGAAGTTAGCCTGGAAGAAGTCAGTGATAAAAATTTGCTGAAAGTTATTTTTGAATAAAGCTTTCCCACTCCACATTAAAACTACCGAAAAAAGTTAGTATTTTAAATAAGAAAAATTGCTTTCTCTCGTTCTCACTGAGATGATGCAATGAAATGGGAAAATATCAAATGGATGAAAAATTACTTTTTATTTTTGACAGTTTTGTAAAATAATAAATTTTACAAAGTATCTTTAAAAGATTAATTACTTTTAAAAAATTCTTTAAGATATTCATTATTTTCTTTAAAAGATCAACCACTTGCGAAACTTCCATCGCACTCGGTGAAATTTTCTTTGTTCGTTCGATAAATCGTTCAATTTTTTGCGGAAAGCTTCGACGTTTTAATCCAAGAAAATCTACAGAAGCTATTTCATATCAGCACCATTTGACAGTATGATCACGCAAGAAATTATGAAAGTAATGAGTGAACGAGGCTATAGAAGGACGAGGCTATTGTGTAATGCTTTAGGCTACATGAAAGATGAAGAATTAGAGAAAGCATCCGAACTCAAAATGTTACTCTTCCATGTGCGGGCAATATTTTAACCTTAATAAAATGAAAAGCGGTTGCAGAATGTTTTGAGTAGAATAGCTATTAAATAATATTTTCATTAAAATTTAGTCAATTTATAACTGTCATTGATTTTAGAGTATCCTGTATGTTTCCTTGTATTCTGGATATCGTCTTCTTTACACTTTCATTTCGGGATTTTTCGGGTCACGAGGGGTTAAAATTTGTAGACATTTTGTCAGGCCCCTAACAGAAAAGAAATCCCACCTTCTTTTGAATCCTTACTGTGCGTGACCCTTCAGAAAGTGCATAGCCGGATTCCTCCATTTTGAATTTGTGTTATATTATTTCCATTGTTATTTTGGTTGCTGCTGCATTTACGCATAACAAATACAATGATTTTGTTATTTTTTTTTAATTTTTGGTTTTATATCGTGTTGTTTTTACTTCAATTTATTTTAATTTCTTTTTCGAATTTTTCGAATTTTGGTTTGTTTTTAGTATAGTAGTTAATAACGGTTTTTAATAGAATAGTTATTGACGGGAAATTTTAATTTTCATATTTAATTTAGATATTGTGTAAATTCGCGATTTCCCATTTTCTCTTTTTTAAAGAGTGCTAAGTCCAGTCATTCCATTAGCATCCACATTCATCTTAAAATTGAAACCTTCTGGTCAGACTTCCAGTTTATCTTAAACTTATCTTCCAGTCAGACTCTGAGTTTTTTTCATTAATATTTTCTATTTCAGAAATGAAAATTTGAAATTCCTTTATCTTTTAAAAAACTTAATGTTGTAAACAATTTTATTCCTCACGTGCTTTTAAAACATAGCATTTTATTGTTTGTGGTTTCTTAATAATCATCGTTTGTGGAACTCAAATTCAATCTAAGGCGATTACAGGTTAAAAGGAGTATTTAATGACCATTGTTCTAAATGTCCTATCTGAGGATATTTTTTTTTTTTTTTTGATTCCTTTTTTTTTTTACTTTCGATTCCCCAATAAAAGTTAATTATGTCATTAATTACTTCCTAAATGCGTCTTAATTGAGCAAATTAAGTCACTTCGAAGAAATGTAATGAAGTGAGTCCCCTTCCGTTTCGAACAGTTCTGATCGATTTAGGAGCTCAGACATTCCAGTATTGCGCTGTACTTTCTCATATTTAGTAGTTAATAAGCTTGAAAGATAATGGCATAATGTTCTTTTATTTCGGTTTAATTTTCCTTTCTAGGTTTGCGTTGAACTAGAAGCTTAAAAGTAAAGGCTTTGAATTTTATGGTTGTTAATCACATTAGTTATATCAGTTATTTAAAAAAAAAAGCCGTCGAGATTTGAATTGCCTTACTTCCTCCTTCTACTCCGCTTAACGTTGAAGTAATTTAAGTATTATCACTGAGATCAAAGACTTTCACAATAAAAATTAGATGTAATTTACATAAAAATTGAAAAATTCCATATTTCTTTATTTAAATACATTTTTAAACCTTTGTTTCGTAAAGCATAATAAAACTGCCGCTTCAAAAGGTGAATAATGAAGAAAGCTAGCATGATCTGTAGAATTTGAAAAATGAAGTAAAAAGAATTGTGAGAAAATAAATCAGTTTTTATTATTATTTTTGCAGATTAAAAAGCTCCTAACATGAGGATATTTATATTTTATTCCTGGACTTTAAACTAAAAAATACCTAACATAGACTCTTGTATTTATAAGATTTTGAATATTAATTTTGTAAGTGTTTCACCGATTCTTAAGGTCGTTGTCTATTTGGAATGTAACCGAGTTTGAATAAATAATGAAATCAAACATTGTGCTATTCTTATAAATCTTTGAAGCGTATTTTGCTGTTATTTAATTCATTAAAATTAAAGTATTTTACTTTTTTATCGGTATTAAAATAATAAACTCGTATTTCAACACAGATTTTCTCGTCTTTTATCGTCAAGGAAGTGTTCTCTATTTTAAAACAATGAATTATCTAATTTCGGAGAGAGGATTACATTCCAAATGCATTAAATTCATTAAGTAGGTTGCATTCGAAATCTATTGCCATTGACTTTTATGTTTTATAAATGTTTTATTATCTTTCATGTTTGACTCTCGGATAACTGACATTTCATGGTCTCCACTCCTACTGCGAGCAGCGCAAAATTAGAAATCTATTACAATAAGCTTCATTATTAAAGTTGTGAATGGCATTAATAAGCTCGTCATAAAATGGCCATTCTAGAATAATGAATTATCTATGGTTTGAATTTGGAGATGTCTCATATGTGTCAACATTTTGTTTGGATATCTATATACGGCTGTCAGTCTTATTCTTAAGAAAAAGGAGCTTATAGATAATTTAGATGGAAACTTAAAGTAACTATGCATAGCAGCCCATTCATCTTTGATATATGTTCAAAAATCATGAAATGGAAGTTTCAAAAAGTACATGAAGAAACTGTGCGTAAAATATTTTAAAGCTTGTGGATATGAGATCCAGTATTGGGTATCTTTTGAATTTAAGGAGTAAATGTAAATAATTATTCCTGTTGTCAGACACAAAGATCCTTTAGACTGCATGGTTATGTAACTTTAAGTGAACTTCTTTACGTTACATGGTTCTCTCGGTATCATGATTTTATCATTCGATTTCGTAATTCCATTTCATCTTACTTATCGGATTAGATTACCTTCGTGTTTAGATCACCGCTTTTTTTTGCTAATTTCATATTACGGTGACAAGAATATAATATAAAAACTTAATTAGAAAGATAAAGAATTGAACCTTCTCAAGCCCAAATTATTATTTGTCGGTAAAAAAAAATTAAATGTTGAAAAAAAAACAATTTATAAATATTTCACACTTAAAATGATTCATTTCATCCATATTAATTAAAACTATTCATTTGTATCCGTATCAAATGATATGTTGATTCTTAAGCTTCTGACTGCTTGTCCCGCGATTTCCGCGGGTTGGAATCAGGTCTATTTTCTGCTGCATCCTGCAATTTTGACAGGCTAATGTGTTTACTAAGTACTTCTTATAGCGTTGGATCATATTATACTAATAAAGCTTTGCATATAAATAAGAATTCGTTTGGCTCAACGGTGTTTGAACCCGTTTGTAAACGTTGCATCTAAATAGGGATTTTTAAAAAAATATGCAGTTGGAAGGTTAAAAGCAGATTACTTCGGTGTTGCTATTTGCCATCACTGGGTCGAAAGGGTTAAGGACAGAAACTTGCGATGGTCAAGTTATCCTGGAAATTTGATCTCTTGTTTTGCAAAATATTTAATGTCACATTCTATGGCTAGCTACCAACTTAAATGCCCTTCTACATTTGACACCTTATGCAATATTTGGGCATAAAAGTAATCCTGTACGTTTCTTTTTAGCTCTGTTGGTGTATCGAGTGTTTCGCAACCAAAGAAAAAGGTCTCTGAAACTGTTGCACTTCGGTCTGCATACGTTAGCTTTCATTTTCACCATCGTGGCCCTCAAGGCAGTGTTTGACTCCCACAATCTGAACTCTCCTCCAATCCCCAACCTCTACTCTGTTCACAGCTGGCTGGGACTCACGACTGTCCTCCTTTTCGCGTTACAGGTAAGCTCTATACCCTTGTATGTATATTTTATGCAGGGAGGAAAATGCTTATAGCTAAATATTGCAAAGCTTATGATAAAACAAACAAAAGGTTTAAAGCCTTAACAAAAAAAAAGTGCTTTTGCGCTATAATTATGTGGGCGATTATTTTATTTCTTATTTAGCAAATTTTTTTTTAGTTGTCTAAGTAAAATGTAATACTTCGTAAAATTAGATGCTTCAGAGATCTTCCTGGATTTTATTATCCTAAGCATATTTTTAATTTTTTTTTAATATTTTGAAGTAAAAATTTATGTTCATTATCATTCCGGTGCAAAATAGTAAAATAAAAATGATACACGCTTCGTCTACTCTTAGGTGATAATTGTTTGACTCTACAAATAAAAAAATGAAATTGCAAATAAAGATTGACATTACAGCAGAATTACAATTAAAACTTTGTTACAATTTGAGACACGCCTGACCTTTTCTTTCCTATGGCTTGGAAAATTATTTATATAAATTAATAATCGAAGCTCGATGTGCCCCAGTTGCTTAAATGCTAACTTGAAATATGTTTCCACGGAGTTACATTTGAGGTAACTTTTTAAAAAATGATAATTATTATTTAAAATTCTCAAAACACTCCTTGTGTAGATTAAAATCAAAGTACATAAAACATACATAAAACTCTTATATTAAAAAAAATACAATCGAAATTTATTTCAGATTCATAGAAAAGGAATACAGTAGAATCCCGCTAATCCGGAGTAAATGGGACCGGACCCTGTCTGGATCACCGAAAGTACGGATCAAACGGAATTTGACTTAAAATGCACGTAATACAAGTTTTAGATTGTAAAATTATAAAAACCGATGTTTTTTTTCATAAATACATACAACGCTTCCTATAGCTTAATTTTATTTTTAATACTACTGTATACGTAAACCTAAATTTTTAACCCGCAAATTGATGTAGGATTAACAAAACAAAACATCCCGTCAAAAAATCCCGGAATTAGCCGGATGTCTGGACAAGCGGGTTCCGGATTAGCGGGACTGTACTGTATATTTTGTTAATTCTCGCAAGCTTTTAGGAGTATTTATACATTTTCTGAAATAATGTGAAATCTTTTATTTTAAAATAATATGGCCATTTAATTTCGAAATTTAATTATACTGCATTATTAGTTATAACTGAATGATGTTATTCTTGATTTTTAGTTAAATAGATACATCTAATGTTTTAAATTTAATTTTCTCGCTTTAGTTAACGAAAATATTTGCTGTCATTTTGTATTGATAAAAGAAATACTTTTCAGATAAAAGTTTCGATCCAATTTTTTAAAACTATTTTTTTTATTATTATTCATACTATTTTATACATAAAAGTACCATGACGGTGTTAGTGCCTAAAAATTATTACCTTGTCATACGTCCCATATCCGAGAAGAAACGATTGTCAAAAACGTAAATAAAAAGAGGGCTACAATGTATTATTCCCTCTTATATTCATGAGATATTTATGCTATTGGGCTTTGTACTTGACAGGCGAATTGAAGTTTATGCATCTTTTTTTTTTTTCAAGATGCGTCAAAAATACTTGTGGTGTAGGAAAGCACGATATTTTTTAAGATTTTTTAAAATGTAAATTGCATTTTGTGAGTTTTAAGCTACAATAATAAACAGAGGGGATAAAAAAAGCTTTTAAAACAACTTTTCGCTCCCCTTAAAATAAATTCTTGTTTCGGAAAAAGCCTTTATTTTATTCCTGTCTTAGTTTATTCCAAGCCTTATTCCCGTTTTCTGGGATTAAAGATTTATCTTTAAAAAAAACACACCTTTTAAGCAGTTATAAAAAAAGGAGGATGAATAAACCTAAAAAAGAAAATGTTTATGATAATAAAAGAGCGAGAAAAAGGCATCTCTTCCGATTTTTTCTCCTTGATTTACTTTCCTTTAATTGAAGAATCTAGCGATCGGATGGATTGTTTATCTCCCTTTCAAATACATTTGATTGTCCATTGTACGATAATAATGAAAAAGTGCATGATACAGTTTCTTTCGTGATAATTTTATTTATGGTAGTAATAGCTTTTACATGCATTTTTAATGCGCAATACTAAGTTTAGAAGACAATGTTGTTTATTATTTGAACTGTCTTTAAGGAATTAAATTACTGGTTTCGTTTTTCTTATTTTTATTTTTCAAAATGGTTATATGAAATTATAAATTACATAAGTTACCTCAAGGATTGAATTAATCCTAATGAGAAAGTATTAATATAATGTAACATTACTACGGTAATAAATAAAATTAATCCAGAAGTGCGTAATCTTTATTAAATGTAGGATCTAGATATTAAATATAAATATCTACTTTCTCTATATAAAAAGATGGGCTGAAATCTGTTACATTTTTATAAAACGCTTTATACCGGCTCATTTTAATTCCTGAATTTGGTATCATTCTTTACAGAATTTATCTAGTTTTAATGTGACATTGTTGAAATTTCGACATTCCATAGCTTATAAACTAAAATGTGCAAGTTATATAAAAAAGTTGGTATTTTTCAAACATAGATGGCAGCACGCAAATCTATGAATAACACCGAAAATGTAGTTTTGATTTAATATTTTTTCTTTATTGCATGACATTAGCTTAACAGGAGACTGATCCGGTAGCGGATATCCTCTATTTCTAATATGCAAATAACGTAAAGCATGATATTGTTTTGTTAGTTATATATAAATGGCAGTTTTGTCGTGACAAATGCATTTTGCTCAAACATTGATTCAAAGTCAATGCCTTTTAAAGGAAAACTCTCTTATGCTGGCCTGATGACATTTATTGTAATAGTGTATGTGATTTATAAAATGGCATGAAAATTCTAGTGCTTGAAGAAAGTAAATTATAAATAACAGGAGGTAACTAAACGGACTTTAAAGTGAAAATCGTGTTTTTTGCGCTATATACGTTAGTTAAAACGTGGAATCCGTTATTTCATAGAATAACTAGGTATTTCATGAATTACCTAGTTGAATACCTAGTTATTCTATGCAATAACTGAATCATACGCCTTAACGGTAAGATATACACTACCGAATCTATGCTGCTAAATGAAGAAAAAGGGGAGATGAAAAGGAAATTAAGAACTTAATTGAGATAAAGGATTCATATTGCACTAAATTTTTATGTAATTTTACGTCCTTGATTTTTTTGATAAAATAAATGAAGGATTTTGTGTACTCAAAATACGATTTTTTTTTTCATTTTTCAGTAAGCAATTTAATGTTGCATTGGGCCGCAATTTTGGCCTATCATTTCCTCCATGTTGTTTCTTTCGATGCTAATCTGGCGTTTCTGAATTTGCTTTGAATTTCAGCTTATCTAGTGATGAACGCGCGAACAAACTGCTGTTTATATCTAATATTTACAATTCTGAAATTCGATACAAAATTTGTAACTGTTAACAAGTCTTTCTCTTCCTCTCCATTTTGTCCAAGAAACGAAAGTCCATGCATTTGGTATTTCTGTGTTTCAGCCAATTTAACGATGTGAATCGAACCGTGACAAACAGAAAACCGAGAAAGGAAAATTAAGTGGAGTCATTTTAAGAGCAATTCTGTATGCTGCCATTCTAGGTTGCTATAGAAACTGTTCAAGTACTCTTCTTTCCTTTTCGTTGTTTTGTTAAGGTTTGTAAGCAAATCTGTATGAAGGAAGAGGAGGGAAGGGGGGAAAGAAAACTAATACCTCGAACGCCATTACTTTGCGTTAAAAAATAAATTTAAAAAAATTAAGGTACTGTGATAGCATAGTAACTCAACTATTTCACATAATATGCTTAGATTAGTTTTAAGATTGAACATATCTTACATTTTTAGACGTATACTTTTTCAATAAAGATCTACCTAATTTGTGTCGTGCAGTATATGCTCCTATAATAACGAATTGATTCCATTTACATAGCTAGTAAACATTATAATGTTTTATGATACTATTAAATTTAAATATTCATTTTCAATATCGAATATAAAAGAGCGTATAACTTTGATTTTTTATTTATCATATAAGAGTTACATTATATCAATATATTTTTTCACAATAAAATGCATGTACTGCCTTTTAAAAAGCACGAATTAGAATTTGACTCCTTGTAAGATAGACAAATTACATTAAGTCGTTTCTTTCGTTTCGAAAAAGTTATTTTTAATAGATATGTATATTCAGATTTTCCAAAATATATCCTCTCTATTTTTGCACAATTATTTCAAAGAAAATTGCACTGACTTCGAGATATTCAAGTACAATATACATGTGAAAACTTGTTTATAAATTACGCTTTCTAATTTCATTTCATCTTGAAAAATTAAAGCATTGAAAATAAAATCATTAAAATGATGTTCTCGAAAGACATATAAAATAACACCCAAATTTTTCCTTATAATTTAATACTGCATTTGTTCTTATATTCTGTGAAAAAATATCGACTAGGGCATTATTCGTTATCCTTTTATTTGCATATATGTTTTAAGGAATGAAATCACAGCATAGTATTTTAATTAAGAGAAAACACATTATGGAAAACATGCTATCCTCATTATGACACTATAGTTATTCTCCAATTCTATATTACATCATTATAAAAGGATTTCTATACCATCGTCATTTGGACAAGTGACTTTCATATTTGTGTCAATCTTAAAAATTAGTGCGTTATCAATTTATCACCATCCGTCCTATATGATTAATTTGAATAAAGTAAATATTCAGGTTTTGCTAATCTATGACTGTGAGGGTTATTTAGTACTATTTATCGATATTTGATTAGTCTAAAACGTATTTTGTTGTAGCCGTAACAATCATCACGGCTTTCGATGACTCTTCAAAATGTGGTTGAAAGCTTTATTTTTGTTTTTATGTAATCTTAACATTCAGGGAAATGAGGATATATTTTTATGAAACGATATTCAGAATATAGAAGAAAATTCTCCTTCCTTTTAAGTTGCTTTCACTGCAAAAGACTCTCGCTCTATTTTTGACATCGCTGTGATGTTATGAATATTGTAGCGAATTAATTAATGGCTGTTTTTAATTGAGTAATATGATTTTTTTAAAGTTTTGTTTGCATTGATTTTTCTTTAAATTTGTGTCGCTTTCAGTGGCGAATCCAGGATTCGTGTCTGGGGGGGGGCGGGCCGCCGGAGGTCATAAAAATTTTGCATCGTAGTGACGAATGTCAAACCTCATGACTCATGTAAACCAAAACACTTTAACTTTACAGACTTTCCTCACCTGACAATAAGAATCATGAAGAACATTACAATACTTTCGATAATTTAATAAAAAATACAATTAAATAACTAGATAAAATATATTTTCGACCGCGTCAACGCTAGAAGTACAAGTGACATGACTAGAAAAGTAGGAAAATGTTTGAGCCCGTCAAGCCAGAAAGCAATGTTGTCACGATTTTATTATTTTTTTTACAAATGAAAATTAAGAGCAAACAGTTGTAGTGATTTTAAACAAAATCAAGAATTTTAGTTAGCTCTGGGGGGGCTGTAGCCCGATAGCCCCCCCTCCTGGATTCGTCACTGGTCGCTTTACATATGGAAGTTAAGTTTTTCTTGTAAATACTACTTTTAAACAACGCTGTTTTAGCAAGTTACTATTACATACTATACAAAACGCTTCTCATACTATAACAAAATAAAAATTAATCCATTTTAATACCATACATGGATCCCTAAGCTTTGGGAAAACTAACTCATCGTTGGTTCTCATAAGTCAATGAAATCCTGTGATCTGAAGATTCAATGCATTTTTCATGGAAGGTAGTAAATATCTACTGTATATTTTAATCTCTTCCTTTTTCTTTTTAGTATTTATTTGGTTTCGTGGCATTTTTGTTTCCTGGCCTGACAAAGATTTGGCGAGCTAAGTACTTGCCACTGCATGTCTTCTTCGGCCTTGCTATATTCGTGATGGTCATTGCAGCCTGTCTCATGGGTATTACGGAAAAGGTTATCTTTACCGAGTAAGTATGCAGTCCTTTTCCTTCCACGCCGTTAATTTTGATTTGAGATAAGTAAAATATTCTTTCAAACGGCTTTTTTCAACCTGTTGCACAAATATCCCGTGAGAGCGTGCGTTGCAACATTTGGACGTACTTTTTGAAAACTGAAGCATCGTTAAATTAACTTGTCGCTATTAATTTTATTTAATCCATTAAAATTTCTCTCAATATGTATATCAATCGGTATCTGTGCTATTTGCAAAATTAGAATGCAATTGCTTACATAGTTAATTTTATTTCATAGTTTTACGGAAAATATAGTTTTGTGTACTTACGAAAGGCAACAGTTACATCTACATATATTGAGGTTTGTCCGGCATAAAAATTTGGGAATCTTTGCAATAACTGTTTTGAGAGGTGCGGGCTTTGCAAACTATCCGACCGAAAAATAACAGGCTACTCGATGGTGCTTATCGATTTTCATACCGAAAACTACCGAGCAGTCTGATGATTCTGTTTTTCTAGGTATCGATAGTGAGTCTATTAAATTATTAAGAATTAATAATAAAACTTCAGAGCTGGATTTCTATACAAGGTTGCCGTCACTTGTAATGTGGTCAAAAAAATTTTAATAATTTTACGTAGTGTACATTGAGCGTAATGTAACCAAACATTCTCAACTGGTAACAATAAAGATACGCTGCTAATATTCACGATACTGTTTCACCTGATGATTTGTTAATATTCACGGTGATTTTTCTCCTGATGATTTGTCCCTATATTTTTTTGTAACTTTGGCGATAGCTTTGGAGCATATTAACCAAGCAAAACAACTTTTAAAAAACCATAACCAGAAATGTATATAGTGTTTTCTGTGGACTTGAATAATAACGTGCTGGTAAAAACTCAAATGTATATAATAGTTTCAGTCACTATGAATGACAACGTGTATATTAAAAAATTCTTCGTATATGTGGCTCATCTGTGTGTAGTTTCACAGGCGACAGTATAGAAAACCAAGCATGTGTAGGAGAAATGCCGCAAGCTGTTGACTGATGTATTGGATGCATACACTACGATACTTTTGCTATAAGGACCACGTGCTAAATTTCATCCTTCCAACTTCTTGCATTTTTGAGTATCGAATTCACATACACACTGACGGACATACAGACATGATTCCTAAAATGGTCTTTTTGCACGGAGGGTTAAAGAATTAAAATTTATTAAAATCTGGAGGTTGGATATTTTGGCAATGCCTTCTTGATAAGCTAGAAAGTAAGAAATACATTGTACCACTTCCTTACTACTTTAAAGAGCATTACAGAAAACGCATCATCAAAATTCAGTTCGGCTCTACTGATTGAGCAGCTGACGTTTAAAATCTCTTAACAAGAGGAGCTCAATCTCACCTTTTGGTACTCAAATGGTTAGGATTGATCATTTTGCTTAATTTCTTTATATCATATAACACATATAAATCTTTGAATTTTAACCGAAAGAATGTAAAATTCTAAAATAATTTTGGAGGCCGCGGTGGTAAGGTGTCGGCCCCGGAACCGGAGGGTGTCAGATTCGAAACCCGATTCACCTGAAGATCCGTCGTGTATTGGACCTATTGCAAGCTTAATCATACGTAGGTGGTCAAAAGTCCTCCCACTGGTGTAGTGCGGAAGTTTGGAGAGGGGGGTGCCAGCTCAGGATTCGTCCTCGTCATCTGACCACGGTTCAAAATCCCAAGATAGCCCTCGTGTTGCTTCAAAATGGGACTTAAATATAACTAAACTGAACTCTAAAATAATTTTGAAATCCAGTGTTATAAATTAAAACGTTTCTTACTTTTGTAACTTTGTTCTGTTGCTTATGTAACTCTATTTCTTATGACAGGTTTTTGAGTTTCGTTTTAAATTCTTCATCCCCATTATTTGCAGGGCCAGCAAATACAAAGATCTGCCACCTGGTGCCGTTCTGGGCAATCTCCTCGGCTACTGCCTCATCATATTTGGCCTGTTGGTGGTGTACCTGGTGGCCACGCCCCAGTTCCGAAGGCGTCCCCTTCCCGAGGAAGTGCAGCTGCAGCTGGATCAGCAGATTCCCAGCAACTGATGGAGACTTCAGTCGACTTTTTTTCCGTGGCTCTGTATTTATTTATTGAACTTCGATTTGTTACTCTCTAGATGTGAGTTGCCTTGCTGAGAGAGGACATTCTCGTTCGCTCTCCGTGTCGGGTGAGGAGGATCTGGTGGAATATTCCATGAAAATGGAAGATGCTCTAGGGGAAAATATCTAACATAAAATTATTTTATCGACACCTGTCTCTTTATGGCGTGTAACTTCACTAAAATTCTATTTCTGTTAATGAATCAACCCTTTAAATACTCACTTTTTTTATGCCTAAATATATCGTTTATGCATTTCTGTAACTATCAGTTTCTCATCATATCCATTTGTTTCCTATTGCTTCATGTAGTAGATGGGTTGGTTTAAACTGGAAAAGAATGCAGTGTTTGAAAGGAAATGTAGGAGGAATAGCTTCCAGGAGGTCTGGCTTCCTGATATTATCGTTTGATTAAAAAATAATTAATGAATTTTTTCCAGAAGCAATATTTAATTCTCAGATTATATGCAGATATCTTAGTAAAAAAAAAGGCAGAATAAATATAATAGGAAGAGATTAAAATCAAAAAGCATTTATAAAATTTATTGAATGAGAAATTGTAATCTTTTTTTTCTGTATTTTCCATATCTGAAGAATAACGTTGCATTTAACTAGATAAGGAACGCATTTAAAACATGAAGTATTTACAGTAATTCCGAATTTTTTACGTACATAAATATTTTAGTTGCTTAAAAAAGTGTAAGAAAGTATCTTGTCCAACAATTTTATTTATGCTTAATTTGTGTTTCATATTGTTCAACAAATGTATTAAGTGCCATGTTTTGAGAACAAATTATTGTACTTTTCTAATTCGAATATTCTTGTTACTCGCAATATTATACATCCTTCTTAAAACTTCATGCGAATAAACCTTTTATTTGTAAATGACTGAGAAGCTCGAACAATGTCACTTATTCATCTAGCATAAAGAAACTTAAAAAAGAATAAAAGGTGCATTTTTTAAGCCAAGATGCTTTATGCCTTATGAATTATTCAGCTTTCCGATGATGATTTGAGAAATAAATTACTCTATAAATAAAGAGTTCTTAAGCAGTGAATCGCGTCCCCGTTTAAGGTTGCATAACAGTATTTTGGGGTGGTTGAAACTTGGACATCACATTTTTCTATCTATATTTTTGCTAACTATTAAATAAGAAATAAATCAAAACGCTATAAAGTATTTTTGTAATTTACTAAATAATTGTTAAATTTTTTTTTATTTTAATTTCTTGTTAGCGTTGTGACTTTCTTTTGTCTTTGTATGCACTCGGATGTTTGTTTGTTTTTCCCCTCTAAAAGGGCTGAAAATGGAAAAAAGAAATTTCCAGTCTTACTGCAAATTCATAGATTTTTTTTATAAATATTTACATTTAAAACCAGTGCCAGTATATTTTGAACATTAGCTTAAAGGAGCGAAGAAAATGTTGAATCAGCAAGGCACATCTAGTGAAAAAAATGCCAGTTTTACAGAAGATGATACTGCGTAATCGGTGGTGTCTTTCTTGTGAAGCTTCTTGTCAAGTGTTTCAGTCGCTACTATCAGTGTAAACTGCGCTGTGTAATTTAAGTCTTCTTTCTCGTGACATATCTTGCTACATTCGAAATCGGATTTTGATAATATAACTTTGCGTAGATAGGGGTAATTCTAATACATATCTATTGCATTCGTCCTTTTTATAAAGTTTTCAATTTAGATTGAAATAGAGATTCTCTTGCCACATATTAGGAGATTTTACCGTTTACATAGGTGATTATGTTATGAACTTTAAAAAAAATTAAATATATTATGCTAATGAGTTGGAAGAAATAATCGAAATTCTGAAGTAAATTGAGGAGGAGGAGGAGGAGTATTAATTATTCTATATACATTCAGAATACAATCTATCGTAATAGTGGTATCAAAACTGATTAAATTATTAGCATTAATAATTTTTGAACTAAAACCCCGTAAACCGAACTCTAGTTAACCGAACGCCGGGTTATTTGAAATGCCTCTGAAATCCCAAATCCAAAACACATTACGGTACTGCAAGGAAATAATAGCGAAGGCGAGACTTTTTTTGCAACGACATCCCCCCCCCCTTTTTTTTTTTCTTTCAAGCCTCTCCAAGAAGATGAATGATTAGTTTTCGAATGATAAAATTTAAATTAATGAGTATTAACAATATCAATTACGATATTGTTTACATGTGTTTGCCAGGCCCATTGCGTCCGAACTAGCGCGCCGGTGTGAATATGACGCCAGACGGAGGGTTCAATTTAATAAAAAGAATAAGCATAGTTTACACGGAGAATTTTAAATTCGTTTTACACTCAAAGCATTTCCGAATTACATAATATAATTAGATACAAAATAGTAACAAATGTTCATGGTTTAACCGAAAAAATCGCTATCCGAATAGTAACAAATGTTCATGACCTAACCGAAAAAAATCGCTATCCGAAACGTCTCCTCCCCCCCCCCTCTAGTTCGGTTAACCGAGGTTTTACTGTATATATATATATATAATTTCATGTTATAAAGTATTGAAAGATTGATACAATCTAACTTAAATTTAAAAAAGAAGTATCTGTAATATTGACTTGATGTTGTCTTGTTAAAAATATTCTGAAAAAAATTACACAAGGCCGAAAAATAATCATTATCGGGACAGTTTAAGTGACTATCTGTTGTCGAATTGAATTAGACGAAGTAAAAATCACTTGCTATAACTAAATTATTTAACAAATTAAAATAATTAGACGAAATTGTAACCTTTGGAGATATTCGTTATAAAATTGTCTCTTACCCTACTATTATACTTGTGAATATATCTTTGATATTATTGCAAAAGTTTATGCGAAGATAAAATAAACCACAAGAAATTATGGTAAAAATTCTTTTATTCAGCTACAACTTACATTTCACGGAACTGTTCAGTACCATAATTACCTATGTCTATAAGGCTTAGATACATTTCTACCCTCGCTGAAAAAAGTATTTTCAAAATAAAAATTTTGTAAGTTTCAGAATGAAAGCTCATGTAGTTAGAGTATGCAAATTTGTGTACAATCGATGTTAAGAGAAATTAGAACCGTCTAAAACAATAAAATAATTTTTATATTCAAGATATGTCTGGAAAAAACAATTAATACTGATAGAAATGTTAACTTTTGCATAAAATATTTATTTATATTCTAGAAATGAAAAAAAAGAATCTGATAATAAAAAAAATCAAGAACAGCTGAGCATATTTGAAAAATGCATTTAGAATCAATGAATCAGTATTTCATAATAAAAGAAAATGAAACTTTTTTTGAACCATCAATGGTACTGATGATGCTAACTATACAAATTCGCCATTTTTTTTCAACATTGGAAACAAATTGAGATGACTGAGATCACATTGTCATATATAGTCATGATATTTCGTTGACACTTATTCAGATTCAGGAGAAACAAACATTTAAATATTTTTAAATGATAATTATAAATCAATAATTCAACTCATTAGTAAAGTCTACTTATAAGAACTGCGAAACAAGTGATTAAAAAAAATTTGCGTCGGAATAAAAGATATTTTCTTGCTTTGATTAACTATTTCTTATTCGGAATTTTTTTAAAAAGTGTGTAAAATTCTTATTTTCAGTAAAAAAAATTCTATGAAAGTGTCTCGCAGAGAGAATTTATTTCCATTTTTTTCTTCTTTCAAACTCATAGAATAATATTACAATTTGATAATTTTATTCGAAAAGTATAAAATTTTAATTCAATACTCATATGTAATTGACTCCTGAATTTAGCATAATTTTTAGATCTATAGTAAGTTGTAAAATGAAATATATTTATTAAAATGTTGGATATCTTTTAGTTTTATTATTGGAAAATTTTAAGCATGGATTGATTAAAACTAATTGAAGTTGAAAATGTGGAGAAATTTACGTGAGTTGACATATTCAAAAATGCTAAGTAACAAATTGTTTATGAATTTTTGACTGTATTTAATATGCATTTTTCAATTATACATCCTTAGTCTAGATTTTCCTAAAAATATAAGTATTTTTCTGACAACAAAATGGGTAGCAGTTTTGTAAAAATCATGCAATTTATATCATTTCAAACAAAAATCTGCTTATTTACTTAATTTTTAAAAATTCTATATTTTAAAAGTAAATCCGAATAGCGCCAAGAAGTATCGTACAATCTTTTTACAATCTCATACCGTAGCGTAAAAATTTAGTGCAACATCTCGTGCTATTTTGGAATTCTTTAAGCTGCATAAATATATTAAATTTTTGGTTATGTGTTAGAATGGAGTTATGTTATTGATATTTGTTATTGTATACTGGAATCGAGGCGCTGATATTTGAGTTGCAGAGCTGAAGATCAAAACTGTTCTATGAAACAGTATTTCAAATTTAGAACGTGCCGTCTCCTTTTTTAATTCCTTGAATGGTTGAATAATCTGTATTTGATTCTGCATGGAAATTGTTTTCGTCTTCAAACTTTTGTTATAGATTATATTCCACAAGTTGTCATTTAATATTACATTCCACTAGTTCTTTAGTTTTGTCATTCTATTTAAAAGAAACTGTAGATTTTATTCTATGAAATTACTACTAAATGTTCGTAAGTTTGTCCTTTGAATGTAACTTGATGTATTTTGTTCTGCTGTTGTGCAATATAATAAAAATATACTTGTTGTTGCAAAGAATTGTCTTCTCCTTTTTATGAAAAACAACTTAATTGGAATAAGAACAGATGAAACTATTAATCAAGTATTTGGAGCAATGTGATCCGATTCCTTACACCAGTGATGGGGTATTCAACGGAGTACACAAACTCTATGATCCACATCTCCGAAGCCTAATACTTATTTTAGTCAGCCGTTGCTAAAAAAGTTTATTTGAACCTGAATCTTTTTCTTGTACTTGTAAGACATTTTTTTAATGCTGCAAGGAAGAAATTTTGCTAGCTATTTATGTTGCCTTGGATATCTGGTTCATCCGATAATTCGGTTTTACCGAAAGAAAAAAAAATGGACAGTTTTCGTAATCAAAAATTGCAATACATGTTTGATATTTCGCACTAAATAATGAAATAGAACATTTCTTTCCATCTGTAGCTGTATTTTTCCCCTCTTTTAAATAATTTTGTTATTAAAACAAAACACAACCGTCATAAAAGCGATTTTGAGCTATCATGGGTTTTGGACACAAGTGTTATTGCGCATTTTGATTCTAACGGGGGAGGGGGGGGGGATCATAGGTATGCATAGCTTGAACATTTTTTCCCTTCTATATATCGTTACAAAAATCGTCCGCTGGGTGTACGGAGAAAGCAGTCCAACAAACAGGATAATGGAGAATGACGCTTGTTTCACAAATATTCAGGAGAACACGCAACACAGATAACAGGAACAATAGCTCTTATATAGATTAGCAACGCAAATAGACAACGACTGGTTAGTAATAACAGTAACAGCACTTTTGGATTTGGCAACACAAACAGTCAGTAAATCACTAATAATGACAGTAACAGTACGTGCAATAGCGTTCAGCTCACTGCCTTTCCAGCTGTCAGTGCAGACGAAACTCCAAAGTCCTTCCTTTGGATTGCCTCCGTTTATATATCCTTGTTCGACTAGTCATGACGTCACATGGAATTAATTATCTAGTACATTCTGCATATTTCTTCTCCTAATAGAGATATCGAGAAAATTATCGCATTTTCGGGAACTTTTATTTGTCGCCAAAGTCAGGGGTGCGGGATCGGGCCGTCGAAGGCATTCCGTACGTACCCCTGTAAAACTCTCTTCCCAACTGTGAGACTAGAAAGGCAAGAGAGCAACATTACATTTTTGTACCAATATAAATTCTATTTTTGACATTAAACACAGGATTATAATATTAATCGCTTTTCAACCAAAATCTTAGAAAATCTTTCTTCATGCAATTTCGTAGGACAAACCTTTTATGGTAAGTTATTATTATTATTGCTATTTTAATTCATTCTGCAATAAACTTTGGTATTCCTCAGCGGATTCGAACTCGAATGCTAGTTAAAATATTTTTTTCAAATTCGATTTCCTCTTACAATGTTCTTAAATGATTACGCACATTATTTTCTTAATTAAAAAAATAATTGTTCGTAATGCCGAAAACGAAAATTATGAAATATTATGAGTATCATTGAATAAAGTGTAGAGAAAATTTATCAATCGCTTTCTTCAGCCGATTGTCCAAAATTTGGAAGCCGCGTTTATTTCCATGTCCAACAAGAACAGCGGCACAGCGTAGAATATGTCTTTTACAAAAAATTAATGTGATTATTGAATATACATGCAGCGGTTTATTGATTCCGTTATTTTTGTTTATTTATTTGAAAAATGTGCTCTCGCCAACCTTGTTTCTACTCGACTTAATTTAAAAACCTATCATTTAAAGGCAAGAAATACTTAATCACGAGGATTGCCAATAGGGTTGCAATGAAAAAATTGTCAAAATATTTAAGAAAAATTTTAATTAACAATGTGTTTTACATCTAACCGATATGATTTTAACCACATTTTTATAAACCACGTTTCAGCAAATTAAACCACTACAACCGAAAGGTGCATGCCGCGACTTTCGTTACACTTTATGCATAACGCTTTTAACCATTTCGTTAGGTGTTATCTATAAAAGGTTTTGTACGTTCAACTGTTTCAGAAAAGCTTCATAATATTTTCGCTTTCCACAATGATAATTATAACGACACATAGGGTTGCTATAATTGTAAGCATTGATACGGGACGTTTAAGTGTTAAATAAATATATAAATCATGAAAAAAGTGGGTAGTTAATGGTTTATTTTATTCTGATTTAAAAAAATCAATAAAGTCTAAGCAATCTAATAAAATGAACACGTAGGATAATAAAAAAGATGCCAGGCTAATCCTTTTTAGCCCAGTCATATTTTAAAGTTGATTTTACTTTCTTAATTAATCATTTTCCTCTTTAACATAATTATAAAATTGGGCGCACGTCATTTTAAAACCATAATGACAAATCAAAATTGCTTCATTTGTCTCTACTGACAACCTGTTTCTCTCGTCCGACCATTGAGTTGACGTTAGGGAAAATATTCTCTTCACATATGCATTGTGGGATGGAACGGCAAATACGTATTCTTATAACCTTATTGCATCTGATCAATATAAAGGAGAAAACGGGACGAATATGGGACTGAGTAGTGAAATACGGTAAAAATCCCGAGACGTATGGCAACCCTAACGATACAGTGTTTTATGTGAATGTCGATAACACGGTCTAAACAAATCAAAACACCAGTTAAAAAATCTGGAGATGCTAACTGCCTATCTAATTTATTTCACCAAAAAAAAAAATGAATCACGCTATCTTTATTAAAAAGAAAGCAATTTCTTGGTTTTCAATTTTCAGTAAAATCTCCTGAACTGAGTTGATACAAGTTTTCCTATTCGAGGGATTTTGATTTACGCACTGTTATCACAACTTTCTGATACGGAGAATTAGGGTTTAAAAACAAATTTCCATGTTTGCGATAAATTAGAGACACCGATGGAAAAGTTTTAAAATTCCTTGCAGTAACTGTTTGAGTTTCTTTTCGAAGTTGATTCTTTTTAATCATTTTATGGGTAAAGGAAATTGGATTTTTGAAACAACGTAAACCTCCCTTATTGAAGAATGTTTTTGGCGGGACTCTTCATTTCATCTTAGGATTAAATACTTTTCAAACGTTTTCAGATAAATGTATTCCATTCTAAACTCCTAACGAATACACAGGGCCGGATTATCAAATAGATAACTGTTTAGGGGCAACGCAACTTTGGGGGGCCCCGAGATCTCGTGTTTTTTTTATTTTATTTTTATGGCACTTCCAGTGTAATTTAAATTTGTACCTTCATTTAATTTACAAAGGCTGGACACTCAAACTTATTCTAATTAAAATCAAGTATAGTTTAAATTTAGGAAAATTAATCTAACAATGTTCCTAATTAATTACTTATCGCAAGTTTTATATTATGTTGTTTTGTAATTCTAAAAAAATATCTTGCTTTATAACTTTAAAAAAAATATGCCTGATCCTATAATTAAATAGTAAGTATTTAGATTGCGTTAAAAAAGTTCTGTTATTTTTTAAATATTTTGTATAAAATTATTTTTAAATTTTAATTTTGTATTTTCTTATGGACGAGATTTCCGGGTTTTTTTTTATTTCCATTAAAATACCGTAGCTAAGTAATTCCGATGTAATGCTAAGTCAATAGAATCGTCAAAGCGGAAGTCCAAGTTTTTAATGTAAATAATTCAAAACAGAAAACTCGTCCATGCGTGATGTAATAAAAGTAACTCTCTTATAAGTGACCCGCAATTAAATTTTTTACATATCAGTTAGCCAAAATTTGCTAATTAAAACAGTACCAAATATCTGATTTTGAAAAATGGAGAGGGGGAAAAGGGTGCCCCCGAGACTTGCATTGCCTAATGACCCCTAGAGGGCTTAATCCGATCTATGCATGTGATGAAAGCGAGCTCTTAATACAAAGATATTCTAACAGAGCTCTTTATTTCTGTACAGCTTTATTGCTGTTGCTTGCTTTTTGAGCGAAAGGGGCGGGGGAATACCAAAAGCCAAAAATATGTTGATTTATTTTACTCCAACTGGCGCCCGACCGCTCTTGGAAGAACTCACACAAGGAGTTAACAAGTTTTAAACTATAACTGTGAAATTAAGAGCTTCCACACCATTACATATAAATTGATATCTATACACAGGGTTCCCACATATATCCGTTACCCCCCCCCCTTAACTTCTAAAAGGTGACAGCTTAGGCCATAAAGTTGGTGTCTAGGTATAGTAAAAAGGCTATGCGCTACTCGGTGAGACAACTTACAACGCCATCTATCGGCAAATTTTGGAATTAGCGGTCCCATCTCGTAAACGGTGAAAGATACGAGAAGGAAGTCAATTAGAAAGTTGTAGAGCACTCTCGATTTAGTACGAAAAGATATGCGCATATTAATACTCAAAACAGAATGTAAAAATTGAACATTTGTTTAATTGTGATTTTCAACACAATGGCGTCGTGAAACGCGAGCGAAACGAGAAAAGACCACCTTATACGGACTAAATACCAGCCTGTGTTGTGGCGCAGGGGAAACGCACGTGATTTGAAGTCATGAGGACCATGGTTTTGTCCCCACCGGTTGCATGTTTTACAGAATGTCTCGACAAACCATGAAAACGTTCTGCTGATCTTGCAAAATCGTCTCTCCAAACACACAGCTCAACACAACCATGTCTGGTATAAAAATCACATGGATTTCATGTATTACGCAAATGAGGATGGAACGTCATACCTCTTCACCAAAGACAACTACTATAAAAAGGATGTTTCTGCTGGGATGTACGTTAAAGTTGAGGGTTATGGCAAAATTTGGCATTAACGAGTATTGCGAGATGTTGTTAATTTATGGTGAATGTGGGCGTAAGGCAAAATCAGCTGCAAGACTGTATCATGAACGTTTTCCTGAAGGCCCGCATCCTACACGGCAGACCATCTTAAAAGTTGTAAAACATTTAAGGGAGACGGGCTGCGTGACCAGCCGACCTCGAGTTCGTAGACCTCGTAATGTAGGACGCAAAGTGCAACCTGAAGATGTGCTAGCATACGCTGTCGCCCATCCTCAGAGCAGCACAAAAATGATCAGTGAAAAGTGTGGCCTCTCAAAAAGCCTCGTTTGGACATTCCTGAATGAATCAGGTGCTCATCCATACCGATCCACACCTGTGCAGGGATTGCTGCAAAGAGATGCTGAGAGACGTTACACGTGGTGCAACTTTGTGGTAAATAACTTAGAGAATCACCCAACATTCTTGGCAGACATAATATGGACGGATGAGGAATGTTTTTCGTGTAACGGAATGTTTAATAGACAGAACGTTCATACCTGGTGGCTGGAAAATCCAAGATATGCTGTCGAAGTTCGACAGCTACGCAACTACGCTGGTCGATTAGAGTTTGGTGCGGAATTTTTAATGACAGGCTCATTGGACCAGTATTTTACTAGTGAGCGTTAACGGGACAACGGTCCTTGGAGCTTCTGCAGGATGTAACAACCGACTTTGTTGAGAATCTACCGTTGCACCAACTCCGAAATCTATGGTTCCAACATGACGGCGCTCCTCCTCATAAGATTTCAAACGTTAAGCAGTACCTAATGGAGACATTCCAGAATCAAGTCATCGGGTATGGTGGTTTCGTAGAGTGGCCCCCGCGCTTACCTGACTTGACCCGATTGGACTTCTTTTTATGGGGACATATAAAGAAGCAGGTATATGCGACCCCTCCGCCAATATTGCAGGATCTTCGACGACGCATTACTGATGCGTGTGCCTCCGTAACACCTGCCATGTTCACAATGTGCAGCGAGAAATCCAGTCCAGAGAGCAAATGTGTATAGTGGCTAACGGAGAGCATTTTGAGCAATATAAATAAATGATCCAGAAGACAGGGACGTGCCTCAGTTTCTTTCTTCCACTCTTTATGACATGACAATTTTCGAAATCGTGAGTGCTCTACAACTTTCTAATTGACTTTCTTCTCGTATCTTTCACCGTTTACGAGATAGGACCGCTAATTCCCAAAATTTGCCGATAGATGGCGTTGTAAGTTGTCTCATCGAGTAGCGCATAGCCTTTTTACTATACCTAAACATCAATTTTATGGCCTAAGCTGTCACCGTTTAGAAGTTAAGGGGGGGGAGGGTGTAACGAATATAAGTGGGAACCCTGTATTTAAAATAACTTGGTAAAAAAACCTTCACCGAGTCCACCAGCCTCAACCACTCCACCGATTTTGATAATTTTTTTTTTTTTCATTTGAAAGGTTATGACGTCTAGCCCACCCCCCAATTTCGAACGAAATCGGAAAAAAACTCTTTCCCACTGTACATTCTCTATGGGGGAAAAAACCTTTGGGAGTACGCCAGCAACAACCACCAACGGATTTCGACAATTTTTTTTTAATTGAAATGTTATGACGTTTAGATATTCCATCATGGGTCGCCTGCCCCCCATTTTTGAACGAAATAGAAAAAACACTTCACCATACAATCTCTATATGTTTTTTTCGATTTCGTTCGAAAATGGGGTTGGGTGAGGGGCAGATGACCTTTGATGACATATATAGACATCATAAGATTTCATCTATACTTATAAAAGGCAATGTTTGTGTGCGTGCGTGTGTGTGTGTTTGTCTGCTATGTCCAGACGAATCTATCGCACTTACAGCCATCAAATTTGGTACACAGGTAGTCGTAATGGTGACTGAATGCACCTCGAAGCCGAAATTTTAAATTTTAATCTAGAAATTTTTTTATTTAATGTTTTGTGTTGTTTTGGTTGATTTTTCGCACTAATTTCTCAATAGAATGGTTTCGAATAATTGTACGACAAAAATAGATAGACCATCGGAAAGAGCACGCGATTTCCGTTCTAATGAAGTTGGTTTTGAATTTCTAACGTAATTTACTGAATTTTGAGAATATTTTAAAAATAGTCAGTTTCTCCATCTAAATGTCAGTTTTTTTTTTTAATTTGTTGCATCCGACTTTCTAATAACACTATTATTTTCAATTTTTTTCAGCTTACAACTAGAACGGTTCTTTCTGATTTAAAACAAGAGCGGTTAAAATATCTTTTCCCGTTTTTTTTAAATTAAATTATTCCTGGGCAGATGAAAGTTATTTTTGTCGAGCGAAATTTCTTCAGCGACAGTCTTTCGGAACGCAGCTTTCAATTTGATTGGATGAAGGGTCAGGTGACGTCATAACCTTCGGAGCTTTTTGTCATGTTCTAAGAATTTTTTTTCATTTTGTTGAAGTCCTGATTCCACAGGCAAAAATTTTTTTGTATTGTTTTGGATTAATGTACTCTGTACTGTTTTTCTACATGTTATTATCGCGGAAAAAATAAGCCGGAAAATCTATAATGTTTATCTTTTGTTTTGATTTTTTTTTTGAAAACTTTTCCGTGTCATTGTGGGCGATTTTTTTTTTATTTTGTTGAAGTCCCGATTCCACGGGCATCGCCGTGCGCGTACTGCTAGTATGAAATAAAAATTATCGAAATCTATCGGGTGTTTGTTGCTGGCGAACTGTCCAAAGGTTTTTCCCATAAAAAATTCTTCACCGAGTCCGCCAGCGTTAACCACCCGACCGATTTTGACAATTTTTGTTTCATATGAAAGCTTATGACGTCTAGATATGTCATCAAAGGTCACCTGCCCACCTCACCTCTCCATTTTCGAACGAAATCGAAAAAACTCTTTCCCACTGTACATTCTCTACGGGGGGGAGGGGACTTTAGGACCGTTCGCCAGCGGCAACCACCCTACGGATTTCGAAATTTTTTTTTAATTGAAAGGTTTTGACGTCTAGATATGCCATCATGGGTCGTATGCCCCCCACAAACCCACCTTTTTTGAACGAAATTGGAAAAATAGATAGAGAATGTATGGTGGAGAAGTGTTTTTTCTATTTCGTTCAAAAATGAGGGGTGGTGGGGACATGCGACCCATGATGACATATCTAGACGTCAAAACCTTTCAATTAAAAAAAAATTTCGAAATCCGTAGGGTGGTTGTTGCTGGCGAACTGTCTAAAGGTTTTTTTTTTTTTTTTTTTTTCTTCCCAGAGAGAATGTACAGTAGGAAATAGTTTTTTCAATTTCGTTCGAAAATAGGTGGTGGTGGTGGACAGGCGATCCTTGATGATATATCTAGAAGTTATAAGCTTTCATATAAAATAAAAATTGCCGAAATCGGTTAGGTGGTTGGGGCTGGGGAATTTCTACAATGTTTGCCCATAGACAATGAATAGAGGATAAGTGTTTGTTTCGTTCGAAAATGGAGAGGGAGGGGGCAGACGACCATTGATGACATATCTAGACGTCATAACCTTTCATCATTGCTTCGTTCAGTTACGTATTGCTAAAATTAGAGCAAAAGTTGTAGTGGATTTTAAACAAAATCAAGAATTTTAGTTAGTTTACCGGGGGGCTGTAGTCATCGTAGCCCCCCCTCTGGATTCAACCTGGTCGCTTTATATGGAAGTTAGTTTTTTAAACTACTTTAAACAACGCTTGTTTTAGAGTTCTCATATGCACATACTATACAAAACGCTTCTCATACTATAACAAAATAAAAATTAATCCATTTTAATACCATACATGGATCCCTAAGCTTTGGGAAAACTAACTCATCTGGTTCTCATAAGTCAATAAGAAACTCTTGATCTGAAGATTCAATGCATTTTCATGGAAGTGAGAAATATCTACTGTATATTTAATCTCTTCCTTTTTTTCTTTTAGTATTTATTTGGTTTCGTGGATTTTGTTTTCCTGGCCTGACAAAGATTTCATGAGCTGGCATTCCACTGCATGTCTTCTTCTGGCCTTGCTATTCGTGATGGTCATTGCAGCCTGTCTCTGTACATTGGAAAAGGTTATCTTACCGAGTAAGTATGCATCCTTTTCCTTCCACGCCGTACATCTTTGATTTGAGATAAGTAAAATATTCTTTCAAACTTGGCTTTTCTCAACCTGTTGCACAAATATCCCGTGAGGTGCAATCTGCAACATTTGGACGTACTTTTGAAAACTGAAGCATCGTTAAATTAACTTGTCGCTATTAATTTTATTTACATCCAGTTAATTCTCTCAATATGTATATCAATCGGTATCTGTTGCTATTTGCAAATGTAGAAATGCAATTGCTTACATAGTTAATTTTTATTTCATAGTTTTACTTGAAAATATGGTTTGTGTACTTACGAAAGGCAACAGTTACATCTACATATATTGAGGTTTGTCCGAAAGAATTTTAAATCTTTGCAATAACTGTTTTGAGAGGTGCGGGCTTTAAACTATCCTCGACCTGAAAAAATAACAGGCTACTCTGGTGAAACTATCGATTTTCATACCCGAAAACTACCGGAGCAGCCTGATGATTCTGTTTTTCTAGGTATCGATAGTGAGTCATTAAATTATTGCAATCACAAATAAAACTTCAAGAGCTGATTTCTATACAAGGTCTGCCGTCACTTGTAATGGTCAAAAAAATTTTAATAATTTTACGTAGTGTACATTGAGCGTAATGTAACCAAACATTCTCAATGGTAACAATAAAGATACGCTGCTAATATTCACGATACTGTTTCACCCTGATGATTTGTTAATATTCACGGTGATTTTCTCCGAGGATTTGTCCTATATTTTTGTAACTTTGGCGATAGCTTTGGAGCATATATAACCAAGCAAACAACTTTAAAAAAAACCATAACCAGAAATGTATATAGTGTTTTCTGTGGACTTGAATAATAACGTGCTGGTAAAAACTCAAATGTATATAATAGTTTCAGTCACTATGAATGACAACGTGTATATTAAAAATTCTTCTATATAAATTACTCTCTGTGTTAGTTTCACAGGCGACAGTATAGAAAACCAAGCATGTTAGTGGAGAAATACCGCAAGCTGTTAGACTGATGTTATTGGATGCATATCACTACGATACTTTTGCTATAAGGACCACGTGCTACCATTTCATCCTTCCAACTTCTGCATTTTTGAGTATCGAATCACATACACACTGACGGACACAGACATGATTCCTAAAATGGTCTTTGCACGGGAGGGTTAAAAATTAAAATTTATTAAAATCTGGGTTGGATATTTTTTGGCAATACCTTCTTGATAAGCTAGAAAGTAAGAAATACTATTACCATTCCTTACTACTTTAAAGAGCATTACAGAAACGCATCATCAAAAATTCAGTCGGCTCTACTGATTGAGCGAATGACGTTTAAAATCTCTTAACAGAGAGGAGCTTAATCTCACCTTTTGTGTACCAAATGGTTAGAGACGATCATTTTGTTAATTTCTTTATCATATAACACATATAAATCTTTGAATTTTAACCGAAAGAATGTAAATTCTAAAAAAATAATTTTTGGAGGCCGCGGTGGTAGGTGTCGGCCCCGGAACCGGGAGGGTGTCAGTTCGAAACCTGATTCACCTGAAGACTCGTCGTGTATTGGACCTATTGCAAGCTTAATCATAGTAGGTGGTCAAAAGTCTCCCACTGGTGTAGTGCGGAGTTTGGAGAGGGGGTGCCAGCAGTCGGATCTCGTCCTCGTCATCTGACCAGGTTCAAAATCCCAAGATAGCCCCTGTGTTGCTTCAAATGGGGACTAAATATAACTAAAGCGAACTCTAAAATATTTGAACAATCAGTTTATAAAATTAAAACGTTTCTTACTTGTAACTTTGTTCTTATGTTTATTAACTCTATTTGCGATAGGCTTTTTTTTGAGTTTCGTTTTTAGAATTCTTCATCCCATTATTTGCAGGGCCAGCAAATACAGATCTGCCACCTGGTGCAGTTCTGGGCAATCTCCCCGGCTACTCGCCTACTCATATTTGGCCTGTTAGTGGTGTACCTGGTGGCCACGCCCCAGTTCCGAAAGGCGTCCCCTTCCCGAGGAAGTGCAGCTGCAGCTGGATCAGCAGATGCCAGCAACTGATGGAGACTTCAGTCGACTTTTTCCGTGGCTCTGTTGTATGTTATTGAACTCGATTTGCTTACTCTTGATGTGAGTTGCCTGCTGAGAGAGGACATTCTCGTTCGCCTCCCGTCGGGTGAGGAGGATCTGGGTGGAATATCTGCATGAAAATGAAGATGCTCTAGGGAAAATATCTACACATAAAATTATTTTATCGACACCTGTCTCTCTATGGCGATTTAACTTCATAAAATTCTATTTCTGTTAATGAATCACACCTTTTAAATACTCACTTTTTTACGCCTAAATATATCGTTTATGCATTTCTGTAACTACTCAGTTTCATCATCATATCCATTTGCTTCCATCTATTACAGAGATGGGTGGTTTAAACTGGAAAAGAATGCAGTGTTTGAGGAAATGTAGGAGGAATAGCTTCCAGGAGGGTCTGGTTCGTGATATTATCGATAATATCGATTAAAAATATTAATGAATTTTTTCCAGAAGCAATATTTAATTCTCAGATTATATGCAGATATCTTAGTAAAAAAAAGGGTAGAATAAATATAAGTGGAGAGATTGAAAACAAAAGCATTTATAAAATTTATTGAATGAGAAATTGTAATCTTTTTTTCCTGTATTTTCCATATCTGAAGAATAACGTTGCATTTAACTAGATAAGAAACGCATTTAAAACATTGAAGTATTTCACAGTAATTCCAATTTTTACGTACATAAATATAGTAGTTGCTAAAAAGTGTAAGACAATTCTTGTCAACAATTTTATTTATGCTTAATTTGTGTTTCTCATAATTGTTCATACAAATGTGATAGTGCCATCTTTTGAGAACAAATTATTGTACTTTCTAATCTGAATATTCTGTTACTCGCAATATTATACATCCTTCTTAAAAACTTCATGGAATAAACCTTTTATTTGTAGTAAATGACTGAAAGTCTCGAACAATGTCACTTATTCATCTATAGCATAAAGAAACTTAAAAAGAATAAAGGTGCATTTTTTTAAGCCAAGATGCTTTATGCCTTATGAATTATTCAGACTTTCCATGATGATTTGAGAAATAAGTTACTTATAAATAAAGAGTTCTTAAGCAGTGAATCAGCGTCCCGTTTAAGGTGTGCATAACAGGTATTTTGGGTGGTTGAACTTGGACATCGCTTTTTCTATCATATTTTGCTAACTTTATTAAATAAGAAAATAAATCAAAACGTTATAAGCTATTTTTTGTAATTTAACTAAATAATTGTTAAGATTTATTTTAATTTCTCTTAGTGGTTGTGACTTTCTTTTGTCTCTTGTATGCACTCGGATGTTTTTTTCCTCAAGGGCTGAAATGAAAAAAGAAATTTAGCCAGTCTTACTGCACAAATTCATAGATTTTTTTTTTAATAAATATTTACATTAAAACCAGTGCCAGTATATTTTTGAACATTAGCTAAAGTGAGTCGAAGAAATGTTGAATCAGAAGGCAATACTAGTGAAAAATGCCAGTTTATGAGAGATGATACTGCTAATCGGTGGTGTCTTCTCTTGTGAAGCTTCTGTCAGTGTTTCAGTCGCTACTATCAGTAAACTGCGCTGTGTAATTTAAGCTCTTCTTTTCGTAGCATATCTTGCTACATCTCGAAATCGGATTTTGATAATATAACTTTGCGTAGAATGGGGTAATTCTAATACATATCTATTGCATTTCCTTTTTATAAAAGTTCAATTAGATTGAAATAGAATTCTCTTGCGCCTATTAGGAGATTTTACCGTTTACATAGGTGATTATGCTATGAACTTTAAAAAATTAAATATATTATGCTAATGAGTTGAAGCAAATAATCGAAATTCTAAGCAAATTGAGGAGGAGGAGGAGGAGTAATGTAACTTATATACATTCAGAATACAATCTATCGTAATAGTGGTATCAAAACTGATTAAATTTATTTACGTGTAATTTTGAACTAAAACCCGTAACCGAACTCTAGTTAAAGCTGAACGCCGGGTTATTTGAATGCCTCTGGAAATCCCAATCCAAAACACACACTGTACTGCAAGGAAATAGCGAGGCGAGACTTTTTGCAAACACACCCCTTTTTTTTTTCTCAAGCCTCTCCCAAGAAGATGAATGGATTATTGGAATGATAAAATTTAAATTAGAGTTAACAATATCAATTTACGATATTGTTTACGATGTGTTTACCAGGCTACCATGCGTCCTGAGACTAGCGCGCCGGTGTAATATGACGCCAGACGGAGGTTCCACATTTAATAAAAGAATAAGTCATAGTTTATGATGGAGAATTTTAAATTCGTTTTATTACACTAAAAGCATTTCGAATTACATAATATAATTAGATCAAATAGTAACAAATGTCTACATGTTTAAACTGAAAAAGTCGCACAACTAGTAACAAATGTTCATGATGCCAACCGAAAAATCGCTATCGAAACGTCTCCTCCCCCCCCCACCTCTAGTCTCGGTTAACTGAGGTTTTACTGTATATATTTATTGATTTCATGTTATAAAGTATTGAAGATTCCATTACAATCTAACTAAATTTAAAAGTATCTGTAATAGTTGACTTGATGTTGTCTTGTTAAAAAATATTTGAAAAAAAAAATTACACAAGGCCGAAAAAATATATTATCAGGGACAGTTTAGAAGTGACCATCTGCAAATTTGAATTAGGCAAGTAAAAATCACTTGCTATAACTAAATTATTTAACCAATTAAAATAATTAGAGCAGAAATTGTAACCTTTGGAGATATTACGTTGAAAATTGTCTCACCCTATATTATACTGTGAATATATCTTTGATATTATTGCAAAGTTTATGCGGAAGATAAAATAAACCAAAGAAATTATAGTAAAATTCTTTTTTATTCAGCTACAACTTACATTCACGGAACTGTTGTTCAGTACCACTTCCACTGTCTATATACGTTTAGTACCATTTCTACCCTCGCTGAAAAAAGTATTTTCAAAATAAAAATTTTGTAAGTTCCAGAATGAAAGCTCATGTAGTTAGAGTATGCAAATTTAGTCGTTCGATGTTAAGAGAAATTAGAACCTAAACAATAAAATAATTTTTATATTCAAGATATGTCTGAAAAAACATTACGAAGAAATGTTAACTTTTGCATAAAATATCATTATTTATATTCTAGAAACGTGAAAAAAAATCTGATAATAAAAAAATCAAGAACAGACTGAGCATATTTGAAAATGCATTTAGAATAAGAATCAGTATTTCACTAATAAAAAGAAAAATGAAACTTTTGAACCATCAAGTAAATTGCATACCGTGCTAACTATACAAATTCCATTTATTTTTTTCAACATTGGAAACAAATTGGTATGACTGAGATCAATTTTCATATATATGTCATGATATTTCGTTGACATATTCAATTCAGGAAACAAACATTTAAATATTTTTAAATGATAATTATAAATCAATAATTCAACTCATTATAGAAGATCTACTTATAAGAACACAGAACAGAGGATTAAAAAAAAATTTGCGTTCGGAATAAAAGATATTTACTTGTCTTTGATAACTATTTCTTATTCGGAATTTTTTTTATTAAAAGTGTGTAAAATGCTTATTTCATAAAAAAATTCTATGAAAGTGTCTCGCAGAGAAATTTATTTCATTTTTTTCTTCTTTCAAACTCATAGAATAATATATTACAATTTGATAATTTTATCTGAAAAGTATGTACAATTCTTAATTCAATACTCATATGATAATTGACTCCTGAATTTTATCAATTCTTTAGATCTATAGTAATTGCTAAATTAAATAATTATTAAAAGTTGGTATCTCTTTTAGTTTTATTATTGGAAAATTTTGGCATGGATTGATTGAAACTAATTAAATTGAAAATGTGGAGAAATTTACATGAGTTGACATATTCAAAATGCTAAGTAACAAATTGTTTATGAATTTTTGACTGTTTTAATATGACATTTTTTCAATTATACATCCTTAGTCTAGATTTTTCCTAAAAGTAAGTATTTTTTCTGACAACAAAATGGGTAGCAGTTTTGTAAAAATCATGAATTTTACTATTAAACAAAAATCTGCTTATTTACTTATTTTGTAAAAATTCTATACTTTGTAAGTAAATGAATAGTGCCAAGAGTATCGTACAATCTTACAATCTCATACCCGTAGCGTAAAAATTTAGTGCAACATCCTCGTGCTATTTTGGAATTCTTTAGCTGCATAAAGCATATTAAATCTTTGGTTATGTGTATTAAATGGAGTTATGTTATTGATATTTTTGTTATTGCATCTAGGGAATCGAGGCGCTGATATTTGAGTTGTCAGAGCTTGAAGACAAAACTGTTCTATGAAACAGTATTTCAAATTTAGAACGTGCGTCTCCTTTTTTTAATCTCTCTGAATGTGAACTAATTTATTTGATTCTGCAATGGAAATTGTTTTTTTCGTCTTCAAACTTTTGTTATAGATTATATTCCACAAGTTGTCATTTAATATTACATTCCACTAGTTCTTTAGATTTTGGTATTGGCCTATTTTAAAAAAACTCTGTGAATGTTATTCTATGAAAGTACTAATAACGTTCGTAAGATTTGTCCTTTGAATGTAGATGTATTTTGTTCTTGCTGTTGTGCAATATAATAAAAAATATACTCTTGTTCCAATAAGAATTATCTCTTTCCTTTTTATGAAAACAGCTAATTGGAATAAGAACAGATGAAACTATTAATCAAGTATTTGGAGCAATGTGAGTCCGATTCCTTACACAGTGATGGGGTATTCAGCGGAGTGTCCACCACTTATGATCCACATCTCCGAAGCCTAATACTTATTTTAGTCAGCTCGTTGCTAAAAGAGTTTTATTTGAACCTGAATCTTTTTTCTTGTACTGTAAGACATTTTTTTAATGCTGCAAGGAAGAAATTTTGTAGATATTTATGTTGCCTTGGATATCTGGTTCGATCCGATAATTCGGTTTTTTACCGAAAGAAAAGAAAAATGGACAGTTTCGTAATCAAAAAAATTGCAATACATGTTGTTTGATATTTCGCACTAAATAATGAAATAGAACATTTCTTTCCATCTGTAGCTGTATTTTTCCCTTAAATAATTTTGTTATTAAAACAAAACACACCGCAAATCATAAAAGCGATTTTGTTATATCATGGGTTTACACAAGTGTTTGGCATTTTGACTTCTAACGGGAGGGGATCATAGGTATGCATAAGCTTGAACATTTTTTTCCCTTCTATATATCGTTATAAAATCGTCCGCTGGTGTGTATTGAGAAAGCAGTCAACAAATAGATAATGGAGGGAATGACGCTTGTTTCTACAAATATTCAAGGAGAATTACGCACACAGATAACAGGAACAATGGTCTTATATAGATTAGCACGAATAGACAACGACTGGTAGTTAATAACAGTAACAGTCTCTTTGGATTTGGCAACACAAACAGTCAGTAAATCAACTAATAATGACAGTAAATATCGTGCAATAGCGTTCCCACTGCCTTTTCCAGCTGTTCAGTGCAGAGACGAAACGCGCAAAGTCCTTCCTTTTGGATTGCCTCGTTATATATCCTTGTCATAGTCATGACGTCACATGGAATTAATTGATCTAGTACATTCCATATTTCTTCTCCTAATAGAGATATCGAGAAAATTATCGCATTTTCGGAACTTTTATTTGAATCGCCAAGTCAGGGGTGTCGGATCGGGCCGTCGAGGTATTCCGTACGACTCCTGTAAAACTCTCTTCAACTGTGAGACTAGAAGGCAAGAGAGCAACATTACATTTTTTGTACCAATATAAATTCTATTTTGACATTAAACACAGGATTATAATATTAATCGCTTTTCAACCCAAAATCTTAGAAAATCTTTCTTTCTATGTACATTTCATAGGACAAACCTTTTATGGTAAAAAAGTTACTATATTATGCTATTTTAATTCATTCTGCAATAAACTTTGGTATTCCCTCAGGATTCGAAACTCATGCTAGATTAAAATATTTTTTTCAAATTGATTTCGCACTTACTTACAATGTTCTTAAATGATTACGCACATTATTTTCAATTAAAAAATAATTGTTCGAATTGCCGAAAACGTAAAATTATGAAATATTATGAGTATCTTGAATAAAGTGTAGAGAAATATCAATCGTTTCTTCAGCCGATTTTCCAAAAATTTGGAAACCCGCGTTTATTTCCATGTCCAACAAGAACAGCGGCTGAGCATTAAGAATTGTCTTGAACAAAATTAATGCGATTATTGAATATACATGCAGCGGTTTATTGATTCCTGTTATTTTTGTTTTATTTATTTGAAAAATGTGCTGTGCCAACCTTTGTTTCTACTCGACTTAATTTAAAACCTATCATTTAAATGGAAATACTTAATCCGGGATTCAATAGGGTTTACAATGAAAAAATTGTCAAAATTTAAGAAAAATTTTAATTAACTATGTTTTCATCACCGATAGTGATTTTAACCACATTTTTATAAACCACGTTTCAGCAAATGTACGCCACTACAACCGAAAGGGTGCAGTGCGGACTTTCGTTACACTTTTTGCATAACGCTTTTAACTACGTTAGTGTTAATCTATAAAAAGGTTTGTACGTTCACGCTTGTTTTCAGAAAAAAGCTATATATTTGCCTGGTCCCATGGTAATTATAACGACACATATAGCAGTAATGGTGTAAAGCATTGATACGGATCGTTTAAGTGTTAAATAAATATATAAATCATGAAAAAAGTGGTAGTTAATGGTTTATTTTGACTTCGACTTAAAAAAACTCAATAAAGTCTAAGCACCAATAAATGAACACGTAGGATAATAAAAAAGATGTCCAGGCTAACTCCTTTTTTAGCCCAGTCATATTTTAGAGTTGATTTTACTTTCTTAATTAATCATTTTTCCTTTAACTATAATTATGATTCAGCAAGTCATTTTAAACCATAATGACAAATCAAAAATTGTCTTCATTTGTCTCTACTCGACAACCTGTTTCTTCTCGTCTGACCATTGAGTTACAGTTAGGGAAAATATTCTCTTCACATATGCATTGTGGGATGGAACGGCAAATACGTATTCTTATAACCTTTTGGCATCTGTGATCAATATAAAGGAGAAAACAGGAGAATGCGGGGCTGAGTAGATTGAAATACGGTAAAACCCTGGAACGTATGGCAACGCCTAAGATACAGTGTTTTATGATGACACACGGTTCAAACAAATCAAAACACAAGTTAAAAATCTGGAGATGCTAACTGCTATCTAATTTAATTCCACCAAAAAAAAAATAGATCACGCTATCTTTATTAAAAGAAAGCAATTTCGCGTTTTCAATTTTCAGTAAAATCTCCTGAACTGAGTTGATAAAGTTTTTCTCTTCGAGGGATTTGGTATGCACGTTATCACAAATTTTCTGATACGGAGAGTAGGGTTTAAAAAACAAATTTCCATGTTGCGATAAATTAGAGTCACGATGGAAAAGTTTTAAAATTCCTTACGTAGTAACATTTGTGAGCTTCTTTTCGAGTTGATTCTTTTAATCATTTTATGGGTAAAGGATGTGATTTCTTTGGTCAAGTAAACCTCTCCTTATTGAAGAATGTTTTGGTCAGGACTCTTCGATTTCAAATCCTAGGATTAAATACTTTTTCAACGATTTCAGATAAATCGTGTTCCATTCTAATCTCCTAACTTTGAATACACAGGGCGGATTATCAAATAAGGTAACTGTTTGGTGGAGAACGCAACTTGGGGCCTTGAGATCGTCGTATTTTTTTATTTTATTTTATAGGACTTCCAGTGTACTTTAAATTTGTACCTTCATTTAATTTACAAGGGCTGGACACTCAAACATTCTACTTAAAATCAAGTATAAGTTAAATTTAGGAAAATTGATCTCTAACAATATTCCTAATTAATTTACTTATCGCAAGATTTTTTATATTATGTTGTTTTGTAATTCTAAAAAATATCTTGCTTTATAACTTTAAAAAAAATAGTCTACAGATCTATAATTAAATAGTAGTAGATTTATGCTAAAAAAAGTTCTTGTTATTTTTTAAATATAATAAAATTATTTTAAATTTTAATTTGTATTTTCTTATGGACGAGATTCCGGTTTTTTTTATTTCCATTAAAATACTCGTGCTAGTAATTCCGATGTAATCTAAGCAATAAGAATTGATCAAGCGGAAGTCCAAGTTTCTTAATGTAAATAATTCAAGAGCAGAAAACTCGTCCATGCGTGATGTAATAAAAGTAACTCTCTAAGTGACCCGCAATTAAATTTTTACATTATCAGTTAGCCAAATTTAGCTAAGGTAAAACAGTACCAAAATATCTGATTTTGAAAAATGGAGAGGGAAAGGGTGCCCAGGACTGCCTAATATAGCAGGGCTTCATCCGATCTATGCTATGATGAAAGCGAGGCTCTTAATGCAAAAGATCCTAACAGGAGCTCTTTATTTCTGTAAACTTTATTGCTGTTGTTTTTTCGAGGACAAGGGGCGGGGAATCGCAAAAGCCATAAAATAGTTATTTATTTACCCAACTAGGCGCCCGACCGCTCTTGGAGAACTCACACAAGGGTTAACAGTTTTAAACGTATAACTGTGAAATTAAGAGCTTACTACATTACATATAAATTGATATCTAGTACACAGGGTTCCACATATATCCGTTCCCCTTTATACTTCAAGGTGACAAGCAGGCCATAAAGTTGGTGTGGGTATAGTAAGTAGGTATGCTACCTCGGTGAGACAACTTACAACGCCATCTATCGGCAAATTTGGAATTAGCGGTCCCTATCTCGTAACATATGAAAGATAGAGAAGAAAGTCAGATTAAGAAAGTTGTAGAGCACTCCCTCACGATTTAGTACGAAAAGATATATGTATATACTCAAAACAGAAATGATAAATTGAACATTGTTTAATTGTGGTTTCAACACAATGGCGTCGTGAAACGGATCGAAACGAGAAAAAGACCACCTTATACGGGACTAAATACCAGCCTGTAGTTGTGGCGCAGGGGGAAAACGCACGTGTGATTTGATCATGAGGGATCATGGTTTTGTCCCCACCAGTTGTCATGTTTCGGCAGAAATGTCTCGACAAACCACTGAAAACGTTCTGCTGATCTTGCAAAAACTCTTCTCCAAACACGCATCAAACACAACCATGTCTTGAGGTAAAACCACATGGATATTCATGTATTACGCATAATGAGGATGGAAACGTCTACCTCTTCACAAAGACAACTACTATAAAAAAGGATGTTTCGTCTGGGATGTATCGTTAAAAGTTGAGGGTTTGCGCAAAATTTGACATTAACGAGTATTGCGAGATGTTGTAATTTATATGGTGAATGTGGGCGTAAGGCAAAATCAGCTGCAAAACTGTATCATGAACGTTTTCCTGAAGCCCGCAGCATCCTACAGACCATTACTTAAAGTTGTAAAACATTTATGAGACGACTGCGGACCAGCGACCTCGAGTTCGTAGACCCCCGTAATGTGGACGGTGCAACCTGAAGATGTGCTAGATACGCTGTCGCCCATCCTCAGAGCACGCAAAAATGATCAGTGAAAAATGTGGCTCCTCAAAAAAGCCTCGTTTGACATTCCATGAATCAGGTGCTCATCCATACCGATCCACACCCTGCGGGATTGCTGCCAAGAGATGCTGAGAGGCGTTACACGTAGTGCAACTTTGTGGTGAATAACTTAGAGAACCACCCACATTCTTGGCAGACTGTATGGACGGATGATGAATGTTTTCGCGTAACGGAATGTTTAATAGACGAACGTTCATACCTGGTCGCTGGAAAATCCAAGATATGCTCGCAAAGTTCGACAGCTACGCAACTACGCTGGTCGATTAGTGTTTGGTTCGAATTTTTAATGACAGGCTCATTGGACCGAGTATTTTACGAGGGCGTTAACGAGACAACGGTCCATGAGCTTCTGCAGGATGTAAACTGACCTTTGTTGAGAATCACCGTTGCACCAACTCCGAAATCTATGGTTCCAACCTGACACCCTCCTCATAAGATTTCAAACGTTAAGCAGCTACCTAATGGGTTCAGAATCAAGTCATCGGGTATGGTGGTTTCGTAGAGTGCCCCTGCGCTTACCTGACTTGACCCGTGGACTTCTTTATGGGGACATATAAAAGAGCAGGTATAGTGACCCCTCCGCCAATATTGCAGGATCTCGACGACGCATTACTGATGCGTGTGCCTCCGTAACACCTGCCATATTCACAATGTGCAGCGAGAAATCCAGTCCAGAGAGCAAGTATAGTTAACGGAGAGCATTTTGAGCAATAAAATAAACTGATCCAGAAGACAGGGACGTGCCTCAGTTTCTTTCTTCCACTCTTTACTACATGACATCTCGGAAATCGTGAGTGCTCTACAACTTTCTAATTGACTTTCTTCTCGTATCTTCACCGTTTACGAGATAGGACCCACTAATTCCAAAATTTGCGATAGGATGGCGTTGTAAGTTGTCCTCATGAGTAGCGCATAGCCTTTTACTACCTAAACATCAATTTATGGCCTAAGCCTATCACCATTGTTAAGGGAGGTAACGAATATAAGTGGGAACCCTGTATTCTTTAGTAAAAAACCTTCACCGAGTCCACCAGCCTCAACCACTCCAACTGATTTTGATAATTTTTTTTTTTTCATTTGAAAGGTTATGACGTTAGATATGCGTGGTCGGCTGCCCCCACTACTTTCAACGAAATCGAAAAAACTCTTTCCCACTGTACATTCTCTATGGAAAAACCTTTGGGAACGCCAGCAACAACCACCAACGGATTTCGACAATTTTTTTTAATTGGAAATGTTATGACGTTTAGATATTCCATCATGGGTCGCCCTGCCCCCATTTTTGAACGAAATGAAAAACACTTCTCCACCATACAATCTCTATATATTTTTTTCGATTTCGTTCGAAATGGGTTGTGAGGGGCAGATGACCCTGATGACATATATGACACTGCAGCATTTCATATGAAATAAAAATTATCGAAATCTATCGGGTGTTTGTTGCTGGCATGTCCAAAGGTTTTCCCTATAAAATTTTCACCGAGTCCGCCAGCGTTAACCACCGACCGATTTTGACAATTTTGTTTCATGAAAGCTCATGACGTCTAGATATGTCATAAACAGGTCGCCTGCCCACCCCACCTCCATTTTCGAACGAAATCGAAAAAAAACTCTTTCCCACTGTACATTCTCTACGGGGAGGGGACTTCTGGACCGTTACGAGGGCAACCACAAGACGATGACATTTTTTTTTAGTAGTTTGACGTCTAGATATCATCATGGTCATGCTTTCCAACCCCATTTTTGAACGAAATTGGAAAATAGATAGAGAATGTATGAGGTGAAGTTTTTCTATTTCGTTCAAAAATGAGGTGGTGGGGAACATCGACCCATGATGACATATCTAGACGTAAACCTTTCAATTAAAAAAAATTTCGAAATAGTGGTTGTTGCTAACGCAGCATCTAAAGGTTTTTTTTTTTTTTTTTTTTTTCCCAGAGAGAAGTGCTACGTAGGAAATAGTTTTCCAATTTCGTTTCCATGGAAACAGTAAGTGGTGGACGAGCGATCATGATATTCATATCTAGAGAT